>JAESUZ010004425.1:0-267000 GCA_017311185.1 Proteles cristata cristata | reverse complement strand
GCACATAAATGTTAACCTAGGAATTGTGTAAGGCACTAGAGATACAACAGTGAAAAAGTATATATAGAAGAATGGCGCCTATTCTCATGGAGCTGACCAACTAGTGGAATACAGTTATAAAAGCAGCTAATTGTAGTAGACTGTCTCAAGGATTCTAACAGAAATAATATAGGCTGCAATGGATAACAGAAAACAGAAATGCAGATGTCTGCAAAAGGGAATGGGAAAGAATGAATATTGTAGGTTTGGATTGCAGCCATGTGACACATCGGAGGGGGACGATCGTGTCTGAGGGGGAGGGAGCTCTCAGAGGGAGACCCACACTGCTGACCTGGTACACTCATAGTACTGAACAACAAAACATGAGCATGGAGTAGAAATAGCTTAGCCTGGAGAATTAACCTGGGGCTAAATACATAAGAAAATTTTAGGATATCTTAGGAAGTTAGACACCTATCCTGAGACAAATTCTTGAGGTGACCATTCAAGGGTTTCAAGTATTTAAGTATTTTGGGGAGACTTTTGTATGGAGAATTAGTGAAAGAATGAGAAGATGGGAGAGAACCATGTTAGGAGGCTAAAGTAAGAAAAAATGGTGATCTAATATGAGGCCTATGGTACTGGAATGAAGAGAAGTGCAGAGATTCATAACACATTTAGAGGTTAAATCTGACAGGACTCACTGGTCAACCAGATCTGGGAAAGGAGGAGGACAGATGCTTAAAGGATGATGCCTGGCTTTCTGACTCTGGATACTGGACAGTCATTTACTGGCATGGGTTTTACAGGATGAAGAACAAATATGGGGGAAGAAAATGAACTCCATCTTAGTTTTAGGTAGACTGATTTGGAGGAGTCTGTGGGTCATCCAAAAGGATAATAATAATAACTAATTGATGGTGGGAAATGCCGGTCTAAAGTTCATTAGGAAAACCTGGTTTGGGATCATACAATTGGGATTTATCCATAGAAATAGGTACTGGAGTCATTTAAATTAGTAAGGTCATTTTGGGGTTTGAGGATATTTTAAGAAAAGAGAGAACAGGAAAGTACTTCAGGTAATAAAAACATTAAAAGGAATTCCTCAAAATTCTGAGAAATTTCATGCAATGGGCCAACTGTGTCTTCTGACTATATAAATGAAGAAAGTTTTATTTGGGGTGAGTATCCTAGCAGGTTCAAACCTTAGAGTACTCTAGACACCTGCCAAATCTAGACTTTGTTGAACTGAATGCTTACTCTACCAAGAATCCCCTTTGTTGGTCCTTAGGTGTGGTACAGTGTGTTTCTAGAGTTATATAAAGATGAAGAGACTGCTCTGCTAGAAGGGGAAAAAAACAGTGATATGTGATACCTGCCAATAATGGAAGCAGTCTATAGGACACCCAAAACCTAGCTAAAAGGATTTTTTTTCCCTAAAGCTTTAAGTGGGAAAAACAATTCATGGTGGTAGTAAAGGCACTTCCACCTGTCATCATTGCAGCACCCTGTAGAAGTAGAGTGGGAGCAAAACCAAGGAGAGATGGAAAGAATAAGCGGGAATAAAACTGTCACCTTCGATTTGGAGATAAGTGATCCTAGAAATGTCATCTTACCATTTGTATGCTTTTTTAGTTCATGGACGTCCGTCCATTAGCACTGATAAGCATCCAAAAGGATCCTAGGTTTTTATATTGTTTAAATAATGCCCCAGTACATTCTGACAAAGGTGGTCTGCAAAGTACATTTTGAAAACCTCTGAAGTAGGGGGAACTGAAAACCAAATACTCCAAGACAGAAATGATTCAAGTTACTGAGAGGTGAACTTGTTTAACTGATAACGAAATATAGAGATCTTTAATCGTGTTTAATCTTAGGAAACCGAGGGAAAAGAAATAATATTCACAGGTTTAAATCCAGATTCAGTCAGCTTAAGTAGTCAGTGTATATAGAGATCCCAATTCTGAGTAAAACTCTACTTATAACCACTGGGAATCTTTTCAGCCCCATCAAGGTTGATTATTACAAACTTGAGAAGAAGAGTAGCAGAGAAACATGGCTGTGCAGGTAGCACTTTGCTGGCCCCAGTTATCTAGTGTTTAATGCCATTTAACTTATCTCCAAAAACTTACAAAAAAACCACAGCCCTAGTAAACACTGTTATTAAATATATGGCACATGCACAGAAGAGGCCATAAGAAATGAGACCTCTTCTGCATAAGTGGATTGTAAAAGTTTGTGATATACAATTTCCATCAAAATTGTTACTGATAGGAATGTGACTGCCAGAGTCCCTAAGGACAAAGTTATTCCAGACAGAAAGCATGGATTGTTTTGACTCTCTAAATAGTCCCTTTTGCAAAAACCAAAATTGATTTTCCAGAATTAAACTCTCCCCAAGATAGAAATTTGTTAATCTTACTTCCTGTTTCAAGTAACTAAAACAATTTTTGTTCTATAACCTCAGGCTCTGTCAAACCTGTCCCTTATCCAGTATTCTTCATCTTCTTTATATACCTCCATTCACGTATTGCTCAAGCAAAAAATGTACAGTCATCCTATATTTCCTTCTTTTTTCCACTTCCCATATCAAATCCATCACAAAGCTATGTTGATTACACATAAAACCACATCCAGATCCTCCCATGAATGGATGGCCTGATCTGAGCCATTACCTCTTGCCTAGAAATCCATGAAAGTCTTCTACTGGCTTTCACTCCTAACTTCCTCCAATAATCTACCAATAATCCATTCTTTCCCAGCAGCAGGAATCAGACTTCTTCAAATATAAATCAGATATCACTCAACTGCTTACAAATTCTTCGATGTCTTCCCATTGCTATTTGACAAAACTAACAAATGCAGTTACCTTTCACAGGAAACTAAGGCCTCTTGCTACCTTTTCTCTTTATTAATTGTCTTACTTGTGTGTGTGCATTAAGACCAAGTTTCTGGAAACAAATAGATTATCTGGGCTTGCATCTAAATTTTACTGCTTTCTAGTCTGGGCAAGTGAATGTATCTTCCTGTGCCTCACCTAAAAATAAATGATGAAGTAGAATATACTTCAGAGAGAGTTTGGGGAAAGTTTGTTGAAATTCTCACACTTGTTCATTCTTCAAGACTTTGGCACCTGCTGTTTTCTTTACCAGGATTCATGTCCTCTGTCTTGGCTTGGCCATCTCTTCCTCATCAGTTGGGCTGTTGGAAGACAGGTCCTTAGGACAGCTGCCCTCATCAGCCTGCTTATTTCCCTCATATCTCCTAGCTTCAATGATTTTCATGTCTGTTTTTTTATATTCCTGTATTTCATCACCTAAGATCTAGGAGAGTGGGAACTTGCTTTCCCTAATATCCAAAACAGTATCTATATAGGCAGGAATCAAATTTACTGTAAAGTCCTATTTGGAAGAATGAGGAGTGTTTGTAGATCTCATTTAATCTCAGGAAAAGCAGTGTCCTCACTTACTAATCAATAAAACAAGAAACAAAATGCTGAAAACACAATTTAGATATTATTTATAGATATCTCTGCATCCAGCATGGGCAGAGAAGAGACATCAAACCCAGAACTTTGGATGACTCTCAGGAAGAAGGGGTGGTGGGAATCACAGAGGGACAAAGTGAGCTTCACAATGTTGTTTTATTTCCTCAAGTTACATTGTATTATACATAATTTTGAAGAAATTAATATAAAATTTTAATTTTAATTATCCATTAAAATTGGGTGGGAAAAAACGCTGCCCTCAATCCCTCATTACCTCCTGTTCTTTGGCCTCATCGGTCACATTCATTTCCCTAATATCATTTGTATGATGAAATTATTACTTTATATTTTACAAATTAAATACTGCCCTACAAAAGGGCTAAAGTTTTTTCAAATATTAAAATATTACAGAAAGATATTGGGGAAAATTAAGAGAGAAATTTATAAAATGTAATTAATTCAATTATGCACTAAAGTTACTATTGAGAATATTATAGACTTTCCCAAATCAGTAAAGCAATTCAGAGTAACATGTACAAGAGTGTGCATATTCTTACTAGGACTTTATCATAGACAACAATTGCTTTTAAAAAATGTGAGATTTTCACTATGTCGACCTAGAAACTCAGCTCTAGACTTAGACGATATCATTGACGTAACAGAAGCCAGATGCCTCAGACTTCTTTGCGTGGTGCAGGCCCCCAGCCCAATTCACAGCGATGTCCGTCTGCTGCTTATTAAGTTTCACAGCACTTGCTGGGTGTGAAAGAGAACACAAGACTGTTAGCAAGCCCTTCTCCCCTCTCCCCAAGAAGCCCAGGAAACCCAGTGAGAGGTAGAACCTGCCTATTCAACAGCTGGGGCGTTCTCTCCCTCCCTCCCTATTCTAACAGGGAAGAAATAGGACATTGGCTACTGTAAACAACTTGTTTCCAAACTGAGGGCAGCAACCCATCAGTAGGCCTTAAAACTGGTTTAGTGGGTCATGATTAGTGTATATATGTAGGTGTATACACACACACACACACACACATTTTAAACAAAACAGACTAGAATAAAATAACAGTAAAGGCAGCTGCTCCTCCGGGACACCGGCTTCAGAACGACAGTGTGTGTGTACAACCTGCAAGTGTAAATGTATTTCTTACTATGGTTCATGGTCAAAAAATGATGAAGAGACTAAAGGGACTAGAAGCTCAAAGCACAAACAGGCCTAAGAAGTGAGAGAAATACACTTGTGTATGCAGGTGCATTTGTGGCATGTAACTTTAACAGCAATAAAGACATGGAACAAGCCAAATGATCCGACAAGAGGGGACTGGTTGTGTCAACTGACGTTGGTCCATAACATGGCAGAATCATGAAGCCGCTGGAAATCGTGCTATAGACTACCATAGCTAAGGAAATCTTATGGAACTATATGCACGTGACACATTTTTTGTAAAATATGGATTCTAACCAGATTTATACAAACAGAAAAGAATGGATATGTAAACACCCAAATGGTAATAATGATTGTCTGTGGACAGTGTGATTGTGGGCAATTTTTTCCTGTGTACATCTTTGTCTTCTGAAGATATATTGGGAGGCAAGGGGAAGGGGAGAGGAGAGCAAACAAGGATTATAGGAAAATATAGATTTGTTAAGAAGGGGTATAGAGTAATCCTAGAGGTAAACTAGAAGTTAATAGTGGAAGTGGGGGGTACGTGGGGAGTATTTCTGACCTCTAAAGGTAATCACCATGCTCTTTTGTAAGACACAGATGATGACACTTCCCGTTTTTATAGCACTTTGCAGTTTGCAAATTGCTTCTATGTACAGCATCTCAACAAGCCCATGCGGTCTGCAGGGAATTCCAGTATGTAAGATCTCTCGGTAGGGGAGGACAGTCAAGGACACCTGTCTGTACCGTGTCAGAGACTGAACCTGGGCTGGGACTGAACCAGAATGATATTTTGAAGACCTAAGGTAAAAACTCACAAGACCATTTTATGGGGTCTCAGATCAGCCCTACTGGGATAGTAGCCTAAAAGGCAGACCTCCCTAATACAACCCGGCACAGCCCTCGAGGACGGAGGTATGTTCCTTACCCACAGAGCCACCAGTAGATAACTGACAGAACTCAAACAGGCCATCAAAAACCGGACAGTCCTCACCAACGTTGACTTGAAAGACATAAGGGAAAAGTTAGTGTCCACAATTACTCTGGCTTTTGTTTACATATTTATGAGCTCATGGAAAAAAAAAAAACAACACAAAGAATTTGGGTTCAGAAGGATTCTAGTGCAGACTCTACTACTCATTGGCTTTGTGATTGGATCATTTAAGTTCTTAGAGCTTCGGCTTATTACCTTTAACGAGCAGTCATCATATCCACCTCACCTTAATGTTGAGAAGATTAACAGAAATCTTCTATGGGGGAGAATATAGCAAGTAAGTACTTGAAGGTGTTGGCTCTTCCCTTGAAAAGGAGAAAAACTTGGCCACTTATCCAGGTTGGTACCTGGGTCTCACTCCAGCTGACCAACAAGGCAGTGAAGAACAGCGATCTATTTAACCATCATCCACTGAACGCTTAACAATGTGCCAGACACTGTGCTAAATTAAATACCTCACGTCATTTATCCTCACACAACCTTCTGAGGCAGGATGTGGTCCTATTTTATAAATGGGGAAACAGGCTCAGAGAGGTGAACTGCTAGTGAATCATGGAGGCAATATTTAAGCAGTGGTCTGTCTGCCCTAAAAGCCCATAAAAATATACTCTGGCCTTTTCCTCAATAATTTCATATACTCAGCCTCACTCGATCCTCACAACATCCCCAGGAGTTGGACGAGATGTTATCAACCCCACCGTCCACAGGAACAAACAGACACGAAGAATTAAGTGACCTGCCCAAGGTTATATAACAAGGCGGTGGCAGCCCCACAATCAGACTCCAGATGTCTTGACTCATACAGTCCAGTGCTTTCTACTACACCTACAAGTGATAACTGGAGTCAAGTTATTTCAGGCCTAAAGGACCAAAAGTACAAACTAACACATAATAAGGAAACACATGCAAATAGTAAGGCAAATGAACTGAAAGACAGGAAGGGAAGCACACCTGAGGGCTGTAGTCATGGAGCTAGAGAGGAACCTTAGGGCTCCACATCTCCTGTCATAGAAAAGGAAACTAGTGAGACATCAACGAGATACAGGAAACCAGAGGCAGGGGAAGGCTGGATCCTTATTCCCTTGCCCTAGCCTTCCAACTACATCCACTGCTATCGACTTGGCTTCCCAAAATAGAGCAAGGAGAAGCCCTAGAATGAGGAGGGTAGCAGAACCCACCTCGGACTGTGGAACCTTCTGAGACAGCTGAAGCTCAAAGTCCGCAATAACCACAAGCGTTACCAACTCTGGCACTGCCCTAAACCGGGAGGGTGCCCTGCCGAGACAAGTGCTCTGGGGAAGGGTGGCCTGCATAACGGGGTGAGGAGTGGTAGGTGGCTCTCACCCCCACTTCCCGGGTAAACACTGGGAGCCTGTGTCAATAAGAACTTTGGTCCCTGGGGCCGGGCTATTTTATCCGTCGGCAACCATATGCCCCCTCCGGCTGCTTCATCTTTATTGGGTTTGGCCTCCCTAGGTTTCTAGAGTTTTGTTTATACTCCCACGCGGGATATGTTTGATTTATTATTATTATTATTATTATTATTTTTAACGTACACTCTAAATGCAATGTGGGGCTTGAACTCATGACTTCAGGATCAAGAGTTACATGCTCTACCGAATGAGCCAGCCAGACGCCCTGGGAAATGGTAATTTTAGATATAAGAAAAAAGTATTTCCCTTCAGGCCCCAAACCAACGTGTGGCTCAAACAGCCAGCCCATTATTCCCAGTTCAACAAGCTGTGTGGTTGGAGATGGAAGGGGGAGAAATGGAGAGTGCAGACCCTCACTTGGACTAATCTGTGAGACCAGGGTGGACTCTCGTATGGGTTCCCTTCTTCCTTCTACAATACTTTTCTCAGTCTTAGGCTGGCATGACACTGAAGTCAGCAATACTGGGTGAGAGATGGGAGAGTGGAGCAAGATGGAGAAGGTGGTAAAAAGCACACCGCAGAAAGATGCACGGGACTAACGGGCTTTGGGAGAGGGCTTACACCGCTGTGGTGGCCTGATGGGGTGGAGTGGCGAATAGGACAGAAACGGTGTGTGGTCAAGGGGACATTTCCAGGGGGGCTTCAACTATTATGGGCAGCGTTCTGTTTCTTAGAAAGAAAGGCTGGTAGGGGCGCCTGGGTGGCTCAGTCAGTTAGCATTTGACTTCAACTCAGGTCATGATCTCGTGGTCTGTGGGTTCGAGCCCCATGTCGGGCTCTGTGCTGACAGCTCGGAGCATGGAGCCTGCCTCGGATTCTGTGTCTCCTTTTCTCTTTGCCCCTCCCCCACTCGTGCTCTGTTCCTCTCTCTCAAAATAAATAACTTAGAAAGAAAGAACGGAAGGAAGGAAGGAAGGAAGGAAGGAAGGAAGGAAGGAAGGAAGGAAGGAAGACAGACAGACAGACTAGTAGTGGGTACATGAGTGTTCACTCTATTATTTTTTATACATTTGTGTACATGTCTGAAATATTTTACACGCAACATATTTAAAAATACTCCAGAATCAGGAGGAGACAAGTTCTATTTTCCATTCTACCACTACCTTGCTGGGAGACCCTGGAAAACTCACTTTATACATCTATAAAAAAGATGACGGGGCACCTGGGTGGCTTAGTCGGTTAAGCGTCCGACTTTCGCTTAGGTCATGATCTCGCAGTTTGTGGGTTCGAGCCCCACGTCGGGCTCTGTGCTGACTGCCAGCTCAGAGCCTGGAGCCTGTTTCAGTCTGTGACTCCCTCTCTCTCTGACCCTCCCCTGCTCACACTGTCTCTCTCTCTCTCTCATAGAAATAAGTAAAAAAAAAATTAAAAAAAAAAAAAAGATGACAATGTCTCCAAATTTTACCACCATAATTCCCTTTTATCATTTTCCACCATATTTCATGTTCTGATAATCTGGCAAAAAAAAAATTGCACTTACTTATGTTCAAATCCATCTTATTTTTTATTTACTGTTATTTTAAAATTTTTTAAATATTGGGGCACCTGGGTGGCTCAGCTGGTTAAGCATCCGACTTCGGTTCAGGTCATGATCTCACAGCTCATGATTTCAAGCCCCATGTCAGGCTCTGTGCTGACAGCTCAGAGCCTGGAACCTGCTTTGGATTCTGTGTCTCCCTCTCTCTCTGCCCCTCCCTGCTCGCGCTCTGTCTCTCTATTCCAAAAATAAATAAGCATTACAAAAATTTGTAAATAAATACATATATAAATATTTCGTTTGAGAGAGAGAGAGAGCATCATGCATGCACATGCATGGAGGAGGGGCAGAGAGAGAAAGAGAGAGAGAGAATCCCAAGTGGGTTCTGCGCTATCAGGGCACAGTCTGACATGGGGCTCAATCCCACAAACTGAGATCATGACCCAATCCCAAATGAAGAGTTGGACACTTGGGGCGCCTGGGTGGCTCAGCTGGTTAAGTGTCCAACTTCGGCTCAGGTGATGATCTCGCGGTTCATGAGTTCGAGCCCCACATGGGGCTCTCTACTGTCAACTCAGAGCCCACTTCAGGTCCTTTTTCTCCCTCTCCCTCTGCACCCCCCGAAAAAACAAACAAACAGTCAGAAACTTAACCAACTAAGCCACCCAGGCACCCCTTCATTTATTATTATTGTTTTTTTTAATGTTTTATTTATTTTGAGAGAGAGAGACAGCATGAGCAGGGAAGGGTCAGAGGAGAAGGAGACAAAGAATCTGAAGCAGAATTCAAGCTCTGAGCTGGCTGTCAACACAGACCCCGACGTGGGGCTCAAACCCATGAACCGCGAGATCATGACCTGAGCCGAAGTCAGATGCTTAACCGACTGAGCCACCCAGGCACCCCATTTATTATTATTTTTAATAAGGCCTCAGGCAGGCCATGAGCTCCCTGGCAGGCCAAGGCTGGCTACCAGGACACCCATTGCTTATCATATTCCCATTTTATTAAAATATTAGGTCAGAACTTCTGATCAAGGTTCTCAAAATCTCAAAATGACCATAAAATGTTTATTATATCCTAGCCAAGAGTAAGGAACACTAACTTTAATTTAGTCTTATTACGTGTATAATTTCCTAGATTAGGTGTTGGTAAATACAAAAACAAAGAGCTCAGCTCACGCATCGCTGGTTGTTGTTTCTGTAGATCCTGGTTATACAGCACTTCACTAAGTGACATCTTGATCTGATGAGTCAAGTCAGTAAGGTGCCTTAAAGTCCTTAAAGAACCTCATCCTTCCTAACCCATCTTCAATAAGAGAAAATCCCAGACCTAATTTTTTAATGCACAATCTTAGAATGCTAGTTTCAGGAAAACTGGAGCAAACTGGAAGCCAACCCAAACCTGTGCAGTCCTGAGGGCCTAATATTTAGACAGATTGGAAAATGATGAAAATAAATCAGCACAGCAAACATTACTATTCATTGGCAGTCAGTGCTTCACTGACAGTGCTATCTCACCTATCTCCCCCAACCTCCACTATCAAATAAGTACTACTGTCTTCCTTTTTTTTTTTTAAAGGAAATTTTTTTTTAATGTTTTATTTATTTCTAGGAGAGAGAGAGAGACAGCATGAGCAGGGGAGGGTCAGAGAGAGAGGGAGTCACAGACCGAAACAGGCTCCAGGCTCTGAGCTGGCAGTCAGCACAGAGCCCGACGCGGGGCTCGAACCCATGAACCGCGAGATCATGACCTAAGCGAAAGTCGGAGGACACTTAACCAACTAAGCCACCCAGGTGCCCCACTACTGTCTTCCTTTTAAAGAAGAGAAAACAAAGCTCAGAGAGGCCAGGAGACTTGCTTAAGAACACACAGTTAAGTGGTAGAGCTAAGGGATTCAAACCAAGACATCAAAATTCATTTTCTTTGGGTGCCTAGGTGGCTCAATTGACAAACATCCAACTTTGGCTCAGGTCATGATCTCACGGTTCGAGGCCTGCATCGGGCTTCTGTGCTGACAGCTCAGAGCCTCGAGCCTGCTTTGGATTCTATGTCTCTCTCTCTTTCAGCATCCGCCCCCCGCCCCCCATGCTCTCTCTCTCAAAAATAAATAAACTTTAAAAAAAATTTAAAATGAAAAACAACTCATTTTCTTGGTTCAATACCAAGCTGCTTCTCTAATGAAGAGTCCTCTTTGCTGACAGTGGAGCCTGATCACTGGCCTCAATAGGTTATGAAAAGCTCTAAAGCTATCTAGAGCAGAGAAAGGAATCTGTCTTATCTTGGAAGGAAATAAGATTCTGCCAATTCAAAGAGCAAATACCGTTCTTACAGGGGCAGCAGCTCCTGGAGTTGTGGGTGGCAGTTATACTTTAAAAAAGGTCTCTGGAGGGGCGCCTGGGGGGCTCAGTCGGTTAAGCATCCGACTTCGGCTCAGGTCATAATCTCACAGTTGGTGAGTTCAAGCCCTGCATCGGACTCTCTGCTGACAGCTCAGAGCCTGGAGCCTGCTTCAGACTCTGTGTCTCCCTGTCTCTGCCCCTCCCCCGCTTGCTCTCTGTCTCTCTCTCAAAAATAAATAAAGATTTTAAAAAATTGTTTTAAGAAAAAATTAAAAATAAGGCCTCTGTGGTTCTGTAACCATTACAAACTGCGAAACTTTTGTAACAAATAAGCAAACTGCCTTGGGACTCAGACCACCTTGTGGCCAGTAAGTAGCAACCAGTGCCACAGATTTGCTGATATTTCAAAATAAACTTCTTATAAGCTAATCAAAACTTCCTCTGGACAATGTTGTTTCATTGTTTCATTATGTGAGGTATTAGGTGCTAAGAGATCATTTCTAAAATAACACAAGGGAGAAGTCAGATATGAGAAGTCTTTTATAAATTTAAACATATTTTTTCCCACAGCTAAAAGAAGCCCCATTAATTCCTACAGGGTGTCCCTTCTGAGATGACACCTGTTTCAAGTCTCAGGTGGCAGGGGTAGAGTCACCTCAACTCAAAGGTGACATCATCTAGAGTCTGTCCTAAGTGGCCACTCAATTCTCAATGAATGCAAAGTGAGGGCAGTCACACCTGTATGCGATGACATCCAGTCCCTTTTACAAAAGAAAAATCTGAGGGGAAGTGACTGGCCTGGTCAGTTAAGAGTCAGAGCTGGGACTTCTATCTCCTGCCTCCCTCTCCTGGGTCAGTGCTTTTTCCATTACAACAGTTATGGTTTTCTTGGCACAGTGTTGTGAACCTAACTAGACAAAGACCAAACACTATTCCTTATCATCAAGAAACAAGGAAAAAGCTAGACTGGAGAAAAAAGCTGCACTCTGGCCTCCTGGAGAGCCAGGGGAAGCAGCTGTGGGGTGAGTGGGAGATACAAGGGAAGGCTGGGCGAGCCTCTGCAACCACAGGGCGGATCCAACTTGGGCCTTGAGAGTCAGGAAGGAACAGAATGGACTTACATCTCTGCATCTGCTTGCTGTACTCAGACATGTTGTCTGGGCGGATGGAGCGCAAGAATTTAATGTAGTCATCACTGTGGTACTTGGTCATCTCCTCGGCATTGGCCTTGTGAGGGCGCTAGAGGGCAGAGGGGAGAGAAGACGTGTTATTCCAGACCAAGGCCACTCTTCACTTAGTCTACTTTGAACACTAAGTGAAGAGCTGCCCAGTGTTGAGACAGGCGCTGTAAAGGTTAAAAAGGAATTACTAATTAGATTAAGGCTCTGGGAAACTTGCAATCGAATTAGGCACATAGGATCATCAAAGGAGATTCAGTATCAGAAGACCAGGAATGCTACTCAAGCTGTTACTTAGGCAAGTCTGTCTTGTGAGCCTCAGTTTTCTCATTTACTAAATAGAGGCAACAACTTCTACCTTACAGGGTGAGAATTAGAGGAGATAGTTAAATCTCTTCGTAAACTGTGAAATGCTTTACAAACTCTGATTTCTTTTTATTTATTTTATTTATTTTTTATTTATTATTATTTTTTTTAATATTTTTTATTTATTTCTAGGAGAGAGAGAGAGAGAGAGAGAGCAGGGGAGGGTCAGAGAGAGAGGGAGTCACAGACTGAAACAAGCTCCAGGCTCTGAGATGGCAGTCAGCACAGAGCCCGACGCGGGGCTCGAACCCATGAACCGCGAGATCATGACCTAAGTGAAAGTTGGACGTTTAACCGACTGAGCCACCCAGGCGCCCCTCTGATTTCTTTTTAAATACTTATGGGTCAAATGGCTCCAAGAGTTCAAGAAAAAGAGGTGACTAACAATAACTGAAATAGATGGGAAATCTTTTATAAATCATCATCACATCAATTCTGATCACACCCTCCCCATTGAACCTTCCCTTGACATGGTCATTTCCTGATTATACCAACATTCTGAGTCACCTTTCTCTCTTTTTCAAAATTCTCTTCTCTTCCTCTCATCCCTTAAAAGTACGTACGTCTTCTTCTAAGATGACCCTCTGCTTTTCCAATTATGAGTATCTTTATAGTTTATAAAGCATTTTCAATACACATATAATACTGTTTACCCTGTGCCAGGCACTGTATGTGATTCTGTGATCCTTACAACAACCTCTTAAACTCCATACTATTATTATACTCACTCTGCCCACAGGGAGGTTAATTTGCCCAAGGTTACACAGCTGGTAAACTGGAATAGAAACCCAGAGGTCTGGCTCCAGGCACTATTTGGGTCTTGTTTAATCCTCAATATAAGAAGGAATTTAAGACTAAAAGATGGATACTGTTCTATATACCACACTCATGGTGAAAGCAGCAAGACTTGGCTCCAAATACTAAGTTGTTTGTTTTCTTAAGTTTATTTACTTTTAAGAGACAGAGTGTGAGGAAGGGAGGGACAGAGAGAGAGAGGGAGACAGAATATGAAGCAGGCTTCAGGCTCTGAGCTGTCAGCACAGAACCCGACGCTGGACACAAACCGTGAGATCATGACCCAAACTGAAGTCAGACGCCTAACTGACTGAGCCACCCAGGCGCCCTCTAAGTTGTTTTTATTGTATTAAGCCCTTTACCCTCATGGGAATGTTGTAGACGTAGCTTTGACTATCCCTTCTAGATAGATGCCTGCCCAGACTCACTCCATCCTGATTTCTGTTCTGAGCTCCAGATTCACAATTCCAACATTTTCCCAGGCGGCGCCACCTGTGAATCCTAGAGGTACTTCAAATTCAACTGGATCTAACAACTTAGAGTCCAGAGGCATTCATATTTAACTTCCAGACTTCTCTTTTACTATTTTTGTTAATGATACCAACATCCACTCAGGCTGAGAAACTAATTATAATCCTTAACCCCACCTTTTCTTGACTTCCATTTCAATCCACGGCCTATCCCTTTCATGCACCTCCTCCATAATCTTGACTGCCTTCCACTTTATTTCTCCTGTGCTCTTCTTCCCCAGGGTTCCTAGTCTCACCACCAACCACCCAGTTGCTCAAGACAGAGGCCACCCCTTGAGGCCACCTTCTTCGTGTCATGTACTACATTCAACCAGGACAAAGCCCATCTCAAAAGCTACCTCTCTTACAAAGTGAAGGCAAATCTTGCTCTAAGAACCTATCTTCATCCCAGGCCACAAAGTTCCAGGAAATATGACCAGAGTCAAATATTACAAAACATGCAAGGAAACAAAGCACTAAGAGTGAGAGCTCATTGAAACAAAAAGTGGCAGAAAGAGATCTAGAGACGCTGCATATGTCTAAATAAAAAAGAACTGCATTACATTTCTCTATACCAATAAACAATCTAAATATACAAATTTAAAAAGATAGTTTACGATAGCATTAAAAAGAAGTACTTGGAGGGATGCCTGGGTAGCTCAGTCGGTTGAGTGACCAAGCGACCGACTCTTGATTCAGGTCAGATCATGATCTCACGGTTTGTGAATTCAAGCCCCACAGTGGGCACTGCGCTCACAGCGCAAAGCCTGCTTGGGATTCTCTGTTTCCCTATCTCTTTGCCTCTCTGTGCGTGTGCTGTCTCTCTCTGTCTCAAAAATAAGTATTTAAAAAAAATTTTTTTTTAATTACTTGCAAAAAGTATCTAGGGGTGCCTGGGTGGTTCAGTCAGTTAAGCATCCAATTTCAGTTTGGGTATAATCTGGTTTGTGAGTTCAAGCCTGCCTCGGGCTCTCTGCTGACGGCACAGAGCCTGCTTCCAATCCTCTGTCCCCCTCTCTCTCTGTGCCCCCTCCCCTGTTTGTGTGTGAGCTCTCAAGCACTTTCTCTCCCCAAAATAAAAATAAACATTAAAAAAAAAAATCTAGGGGGGCCTGGATGGCTCAGTAGTCGGTTGAGTATCCAACCCTGGCTCAGGTAAATGATCTCACAGTTTCTGAGATTAAGCCCTGCCTCAGGCTCTGTGCTGACACGGCGGAGCTTGCCTGGGATTTTCTCTCTCCGCCTCTACCCCACATATGTGCTCTCTCTCCCTCTAAGCAAACAAAGATGTAAATAAAATATAAAATAAAATAAAAAGACCCAAATACATGGAGATATACCATGTTCATGGATTCAAAGACTAAATATTCTCAAAATATCAATTCTCCCTAAGATGCTATAAAGATTCAAGGGTGCCTGACTGGCTCAGTCAGAGGAGCATGCAACTCCTGATCTCAGGGTTTTAAGTCTGAGCCCCACATAGGATATAGAGAGTATTTAAGTAAAAACTTAGAAAAAAAAAATGATGTAAAGATTCAATCAAATTACAACCAAAATCCCAGCACCTGATGAGTGGATTCTAAAATTTATAAAGTTCAAAGGGAAGGGGCACCCGGGTGGCTCAGCTGGTTAAGCATTCAACCTTGGCTCAGGTCATGATCCCGTATTTCAGGTCATGAATTCGAGAGCCTGTTTTGGATTCTTTCTCCCCCTCTCCCTTTACCTCTCCCCTGCTCACATTTTCTCCCTCACTCTCCCTCTTTCTCTCAAATAAATAGAACATTAAAAATAAATAAACATTAAGAAAAGAATACTGCCATTTAAATAAACTAACAAACAAAAAATAAAAGAAGTACAAAGGGCAAATAGCAAGTCTTTTTTTTTTTTTTTTTTTTAAGGACAAAGTGGGAGGACTTGTGCTACTACATGTCAAGACTTACTAAAGAGCTATCACAATTAAGCCACTGGGTACTGGCATATGGGTCAATAAACAGACCAAGTCAACAGAACACGGAGCCCAGAAATAGACCCATACATAGTGCCTGGCACAAAGCAGATGCTTAGTAAGTTATTTGTGGAATGAAAAAATTTCAGTGGATTCTAACTTCAAACCACATTTAAAAATTGATTCTAGATATAGCAAATACATGTATGTGAAGGCAAACCGACAAAGCTTTTTTTTTTTTTCAGTTTTTATCTTCTAAGTAAGCTCTATGCCCAACATGGGGCTTGAACTCACGACCCCGAGATCAAGAGTCATCTGCTCTTCCAACTGAGCCAGCCAGGCACCCCAAGGGAAGGATTTCTTAAGACACAAAAAGCACTTATAAAGGAAACAATAAATATAACTATATTAAAATCAAGAATCTTGGGGCACCTGGGTGGCTCAGTCAGTTAGGCGTCCAACTTTGGCTCAGGTCATGATCTCAGAGTTTGTGGGTTTCAGCCCCGCATCGGGCTCTGTGCTGACAGCTCAGAGCCTGGAGCCTGCTTTGGATTCTGTCTCCCTCTCTCTCTGACCCTCCCCTGCTCATGCTTGCTCTCTTTCTCTCTCTCAGAAATAAATAAAACATTAAAATAATTTTTTAAATAAAAATAAAATAAGATTCTCTGTTTATTAAAGATACTTTAGAGTGAAAAGACAAAACCAGACTAGAAGGTATTTGGAGCACAGACACTGGACTGTCTATAGCAGAAAAAAGAACTACTACAAATTGGTAAGAAAAAGAAAGCCAAACAACCAAAAAAGAGAAAAACAAGCAAAAGGAAAGAAAAAACATTTCACAGTAGAGGACACACAAATAGTTAATAAACATATGAAGAAGTACTCAGTTTCACTGGTTATTAGTAAAATGCAAATCAAGACCACAATCGCATACTGTTTACACTCATTTGGTTGGCAAAACTTAAAGTTTAATTCCAAGTATAGGAAAGGATATGAATCAAAGTATCTCTCATACATTTGACCACACTGAAAAGCAATGAGGCATGTAATAGTCACATACCCTACAACCCAGCAATTCTAGTACTAGAGAAACAGCCAAAAGAAATTTTTGCAGATATGGATTGAGACATGTACAAGAATATTCAGAGTACTGTTCCCAACATTTAAAAACCAGACACAAATTAAGAATGGAAAACAGATAAACTTAAGTATAATGACAATAAGATATTATTCAGCAGAGAAAAGTGGAAGAACTAAAGCTATATATGATAGATTTTGTAACATAATATTGTATGATAAAAGCAAGGCACAGGGGGCACCTGGCTGGCTTAGTTGGGAGAGCACACGACTTGATCACAGGGTCATGAGTTCGAGCCCCACACTGGGTATAGAGATTACCAAAAAAAATAAATAAACTTAAAAGAAAAAAAAAAAGCAAGTCCCAGAAGATTAATCATAGTATGACATCTTTTTTTAAATGTTTTTTTAAATTTATTTTTGAGAGAGACAGAGTGTGAGTGTGGGAGGGACAGAGACAAAGGGAGACACAGAATCTGAAGCAGACTCCAGACTCTGAGCGTCAGCACAGAGCCTGATGCGGGGCTTGAACTCACAGACCGTGAGATCAATACCTGAGCCGAAGTCGGGCACTTAGCCAACTGAGCCACCCAGGAGCCTAGTATGACACCTTTTTTGAAAAGTTCAAAAGCAAGTAAATAATTACTATGTATTGTTTAGGCATACACACACAGGATAAACATTTTTTAAAAAGCAAGAGTATAATCAACACAGAATTTAGAAAAGTGATTGGGGTGTAGGAATATGGATCTTCATAGCACTATGAAAATATTTAAGTTAATGAATAAACAGTAAAATACATATTTCAAAAAGAATACCAAAAATTGACCTTCTTTTGACGCTTATGAGCCAAAGATTATGTTTATCCCAATTCTGTGTACTTAAGGCCCAATTAAAACAAAAACAAAAAAAGAACAATCAAATAAGAAAATGGGCAAAAGGCTGGAATAGGGACTTCAATAAGGAAACCTGAACGGCCAATAAACATACAGGAAGACCCTCAATCTCCCTAATAAACAGGGAAATGCAAATCAATACAATAGTAAAGTATCATTTCACAACAACCTAAACAGACCAAAAAAATTAAATATGACAATATTATGTGTTGGCAAGGATTTAGAACAACTTTATTTTATTTTTTTTAATATTTTTATTTTATTTCTAGGAGAGAGAGAGAGACAGCATGAGCAGGGGAGGGTCAGAGAGAGAGGGAGACATAGACTCCGAAATAGGCTCCAGGCTCCGAGCTGGCAGTCAGCACAGAGCCCGACGCGGGGCTCGAACCCACGAACCGCGAGATCATGACCTAAGCGAAAGTCGGACGCTTAACCGACTAAGCCACCCAGGCGCCCCATAAAGAACAACTTTAATTCTACATTGGTGGCAACTGGAAACCATTTTCACATTATCTAACAAAGGTAAATATGGCATACGTCCTGTGGTATATTCTTTCAGTGAAATATTGTAAAAATAAGTCTAGCTACATCCATCACCATGTATGACTCTCAGGAAGATGTTGAGCAAAAAAGGCAAGTCACATAATAATAGTGGTATGATTCCACTTACATAATATTCAAACATGTAAAACTAAAACACGTTATCATTTAAGAATACATACTAGAAAAATTATTTTTCAAAAGCAAGGAAATAGGGGTGCCTGGGTGGCCCAGTTGGTTGAGCATCTGACACTGCATTTCAGCTCAGGTCCTTTCAGCTCAGGTTGTGGGATCAAGCCCCCTTTGGGGCTCTGTGCGGAGCATGGAGCCTTCTTAAGATTCTCTCTCTCCGCCACTCCCCCAACTCCGTCCCTCTCCCCTGCTTGAACACACTCTCTCTAAAATAACAAAAAATTTAAACAAACAAACAAATAAATAAGTAAATAGAAAGGAAATAATAAGCCCCAAATTCAGGGCAGAGGCTGGGGAAGAAGAAAGTAGACAGGATCAGGGAAGAGCATACAGGGGCTTTAGTAGTCATGGCGATGTTTGTTTTCTTAAACTAGGTAGTATTGAGTGAATTGTGATTCTTTATACCTTCCACATATTTTATAAATTTTTTTCATATCTACTCAATATTTTATAAAAACATTTTTTAAAAAAAGCACAAAAGAACAGAAGGCGATGAATAAGAAGCCTGGGAATATACAAAATTAGCATCCAAGGCAAGGAAGAGAGCAGAATTGTTGATTATGTAAATAAGAAGGTTCCTGGATGAAAAATGAGGATGTAGATTCTGGGAGAGATTAATTAGATGTGTGGAGGCAGAATTGGGGGAGGGACCAACTGTGTGAAAGACTTCAACAACATGTCTCCTTCAGGTATGAAAACAGAATACAGCAACTACTTAAAAGATTTTGTTGGGGCGCCTGGATGACTCAGTCGGTTAAGCGTCCGACTTCGGCTCAGGTCATGATCTCATGGTTTGTGGGTTGGAGCCCTGCGTCGGGCTGTATGCTGACTGCCAGCTCAGAGCCTGAAGGCTGTTACGGATTCTGTGTCTCCCTCTCTCTCTCTCTCTCTCTCTCTCTCTGACGTTCCCTTGCTCACGCTGTTTCTCTCTCTCTCAGAAATTAATAAAAAATTTAAAAAAAATTTTTTTTAATTTAAAAGAAAAAAAAGATTTTGTTTTTAAGTTATCTCTACACCCAATGCAGGGCTCAAACTTACAACCCCAGGATCAAGAGTTGCATGCTCTACGGACTGAGCCAGGCAAGTGCCCCAGAATACAACAACTTCTGTAAGAAGTGTAAGGAGCTTCTCCCCAGGATTGACTCTCAAAAAGCCATCAATTTCAGAACAGATACTAAACTGGCTATCTGTGCTTTGGTAAAGGAAAACTAAGATCACAGCCCAGAGAAGTCTAGAAGGGATGAACTGTTGGGGGAAGAAGATCAAAGAAGATTCAAACTCACTGGGAAAGTAGAGCCAGAGAAGGAAACAGATCACAGTAAAGAGAACAAGTCTACATTTTTATGAAGGAGATTATACTGGATTTTTGCTTTACAAGCTTACAATAAGAATACCACACAGATGAAGTAATTTCCAGTAAGGTATTTTTTATTATCTCTATAACAGCCACTGTTAGATGCTTCCCAAAGAGCCATTCTCTACCTTCTTGTTAACAGATCTCAATTTGGTTGGGTGTTAACGTCCTCAGCCAAAGGGATCAAATGTGATTAGTCTAAGCCAATTGCCAGCGAATAGTCTAAGGATGGCAAATGGCCCAATGAGATTTAAAGGGAGATCTGTTGAGAAACTTCTAGGAAGGGTTTTCCTGTTTAATAAAAAGGGGAAGGGTACGTGTGGAAATAGTAGAAAGTGATCCATTTTGCCTGTTTCCTTCCTCTTTGGACTCTGTCGTATGAAGACATGATACTTGGAGCTGAGGCAGCCATCATGTGATTTCAAGGCAAAAAACTAAAGGATAAAAATCAAACTAAGCATGGCTGAGCAGAAGGAAAGATAGAATAAACCTGGGTCCCTGGTGACATCACCAAAAAATCCTGAGACATTCTACCTCTAGGCTCCTTGTAAAATGCTGCTTGGGAAGAGGGAACAGGACAAATAGACAAAGACTCTGGAAGCCGATATCTAGGTTGGACTCTTAGTTCATCTGTTAATAGCTATGTGATTCTGAACCTGTTAGTTGTTTTCTCATCTATGAATTAGAGCTGCTACGTGGATTACACGAAGCAACAAGTGGCTCTGGCTTAGAAGTTAACAATCTTCAATAAATGTGAGTTTAGTTTTCCTCTCGCTTGAAGACAGGATCCATTTTCTAATATTTCAGTATCACTCATGAAGGTTAATACAGTCCCTAGAGTATGACAAGTACTCAGCAAAAATCTGTTGAATGAAAGAAAGAAAAGAGGGCTTGGGGTGACTTTTGAAGATGACTAAGCTGTGATTGGCAGAGTAAATAATCTTCCTAGTGGTGGAAAGAGGCAGAGTCTCATCTGGCTGACTTAGAAGGTTCTGAGAGGGGAGTGGCAGGAGAGGAGAGGAGTCATGGACAGATTAGCAGGGTGTACATGTGCCAGAGGCATGTCTGGAAGGTCTTAGTGTTTGCTATTCCACGTTTAGGTATCCTCTCTTTATCTAAATGCTAGTCTCGTCCCAAGAGTCCCTCAAAACCTCTGCTACCTTTTATGCTTTTCATTCCCAGCTGCCTTTCACATCTAAAAAAAGTTCTCTGGTCCCAAGGTCTGTCTGCTCCTCTGTCTACCTTCCCTCCTTGCTTCCCTAGCTGCCTCCAGTGGCTCTGGGGACATAACATGGCCATCTGAGATAGAAGACTCATCTTCTTTCAGTCTCTGGAATGGTGAGGAAGGATACTGCTGTTGCTAGGAGACTTAAGCTGCCAGGACAGACTTTAACCACAGACTCTTAAGCTCTAACCATAAGGCAACACGGGTCCCCAGCCTTTCTTTATTTTCTCATTTGGACCTTTTGCAACAGGCTCCTAACTGACTTCCCTCCTTCTAAAATGCATGCCTCGGGGCCCCTGGCTAGTTCAGTTGGTGGAGCATGACACTCTTGATCTTCTGATTGTGAGTTCGAGCACCATGTTGGGTGTAGACACTACTTAAAAAAAAAAAAAAATCAAGGTGCCTGGGTGGCTCAATCGGTTAAGTGTCTGACTTCGGCTCAGTTCATGATCTCACAGTTCGTGAGTTCAAGCCCCGTGTCAGGCTCTGTGCTGACAGCTCAGAGTCTGGAGCCTGCTTCAGATCCTGTGTCTCCCTCTCTCTCTGCCCGTCCCCTGCTTGCACTCTGTCTCCCTCTCTCTCAAAAATAAACACACATTAAAAAAAAATTTTTTTTAATCTTAAAAAAAATAATAAAAATGGGCACCTGGGTGGCTCAGTCGGTTAAATGTCCGACTTCAGCTCAGGTCATGATCTTACTACGGTCTGTGGGTTCAAGCCCCGTGTCAGGCTGTGCTGACAGCTCAGAGTCTGGAGCTTGCTTCGGATTCTGTGTGTGTCTCTCTCTGCCTCCCCTCCCCCCATGCTCTGTCTCTCTCCATCTCTCAAAAATAAATAAATGTTTTTTTAAAAAATTAAAAAAAAAAAAATGGAGCACCTGGGTGGCTCAGTCAGTTAAGTGTCCGACTTCAGCTCAGGTCATGATCTCACAGCTCCTGAGTTCAAGTCCCACGTCAAGCTCTGTGCTGACAGCTCAGAGCCTGGAGCCTGCTTCAGATTCTGTGTCTCCCTCTCTCTCTGCCCCTCTCCCGCTCACACTCTGCCTCTCTCTCAAAAATAAATAAACATTAAAAAAAAATTGTTTAATAATAATAAAATAAAATAAAATAAAATCCATTACTTGTTCCTCACTGCCTCCAGAAGGGGTTCAAACTGGGAACCTCTGGACCAAATTTAGTCCACAGATGTACTGATATGTTTTTGTTTCAACATGTTTAAAAAAACAAAAACAAAACAAAACAAAAAAACCTAACTTGGGTCAATATTTTAAACAAGGTATTTTTACCTCTTAATGTGGATTTCTAGCCTCCCTTTAAAAAACTGGTAGATGGGCAGGGGCGCCTGGGTGGCTTAGTCGGTTAAGCGTCCGACTTTCACTTAGGTCATGATCTCGCGGTTCGTGGGTTCGAGCCCCGCGTCGGGCTCTGTGCTGACTGCCAGCTCGGAGCCTGGAGCCTGTTTCAGAGTCTGTGTCTCCCTCTCTCTCTGACCTTCCCCTGTTGACGCTGTCTATCTCTCTCTCTCCTAGAAATAAATAAAAATTAAAAAAAAAAACCAAAAAACTAGTAGATGGGCAAAAATCAGCTGGAACTGAGTCAAGAAGTTAGACAGTCTATGCTCTCTAGTAACTAGAGACGTGGGCGTCTGGTTCAACACAGTCCCAATTTTGGCACTGGATTTTTTTTTTTACCCTGGCCCCTCAGAGTTGCTTGTCACATAGCACACCACATCCAATCCTTGCTGGCCTCTCCGGTACGAGGCCCCTCACTTACACCTGTGAACTTTACACTACAGCACTACTTGCACATCGAACTACTTATAATTTCCCCAAACACATCATAGTGTTCTCACTTCTTCTTGCCTTTTTGTCTATGCTTTTCCCTTGGTCTAGGATGTCCACCTCCTCCTGAACTCCAGGCTAAATTCTATTCAGTCTTTAAAATTCAGCTCAGATATCACCTCTAGGAAACACTCCAAGGCTCCCTTCCTCCTTCACTCTTTATTATCTCTGCATCTTGTACGTTTTTTAATTGTTGTGCTTATAATAGAGTGTAGTGCAATTTATTTGTATACATGTCAGTCTCCAGCACTGGAGTGAACCCTTTAAAAACAGAAATCTCTATCATTTACAGTGTCTGCCACGTAATAGCCACACAACACATTTGATGAATGAGTAGTTGAGAAAATGAGGTGAATAACATATGACCAGAGCTGATGAGGTTAGGCAGGGGTGGGGCTCCCAGTAACTCACATATATTTCCATTTTTCGATAGAGACCATAGTTAAGTAGCAAATTGTGAGTCATGCGGATTCGGTGAGGCTTCATTGGGTGGCCTTGTCCATAATAGTAATTTCCGACATCCCCTGAAGAAAAAAGAATGACAGTTTCAGTGACACAGTTAGACATACACTCTCAGGAGAATCCGGGAATCTTTAAAACTATCTCCCAGTCAAATTCTTTTTCTCTTTCGTTCTAGTCTCCAACATTCTACCCAGCTTGAGGAAAGGTAACTCCAAATTAAAAAAAAAAAAAAAAAAAAAAAAAAGGCAAACAGGACACCTGGGTAGCTCAGTCAGTTAAGCATCAACTCTTGATTTTTCAGGAGTTCGAGGCCCTGAGTCAGGCTCTGGGCTGACAGCACAAAGCCTGCTTGGCATTCTCTTCTTCTCCCCCTCTTTCTATCCCTCCCCACCCCCACGTGTGTGCACTCTAAATAAACATAAAAAAAAAAAAAAAAAAAGCAGAAGACCCTGGTGAGGTCAGCATTTAAGGATGTTAAGTCTAGTCCACAGGAACTAGACAGTGAAAGGGGTTCCTTCCAAAGCTACTCGGGAATAGAAGGCAGTGAGTGACTCACCCAACTATATCTCCAAAGAATTCACTCCCACAGCAGAGAAACGACCATCACTACTCAGAATTATAAGCCACAGTTCACCTTTTTCACACTGTGACACTTTACGGAGTCAAAGCACATTTACATTAATTTTCTTACTAGATCTTCATGGTAAGTCCGTAAAACAGAACAGGGAGTATTATTCCCATTTTATAGATAAGAAAACTAAGCTCTTATCATCTCTTGCTTCATCCATAGCAAAAGACTTCTAATTTCTTCCTCTGCCTTCAATTCAAACTATCTGCTACAACGACCTGTTATTTTTCTAATACACAGCTTTTATAACATCACTCTCCTGCTCAGAAATACCTTAGTGGCTCCCCATCTACTACAGGATAAAGAACAACTTCACTAGCATTCAACCCACAACACTCTCCCTCTCCCTTCTTTTCTCCCTCTCCCAGTTCTCTGCTCAGAAGTAGAATAGGCAAACCATGGCCCTTGGGCCAAATACAATTGGCTGCCTGTTTTTTTGTAAATAAAATTTTATTGGAACACAGCCATGCCCATTAGTTTAAATATTGTCTGTGGCTGCTTTCACATCATAATACCAGAGCTGAGTAAATAGTTGCCACAGAGACCCACCCATATGGCACACGAAGCGAAAAATATTTACTATCTGGCCCTTTACAGAAAATTTGCCAATCTCTGTTCTAAACACACTAGATTTTATCAGCATCCTGAACATGGCATTCACCTTCACACCCAAGTAGCCTTTGTTCAGACTGTTCCTTTGACCTGGATTGTCCTTCCTTTTCTGATGCTCCTCATACAACAAAGCCCAGCTTAAGTGCCAAACATATTCCTGATCAAAATAAACGGTCCTTTCCTCTCTATACAATTTGTATATATTACTTGATAAATTTTGTTTTGTATCTGAATTATTTATATATCTATTTTTATTTTTAAATGTTTATTTGAGAAAGAGAGAGAACACCACACGCACAAGAGCAGAAGAGGGGCAGAGAGGGAAAGAGAATCTCCAAGTAAGCTCCATGATCAACGGGGAGCCTGATGGGAGGCTCAATCCCATGACCATGAGATCAGACCTGAGCTGAAATCAAGAGTCAGACACTTAACTGACTGAGCCACCCTGCTGTCCCCTTACATATCTATTTATATTCATAAGACTGGCTACTCCTTGAAGGCAAGAACAAATATGCCCTGTACATCATAGAAGCTGAGTAAAGATTCAAGGAACTATAAACTGCATGAGATTCAGTAAGGTTCAGTCCCAGCTCAAGATCATACAACTAATAACCAATCCAGGGGTCAACTCTTCTGACTCCAAATTCAGTATCCTAAAAGCTACATTGGGTTTACCAGGTACTTACTTCAATTTGTACTTAATCCAAAGGGCTCAGGTCATGATCTCATGCTTCCTGAGTTTGAGCCCCACGTTAGGCTCTTTGCTGTTAGCACAGAGCCCGCTTCTGATCCTGTCTCCATCTCTTTGTCCCTCCCCTGCTTGTGCATGCTCTCTCTCTCAAAATAAATACATAAACTTAAGAAAAATATTTTTTTTTTAAAAATGAACAAGTTAAAAAATGAAAAACAGCACAAAAATCAAGTGAACTGCACACCCAAGGATGAGTGTCTCTCGCCTTATAAGTCCATCAGGACGAGATCTTTGAGCACCACTGAAAAGAAGGTCCCAACCTCTTATGCATTGTGGTTTGGTGGCACTAGAAACAGGCTTCATTCCAGGGAGCAATGCATTGTGGGGAATGCTACCCATAGTATCCAAGCCACTCCGCCCATATCTTCATCACAGACATGGGCTGGGACAATGAGGAACTGCCAAACAGTTGGATATTTAGGATCTCATCCTTTCCTCTGTCTTTTTAATAGACTTTACTTTTTAGAACAATTTTAGATTTACAGAAAAACTGCAAAGATAGAGTCCTCAGACACCGCACGGGCAGTTTCCCCTATAATTAGCATTCTACATGATATAATAAGAAGTATTTGTTACAATCAATGAACCAATATTGATAGAGTGTCATTAACTAAAAGAAGCCCATATGCTTCATTCAAATATCCTTCGTTTTCACTTAATGTCCTTTTAGCCTCTTCTCTTAACCTTAGTGAGGCCTCTGAGGGCAGGAACTGTGCTTCTGGCCAGAACAGCAAGCCAGGGTACAGTATTTGATGGCATTCAGTTGGGATACTTGTCCCGTACACGGACTTTGAGATGCGGTAGCAGAAGAGGCAGGCAGAAAATTTTGTTCCCAGAGACCCTCAGACAACCTTATTGAGGTTTGACAGAACAGGATCTCAAGACACTGGCTGAGACATCCAGAGGCCGACCCAATCTGAAGGCAGTCAGTAACATGACCATTTTTTTTTTAACTTTTTAATGTTTTATTTATTTCTAGGGGAGAGAGAGAGAGAGAGAGAGAGCGTGTGCAGGGGAGGGTCAGAGAGAGGGGGAGTCACAGACTGAAACAGGCTCCAGGCTCTGAGCTGGCAGTCAGCACAGAGCCCGACGCGGGGCTCGAACCCACAAACCGCGAGATCATGACCTAAGCGAAAGTCAGACGCCTAACCGACTAAGCCACCCAGACGCCCCAATAACATGACCATTATTGTTACATAAGTAGATTCCTGGCTTACCCGTGTCTCTGGCCTGGGCCTTGATCCCCAGCAACTCCTCTGCCTATCAAACCTGAGTTCAGCCAGGTCTTAGACTTGGGGGACTAAGATAACTTATCATCGAGAAGGCTAGGGGAGTACCTGAGGGTGGGGCCCAGACGCCATCCTTTTCTTAAGAGCTTTTAACCCAGTTGCTAAAAGAGACTTTTAAAATACATAATCCTTTTAATTTAGATGCTACCTTTAAACTTGTAAAGTGCCTTCCCCATTGTTCTCATAGTTTTTCAGTTTTATAGGAGAGTGACCTGAGGCCTGCAAAGGTAAAGTGACTTGCCCAATACTGGAAAGCTTCTGAGTGGCAGAACCAAGTCTGAGTCCCATGCCAGTGACCTCACTGCAAAGCTCACAAAGAAATCTCCCTTGCCTAAAAACTCCAGTCTTTCCACCTTTTCTCTTTTTAAACTAACGGTGGAGAGGTCATAAAACAGTGCAAACCGATACGGCTACAAAGTCACAGGCTCCAGCCCCACATGGGGCCTCACCACTGCCCAGCAACCCTTCCAAATTTAATTTCCTCCCTTCCTCTTTCACAACAGCTACTCCACAGCTATCTGTCCTCAAGATTCCTACTCTACCAACTGTCCTCCCCTACTCACAGGAAAAGAAATGATCTATCACCTCATCTTGAAAACTCCAACTTTCTCTTCATCAAACTTACCTACATTTGAACTTTTCCTTGCCTCTCATCATGAAGAAACGTGCGCCTGAAGGCTAGTGTCCCTACCTGTGCTCTGGTTTCCAGCTCACCTGGTGCCCTCGGGAAACTCCATCATTACCCGGCCCCCTCTTTCCTGCATCTTCAACCTCTCCCCCTGGCTATTTTTCATCCCAATTCCGAACACGCTCAACCCTGAGCCACCATATCCTCCTGTATCAACAACCCTCTCTCTCTGCCCCAACCAAGCTTCCTTTGAAAAGGGTTCAATCCGATGTCTTCTCTTCAGCCAATCACTCATTCTTCAATCTACCGCAATCTAACTTCAGTTCTAAACTGTGCACAAGATGCGCCTGGGTGGCTCTGTCAGTTAAGCATCCGACTTCGGCTCAGGTCATGATCTCACGGTTTGTGGCTTCAATCCCCGCATCGAGCCCCGCATTGGGCTCTGTGCTGACAGCTAGCTTGGAGGCTGGAGCCAGTTTCGGATTCTGTGTCTCCCTCTCTCTCTGACCCTCCCCTGTTCATTCTGTCTCTCTCTCAGAAATAAAACATAAAACAAGAAACAGTTCTTGCCAACAGCTGGCCACTCCCTCCTCCTTTTGGCTACTGTAATCTAAGACTTTCTGGTTCACTTACATTCCCTCTGTACAATTTAATCGGCAAGTGTTTATTAACAGCCTGCTATGAGCTAGACATCATTCTGGGGGCAGAGCATACAGAGCTAGATGAGACATGGTGTCTTTCCCTAAGGAGATCATTGTCTAAAAAGGACGAACGAGTACATGGGCAATTCCAATACACAGTGACAAGTGCTATGACAGGGGAGTTGAGAGCATGAAGGGCACTAGACTTTTCCTCAGACCATGTCCTTAGAATTGCACCCTGATCCTCTTCTCCTTCCACCCTACACAACTTCTTGGGTGACTGTTTCCTCTTCTGTAACTAATATTACCATCTGCATGCTGACAACTACCAAAAATCTCTATCTTCTCATTTCTGTCTTCTAAATGGCCAAACTCGGGGCACCTGAGTGGCTCAGCTGGTTAGGTGGCCGACTTCAGCTCAGGTCATGATCTTGCAGTTCGTGGGTTCGAGCCGTGACAGGTTCTGTGCTGACAGCTCAGAGCCTGGAGCCTGTTTCAGATTCTGTGTCTCCATCTCCCTCTGCCCCTCCCCCCCACTCTCTCTCTCTCAAAATTAATTTAAAAATATAAAAATAGGGGCGGCTGGGTGGCTCAGTCGGTTAAGCGTCCTGACTTCGGTTCAGGTCATGATCTCGCAATTCGTGGGTTCAAGCCTCGCGTCGGGCACTGTGCTGACAGCTAGCTCAAAGCCTGGAGCCTGTTTCAGATTCTGCATCTCCCTCTCTCTCTGACCCTCCCCTGCTCACACTGTCTCTCTCAGAAATAAATCTAAACATTAAAAAAATTTTTTTTAAGATAAATAAAAATGGCGACCTGAATGGCCACCTATCTACTGGATGTCTCTACTTGGATATCCCCTAGTAGGGATATCCCTCAACAAATATTTTAATTTTTCTATGTTTATTTATTTTTAGACAGAGAAACAGAACATGAGTGGGGGAAGGGCAGAAAGAGAGAGACACACAGAATCTGAAGCAGGCTCCAGACTCTGAGCTGTCAGCACAGAGCCCGACACGGGGCTCAAACCCACAAACTGTAAGATCATGACCTGAGCTGAAGTCAGAAGCTTAGCCAACTGAGCCACGCCATCCAGGCGCCCCATCAACAAACGTTTCTTTAAAGGACCCAAAACCCAAAGTTATTGACTGACCTATCTTTCTCCAAACACTCAATATCAAACTGCCCAGCCCAGAAGTTTAGGATCCTTGCCTTCTTCCTCACCCCTACACTGGCGAATTTAATTTCTGTCTCAGAGTAATAGTTCTGAGGTATAAATCTGGTGATGTCACAACCTGCATAAAACTTCAATGATTCACAAGTGCACTCAGAATAAAGTCCAACTTCCTTAAGGCAGTGTCTCCAGCCTTTCATGATCCCGTCCCCAGATCATGGGGTTCAAGCCTCATTGCTTGCAACCTTTCCCTCCACTCTGTTCCCTGACCTTCTATACTCTGCCCGCAAACCTATGCCTCAACCATGCTGCACATACACCTGCTGTCTTTCAAAAGTCCTCTCTTACTTTTTAAAAAAAAATTTTAAATACTTATTTATTTTTGAGAGACAGAGCATCAGTGAGGGAGGAGCAAAGAGAAAGGGAGACACAGAATCCTAAGCAGGCTCAAGGCTCTGAGCTGTCAGCACAGAGCCAGATGTGGAGCTCAAACCCACGAACAGTGAGATCATGACCTGAGCCAATTGGTCATTGGCCAATTGTCGGTTGGCCAATTAACCTACTGAGCCACCCAGGCGCCCCTCCTCTCTCCTGCTTCTAAACTCAATGTCATCTTTGCCTCCCCCGAGCTTGGCTAATAATCCCTGTTCTCTGGGTCCTGATATGGTACCTTGCTCCCCGATTCCTCAGGCCAGGCTGAGTGCCTCTCCTCTGTGTCCCCCCCCAAAATCTCTGAGCTTCCCTTTCTCCCTGCATGATCCTGGGGGGCAATTCCCTGCCACTGTCTAGCTCCCCCTCCAGGCGGAGAGGAAGATGGGGAGGGACCTGATCAGCCCTGTGGGCCCAGCACCTAATCACCCCGAGTACAGAGGAAGCTGCACCGTAGGCTTTTGTTCAATGAAAAAGTCTGTTTTAACAGGTTGCAACTTTCTCCTTCCAAGCCCAGGGGCCTCATTTCCCAGCAGCGACTACAGGCCGGCTCAGAGACTGGGGGAGGGGAGGCTGGTGACAGGAGGTGGTGACTCCCGCAGGACTCTCACCAAAAAGGATGAGGCAGTGTCTCCAGCCAAGGGGCAGAGGGAAGACTTTTGCATTCTCAGCAGGCACGTAGGTCCTTGCACACTTCTCCAGGAGCTCCTGCCGCCCCCCGCGGACTCCGCCTCCCCTCGGGAGTCCCACTCAAACTCTCCCCGCGAAGCTTCCTGAGGCTGCCCCCCGCCGCCACCAAGTTACCCCCAAGCTTCCCCAGGCGACCCCCGCTCGGCCTCGACTTCCTTTCCTTTCCTCTGTGCCTCCTCCCTCAGCCTCGACCTCCTGCCCGCAGCCTCCTCTCTCCCCCTGACCTCTTTCCCCTGAGCCTCCTCCCTCAGTCTCGACCTCCTTCCTCTCAGCCTCCTCCCTCTGCCTCGCTCTCCTTTCCTCGCAGCCTCCTCTCTCAGCCTTTCCCCCACGCCCCAGCCTCTCCCAGCCTCCCCGCTCGCATCTCCGCAGCCTCCCTCTGCTGGATCCGGCCCGGCCCCGGCCCCGCCCCCGCCCCCGCCGCGCGCACGGAGCTCACCGTCGTAGTAGTAACAGACTTTCCTCCGGGTGCCCTGAGTCTGCGCCATCTTGCTCGGCTCCCGTCCCTCCCGTCAGTCGGTCCGTCCGGCCACCCGCCCGCGGCTCGGCTCGGCGTCCGACCCAGGGGAGGAGGGGGCGGGCCTCCGGCCCGCTCCGCCCGTCCCCTCCCGGGCTCACCTATAGCCGCGCAGCCCGGGCACCGCTCCAGCCAATCAGCTTGCGCAAGGACGGCCCGGAACTCGGCTGGGGGCAAGGGCAGCCCTGAGAGGCAGCCGAGGGCCCCCTGGGCCTGTACCAAGGTCTGCGACAGGGGGGTAGGGGAGCTGCCTGGGGACCGTACCATTAGTCCCGGGGGAGGAAAGCAGATCCGTACAGTCCACGGTCCCGTTTCGGCGTTGGAAGCGTGCTTGGAGATCAGCAGCCAACTTTGGAATTTTATTGAGAATCAACCGAGGCCTCTGGGGGGGAGTGACTCGCACAAGGTCACTCAGCTAATGACAGGGCTGACCGTGGATTAGAACGCAGGTTTGGAAGAGGGAGAAAAAAACTGACGAAAGAAAACCGCTGTAGGCCGAGTAGTGGGCAATAGCTTTCCCAACGTTTATCTCAATGATTGCTCACAGCGGCCTTGGAAGAGGACTTTTTATTCCCGTTTTACGGGTAAGGGTAATGAACTTCAGACCTTTGAGACCTCCTCAGAGTCAGACAATTAGTAATTAAATTCAACTTTCAGTAGTGACTTTTTGAATGCCTACAGTGCACCAGAGACACTGTTAACAAAGGGGCAGAACCCAGCCTTTCTTACTCCAAAGCCTACCCCCTGATGTAGTCACACACACCCCTCACCCCCCCCACCCCCCCCCCCCCCCGGTGAGGACCAAAGAGTGCCTTTACACAGGAGGAAAATGATTCCCCCTTTTCCTAAAGCAGCATTTCTCAAGCTATTGAAGCTATTGATATTTGGAGCTGGATAATTCCTCATTGTAGGGGGCTGTCTCCTGCACTGTACGTGTAGCAGCATCCTGGCCTTTAGTCAGATGCGAATTGCACCCTCCACCCTCACCCCCAGTTGTGACAACCAAAATTGTCTCCAGACATTGCAAAAATGTCTCCAAGGCAAGGGGGAGTGTACGACTGCCCCCACCCTACCCTTGAGAACCACCGCACTAGACAGATCAGTCCTCAGCTGTTCATGACTGAAAGCTGAAAATCCAAAAAACACGATGATGAGCTAGTAAAATAACAAAGACAACACAATATTAATATTTAGTGAATGCTTACCGTCCGTGTGCCAAGTAAGTTACAAACTCATGGCCCTGGCGTCCATAAGATACGTTTTCATGCCTCTACGCTTTGAAGAGTGCTTGGGCACTTGTGTTCCTCATTTGAGAACAGCATTTGGGTCACCAATTATAAAAGTAACAGATCTGGGGCGCCTAGGTGGCTCAGTCGGTAAAGCAACTGACTTTAGCTCAGGTCATGATCTCACAGTTCGTGGCTTCGAGCCCCATGTTGGTCTCTGTGCTGACAGCTCAGAGCCTGGAGCCTGCTTCATATTCTGTGTCTCCCTCTCTCTCTGACCCTCCCCTGCTCACGCTGTCTCTCTCTCTCTCAAAAATAAATAAAACATTAAAAAATTAAAAATAAATAAATAAAAGTAACAGATCTAAGACTGGGCAGTTCTATTACAGAAACAGTTAAAAGGCCAGGGAATAAACCCTATTTGCAGTTCTGTGTTGCTGCTTCCTAGCTAGGAACCTCTCCGGCCCCACTTCCCCCTTTGTAAATTGGAGAGGATAACAACGCAAAGTTCACCAACTCTATGGCTGCACACGGTGTGCAAATGAAGAGGAGGGTGGGGATCAGATGAGGTCATGGGTGTGGCAACATTTTATAAAACGGCAGAACAGGAATCAGAAACTCAGATCCTTACAGAGGTGAGGCAGGTGGCGTAAAAATAAGTTGACTTATATTAGTTTATATTAGTTTGATTCCAGCACTTGGCATATTTCTAAAATTGGATCCTTTTTCGCTTTTATAAAGCACTATGCCTTTCTTTCCCCTATCTTCAAATACACTGCCATCTGCAGGTATCTTTCATTTTGTCACTTTTTAATGGAAATTTAGGTGGAAACACATGTCATTTTCCTCTTCATTGTAAGAACAACAGTGGAAGCATGATGATAAATAACCACTAACACTCAGTGTCACTGTCTAGGAGTGAAAGGGACTCTGGCAAAGAAAGAGCTAAAGTCCCACCCGAGGAGGGTGGCCACTACTCAGCTCCATGACAGGTAAGCCCAATGAAGCCAAATCTTCCTATTTTTTTCAAGAGAAGGTAGAAATCTACAGTGTTTTTTCTTAATGTTTATTTATTTATTTTGAGAGAGAGAGCATGCACACAAGCAGAAGTAGGACAGAGAGAGAGAGAACCCCAAGGAAGACTCCCAAGAGCCCAGCACAGAGCCAGACCTCACAAACCGCAAGATCATGACCTGAGCCAAGTCACAATCAAGAGTTGGACACAACCCACTGAGCCACCCAGGCGCCCCCAGAAATTTGGAGATTTATGCAAAATCTTCCCATTGCTTCTCGGCCTTTTGGCTAAGATCAAGTGTAGTATGCAAAATCTTCCCAGTTTTAAAAAGTGACCGCTATACTCTGGTTTCTCTTCAGATCGAATAAATCTTTCGCCTTTTACTAAAAGTGACCGCTAACTCAAGACAGTAGTAAGAGCCACTCTTTTCGAATGTAAGTCAGAGCCTGTCATGGCTCTGCAAAAGTCCCAGAAGAAAAGTCTCCTTGAAATCTTTCCGGCAAAGATCACCAGGCCCCAGGCTACACAGGATCTCTGCCCACTCAGGCCCCCTGGCAGCACCTTGTTCTCTGAGCTTACTTTGCAAAAGAGCTTCTGCCTCTGGCTGTTCCCTCATCCCCTCTCCTCCTCCCCTATACCTTGTGGCTAGCTCCCTCCTTTCCTTCAAATATTTGTTCAAAAGCCACCTTCTCAGTGAGGCCATCCCAGACCACCCTGTTTAAAATTGCAAACCTCCTCCAGCCATGACATTCCTAAAACCCTGTTTTATTTTCCCCTTAGCACTTGGCACCTTGTAGCATCCTGTGTCATGTACTTTGTGATGTTTATTGTCTGCCTTCCCTTACTAGAATAAGGACAGAGATTTTGTTTATTTTATCTACTGTATATTCTCTGAACCCAGAACCATGCCTGGTGCACAGTAGATGTTCAATAAACGTTCGCCAAATGAATGAATTAATTCAATGTTTAAAAACATCTTGAAGGTGAACCAAAACATATTTTGAGTACAAATCTGGCCCCAGCATCAGCAGTTATAAAAAAAAATGCTACTGCCCTTATATGGTGGGAAGGGAGGGTCCTGGGACACCCCTACTTCCTAGGAGGTTCAGCAAAGGGGTTCACCCTTAATCCTTTGGGGGGGTTGAAGGAATTCAAAGAGCCCATATAGCAAAGGGTAAGAACTTCCTCTTGGCCCCCCAAATCAGCAGGGTTGAAAAAAGTTCAGACATCCCCTCATCCCATCTTTCACCCCAATTCAGGGCGACTTACTTTCCATCTTCTGAACCCCCACTCCTCCCTCCCAAGGAAGAGGAGATGGGAGTGGGGAGCTGAGAGATGTACAATCTTCATCCACAGAGAGTCATTTATTGAGCTCCTGATGTGTGCCAGGCACCAAGGAGGAGCACACAGAGGTATTAGATAAGGTCCCAGCCTTCAAGGAGTGTCCTGATGGCTAGGAGAAAAGAAAAAGGGGGGGCGGGCAGAAGCTGGTGTCAATCACAGGCGGCTCCCTTCTCTCTGGTGGTCTTGGGAAGTAGAAGGACCCCCAAGGGGTCAACTTGAACAGGCGTCCAAGCCATATGTGCACATGGCCACATATGTACAAGACACATGTGCAGGGCCCACACAACTACAGAACCCGTGTATAAGACACAAGGAGTGTATGTGCCACACAGGGGTGGGATTCACATGCAGAGTCCATATGTGCATAGGCCACATGGGTAAGACATGAGAGCTGCATCTCCCCCAGCCAGGTTGGCTAGATGGAGGGAGGGCGCCAGGCCCCAGCCAGCTAGGGCTCTCAGGGCTGGGGCTGGTACTGGCCCTCTGTGGCTGTAAAGAAGTCCTCCAGCACGCTGCGCAGGTAGTCGAAGGTGGGCCGCTCCTCGGGCCGCTCCTTCCAGCACAACATCATGAGGTGGTAGAGCTCCTCTGGGCAGTTGTCAGGCCGCACCATGCGGTAGCCTCGCTCCAGGTTTTGAATCACCTCAGGATTGGTCATCCCTAGAGGTTGACGGGAGAAAGGTCAAGGATCTGGGCTTCAGAAGCCCACAGCAGGGGCGATGTTTAGAATATTTAACTGGTACAGGGTAAGCACCAATCCCAAAGGATCTTGGTCATCAATGGTAAGACCATACTTCAGGTACCTGCCCAATGTCAGTCACGCCACCTACCCAATGTCCGCTGTGGCTTAAGCACTCAAAACAGATATATGTTGAATGTGACACCTGGGGTGAGCCACCTCCCCTCTTTGAACCTCAGTTTCCTCATCTGGGAAATGGACTAAATAGTAGCTTCTACCTCTTAGAGCTGTTATGAAAATTGAATGAGAGTGCATAGGAAGCATCAAGTATAGGGCCTGGAGGGATGATGCATTGAGAATACCTGTGATGATTATGATCTGGGGGAGAGAGATGCTGGTGGGCCAGGGCCCAAGGCAGGATGGGAGCTCACAGACAGCACAGGGGTGAGGCTTTCGGACCAGGCACATGAGATGCTGCATCAGAAAGCCAGATGGACCCTGGACCCCAGCAAAGCTGACCTTGCGTAGGGTAAATTCACCAGGCCCCTCTGTGAGCCGGATTAAATAATTTGGGGGCCCCTTCCTTCAAAGCCAGGAAATTTGAGGACATAGACCAGTGAACTAAGCTCCCATGGCTAGCATCCAGAGTGCAAACTCAGTCTACACCCAGTTTAAATAGAGCCCATAGACCTACTTCAGTTTAGCCCCTAGAGTGTCTTTAAACAATGTGAATCAATCATCAAAATTGGGATATGGGCAAATTTTCCTAAAATTCCAAGTTTTGCCTTCTCTTGAAAAAAGAAAGGATCTATTCTGGGGGTTCCTATGTCTTAGTAGCAACCATCTTCTGGAGCAGATGCAAGTTCACCCAGGTCCCCGTTACTTCTCATTATCTTCTTGACCCTGAGGCCACGTGTCAGTTGCCGTTTATCATCCTGCTTGCAATGTTTTTCTTCTTTCTTTCTTTCTTTCTTTCTTTCTTTCTTTCTTTCTTTCTTTCTTTCTTTCTTTCCTTCTCCTTCTCTTCTCCTTCTCCTGCTCCTTCTCCTTCTTCTTAGTAGGCTCTATCCCCAATTTGGTGCTTGAACTCATGAGCCGCATGCTCTACTGACTGAGCCAGCCAGCTGCCCCAATGCTTTGTTTTTTTCTAACAGAGAAATTCTCTATGGTCTCACCTCTGTGGGCACAGTGGAGGGGCAGTGAGGACACTTGGTGAGATGACTGGAGTGTGGTCCTAGCCCGGTGCTGCCCTTGGACTCTATGATGGGACACATCCTGGGCAGGAAAGTCCTTCAAGTTCCCACCTGTTTCTGAGGTGCCTTTCCCTTCCTAGGAGCAAAGTTCTATGCATGTTGCTCCGGGACTATATGCTCTCTGACCTCTCTGCTCTGTCTTTGTGTTCCATTTCCTCTCCCCCTAGTTTCCTAGCAAGTTACTTTCAAAAAATCTCATCCATCTTGGCTGAATTTAGGGGTAAAGGACTTTGTCCAGAGGCTAGAGAGTAGGAATTAGTTGTTTACACGTCTCTCTCATTCTTTAGATGGAAAGTTTCAGAGGGAAGGGAAGTCAGTGTTGAGTGAGCACCTACAGGGAGTCGAACTCTTTTACAAATAGTCTTATTTTTTATATCAGGAAACTGAGGCTCAGAGAGGTGAAGCCACCTGCCTAAAGTCACTTGCTCAAAATGGTGATTAATAATAAAACCTAACACTCTTGGGGCCCCTGGGTGGCTCAGTCGGTTGAGTGACTGACTCTTGATTTCGGCTCAGGCCATGATCTCACAGTTCATGGGTTTGAGCCCTGCATCGCACTCTGTGCTGACAGTGCGGAGCCTGCTTGGGATTCTGTCTTCCTCCCTCTTTCTCTCTGCCCCTTGCCTGCTAACATTCTCTTTCTCTCTCTCAAAATAAATAAACATTTTTTTAAAATTTAAATAATAAAACCTAATACTCTTTAAGTGCTTAGTATGGGCCAGGTACTGTTGTAACCTCATAATTTTCAGATGGGGAAGGAAAAAATGATCTGATCAAACCCAAACAGAAAGTTGGCATCAGTGGCAGATCTGGTAATAATGGTAGGCTTCTTGCCTCTCGAGCCAGATCGTCTTCTGCCATCTTAGGCTCCCTGTGTCTGAACTAAAGAAAAGAGCTGGGATTATTGAAGGAGGAGAGAAATTGACCCAGAGATGGACGCTAGCCCCAGGAGAGGGGGCACCTGACTGGGCATGCTGGAGTCCTGAGTGAACACAAGAAAAGCAGTTAGAAAGATTCAGATTCTGAACCAGGGACAGATGATGTGAGTAGAAAGACATGGATTTGCTGCCCTTCCCCATCACTCTTTCAGCTCCTGCTCTTGTCCCTGACCTGGGTAAGGGATGCGGCCATGGGTGACAATTTCCGTCAGTAGGATCCCAAAAGACCACACGTCCGACTTGATGGTGAATGTCCCGTAGTTAATGGCTTCCGGCGCTGTCCACTTAATGGGAAACTTGGCCCCTGGAGGGAGGCAGAGTGAGGTCACCTGGGTCTGCTCGGCCAGACCCTGCAGGCCCCAGACTTCCCTTGTATCCCACACCTTACCCTCCCTGGCCGTATACTCGTTGTCCTCAATGAGGCGTGCTAGGCCAAAGTCTGCGATCTTGCAGCTCAGGGTGTCCGACACCAGGATGTTGGCAGCCCTCAGGTCACGGTGGATATAATTCCGCTCTTCAATGAATGCCATGCCCTCTGCAATCTGCAGGCCAGGGAGGAGGTCAGCAGTCCTGGACCAGACATCCTTACCCCTGCCCCACTGTGCACATGCCCAGTCCCTCCCCGGTCTCCTTACTTGGGCTGCCATGTCCAAGAGTTTGTTGATGGTCAGCTTGATGCCTGAGGGAGTCTTGAGGAAATCCACCAGGCTCCCTGTGAGCAGAAGCAAAAGTTGCTGCCTCAAGTTGCCCCAGCAGAAAGCTCCCAGGCCTTTCTCCCCTAACCGGCTATTTAGAAATAGTGTCTGACATGTGGAAAGAAGAATAAGGGGTGAGAATGGAGGAGTGTGCATTAGGGTGAGGATGCCCAGGATACACGAGGTTTTTTCCCAGGGACTAGGATGGAGCATGCTTGGGGAAGTCCATAAGCTTCGTATCACCAGTGGAGTAGAGCTCAGCGTCCTTCCCTAAGGTGTCCAAAGTTTGCACAGTCCACATTTATAGTTGCTTCTCTTTCCCCACTTCTGTCTCTTTCACTCCACCCACCCTAGACAATTTTGAGATTTTTCATATAGTCCACTAGGCTTTCACCCCAAAGTGTCTTCTGTCCCATCTTTGCCTGCTAGAAATTCTACTTTTCGGGGCGCCTGGGTGGCTTAGTCGGTTAAGCGTCCGACTTTCGCTTAGGTCATGATCTCGCGGTTCGTGGGTTCGAGCCCCGTGTCGGGCTCTGTGCTGACTGCCAGCTCAGAGCCTGGAGCCTGTTTCAGTCTGTGACTCCCTCTCTCTCTGACCCTCCCCTGCTCACGCTGTCTCTCTCTCTCCTAGAAATAAATAAAAAAATAAAATAAAATAAAATAAAATAAAATAAAAAAATAAAATAAAAAATAAAATAAAATAAAATAAAATAAAATAAAATAAATAAAATAAAAAATAAAATAAAATAAAATAAAATAAAATAATAAAAAAATAAAATGAGGTTCTCCTGATAGCAGGAACATTGTTTTGTCCATCCATGCCCCCAGTGCCCAGCCCAAAGTAAGCAGTGATAAAGGTGTGCTGAACGTATTCCATGGGGTATGGAAAGAGGTGCCTGGGGGCCTGAGGGACTGCATATGGTAATAGAGAGTGACTAGGAGAGGATCAGGGATGGAAGTTGCTAGAATGGAGCTAGTAATTGCTAGCCCTTCACAAGAGATTAATACCCTGTGTAAAGATGGAGCAATCTGGGGTCCCTGGGTGGCTCAGTCAGTTAAGCATCAGACTCTTGATTTCGGCTCAGGTCATGATCTCACAGTTTATGGAATCCAGCCCTGCATGAACCTCTGCACTGACAGCATTGGGATTCTCTCTCTCTCTCTCTGCCCCTCCCTTGCTCTTTTGCTCTCTCAAAATAAATAAACGTTGAGGGGCGCCCGGGTGGCTCAGTTGGTTAAGCGTCCGACTTCGGCTCAGGCATGAACTCACGGTTCGTGGGTTCAAGCCCTGCGTCAGGCTCTGTGCTGACAGCTACCTCAGAGGCTGGAGCCTGTTTCGGATTCTGTGTCTCCCTCTTTCTCTGACCCTCCCCTGCTCATGCTGTCTCTCTGTCTCTCTCAGAAAGAAATAAAACATTAAAATAAACAAACAAACAAATAAATGTTTAAAGACGGCAGCAACCTAAGTGTCCCCACTATGAGTGCTGAATTGGTCACCAAAGATAAAAGTCTCACCCAGACACAGCAAATCTAAGGGCATGTACTGCCACTTCTACATCCAGTCCATGGCAGATGCTGGTAATCAACCCTGGCACTCAGTTCCAATGAGCCTCAGAATCCTCCTCAACACAGAACTCCAAGCAACTACCACTTGAACCTGGCCCACATAGTAAAACCTATTTGTGACTTCCAGAATCCATTAGCCAAAAGAGAGACAGATCTTATACTCCCAAGGAATCAAAGCCAGATGACAACAAATTCATTGAGCAGACACTCTTCTAACTGTTCTGTATTACACTGACTCTTTCATTCTCACAAAGGCCCTATGAAAAAGTTACTATTGCATTACACTACCACCATTTTACAGATGAGGACACCATAGCAGAGAGAAGTGAAGTGACTGGCCCAAGGCCACACAATCGCGAAGGCAAAATTCTAATACAAGCAGTCAGATCCCAGAACCCTTAATGACTACTATAAATTATTTCTGGGTGAGCCCGTTTAGATTTCTGATGTTACACTTGGGATAAATGAGCACCAGAGAAAGGATGGGGACTTAGCCTGAGTCACACAGCAAATCAGTGGCAAAGGTGCACCTAGAAACTTCTATCCACCTCCCTGAGGGCTCTCACTCTGTCCAAAGGAAGGAAAGGGGCTCGCCTAGAACTGAAAAAGAGAGATTTGGGGCAGATCTGCCCTCCCAAGTCCCAAAATCAAAAGGAAGAGAGAAATGGGGCTAGAGACCCATTCATTTGAAATCAAGCATCCTGAGATCAAGGTAGAGTGTTGAAAAAGACAAACAGGCTTGCAGGTCAGGAAAGATGAGAAGTCAAAGCTCTCCCAGAACCTGCCACTTTAGCCTATGATCCTAGACAGGCTCAGACATCACACCCTCTTCTTGTCCCTGGTGGTGAGCGTTTAGGGGCCCAGAAAAACTAGAAACCCTCGGTGCGGAGCCTGGCGAAATGGCAGATCTCCATCCTCTATTCAGGGGCAGAGGGAATGGCAGCGCCCCCCAGCGGTCGATGACAGTGGCGGCACCTACCATTCTCCATGTATTCTGTGATAATGTAGATGGGCTCCTGGGTGACCACCGCGTAGAGCCGGACCAGCCTCTGATGCTGTAGCTGCTTCATGAGGTTGGCCTCGGCCAGGAAGGCGTCGGGGGACATGCTGCCCTGCTTCAGGCTCTTCACTGCTACCTTTGTGTGCCCGTTGTAGTACCCTGGGGCGGGGAGGGGCTGGGAGTCACTGGGAGCCCGAGCACCCAGGTAGCTGTCAGGACATTCTCTGGGGACTCTCACGACCTCCGCCGAAGCCTTCCCCCTGCCCCCTTTCCCAGCAGCCCCGGAAGGCCTCACTCACCCATCCACACCTCCCCGAACTGGCCAGCCCCCAGCCGCTCCACCAGCTTCAGCGTCTCCCTGGGAACCTCCCACTCGTCCTCCCACCAAGGCTTCTGGGGCTTCTGGGTCTGGCAGGGGCGACTCAACCGCGTGCACAGCCCGTCCGAATTATCTACGAGGACAAGGTGGAGGGTTAGGGCCGTCAGTACGACTGGACTCGGTGCCCCCACTCAGTCCCCACCTGGCCAAGTCCCCGTCCAGGGGAAAGGGGCTGGCAGGGGAGGTGTGAGGCTGTCACCCGACACCCGGGCTATCGGGTGCCGCACCTCACCCACTGCGGGGGATGAAGGAGGAGCGCACTGAGAGATGGGGAGAGGTGGGCGGAGGGTACCCCAGAGAGGAGCTTAGGGGAGGCAGGCTGGTAGGGCACAGGGGAAGGCGCCTCAGGCGCACGTCTGAGGGGCTCCCGCCGGGGCTCACTGGTGTAATGGCGGACCAGCTCGTGCAAGCCGGGAAAAGTGATGCGGGGGGAGATGTAGAAGCCGCCTTTGTCCAGGTTACGGATCTTGTAATGTTTCACCACTTCTCCCTGGTTCTGGTCGAAGTCCCGCACGGACAGGGAAAACGATCCTGGATGAAAGAACGGGTGAGCGAATGCAAAAAGAAGGAGAGGGCGCACCCTGCGAGGGGCGCCCCCAGTCCCGCGCCCCTTCCCTGGGATCTCGGGGCACACACCTCGGAGCCGCGGTCCGGCTCCCCGGCGGCGCGAGCCCCGCCCCCGGCCCCGCCCCCGCGGCCCCGCCCAACCGCTCACCCGCGGTGCTCTCGCTCTCCCGGATCAGGAAGGAGCCGTGCGTGTTCCCGGGCGCCAGGAGCTGCCGTTCCGCGTCCTTGCGGCTCAGGTTCTTGAAGAACCAGCTGCGCAAGGCAAGAATCGGAGGCCGTCTTGTGTTGTTGGTCAGTCCCTCCTCCGTCACCTTCAAGCATTCACCACTACCCCCAGCACCCCTCCTCTGCTCCCATCCTTCTCCGAGAGGAGTCCCCACTTACGGTTCGGGCTCCAGGCTGTTCGCTTTGGCCACGAAGTTGAAGGGGATGAAACCTTCCTGGCCCGTGGTCAGGGACTGCGCCTTCCACCACTCGCCGTTCCTGCGCGGCAGAGGCGGTCATTGGGGTCGGATTGGCCTTGGATTCGGCTGGATACCTTCAGATCTCCCAGTGACCCCATACCACCGCACCCTCCAGCTCAGCACTCTGGAGCCTCCATTTTGTCACAAGGGCTCCCACTGCAGGCCAGTCAGGGGCCGCGGGTACAGGGGATCCCTGCTCCCTCCCGTACTCCCGTGGGGCAAGGATGGGTGGCGTGGAGAGGGCACTCACTGCTCCAGGATGCGAAGCTGTTCACCCTTCTCGAAGCCCAGGTCTCCATCGTGAGAAGGCTCATAACTGTGCAGAGCGATAACCAGGTTGTCTGCAAAGACGGGTGGCGGTGGGGGTCAGGGGAAACCAGCCTGGATAGGCTGGAAGCACAGAATTCAAGAGGTACAAGGCAGCGGAGAAGATCAGGGGCAAGAGAGGCGAGACAAGGCAGAGAATGGATGGGGAGATTGGGCGGGGGGGGCGACAGCTAAGGACCCAAAGGCCTTAACTTTCAGGCCCGGCTGTTTGTGAGGTCACCTTGCAATGGTGAGGCTGGGGGGTTGGAGCCTTCGTAGGTGACTAGTGGATCCCTCACATCAGAGCCATTCCGCATGGGCAGCTGTAGGGAGGGGGGTGAAAATGGGGTCAGAGAGCAAGAGAATGGTCAGATGTTGGCTCCCCTCCCCACTGTTCTCACTTCTCTGGTTTGGCTAGATCTCGTCTCTGAATTTGCCAGTTACTTAGAAGAGTTGCTTCCTCTCTCTGGGCCTCCTTTCCTTTCCTTTCCAAGGGGAGAGGACCGGTATTCCAGGGGTGGTCCATTTCTTCCTCCTGTTTCGTGACCTCCCCCAGACTCCCTCGCCAAGTCCCCAGCCTTGTCTCTTACCGTGGCCTTGCCATCCAGTGGGATTATCGGGTAATGGCAGTTCTCGCACACATCGATGTTTTCCATCCAGTCGTCTTCAGGGTTTGAGCTGCAGCTACAGCCCATGGTCCCTGGGGGAATGGAGAGGGGGCTGAAGGGGCTCCCCCAAGATCTACTTCTCCGACATCAGACATGCTAGGGCCTTGCCCTGGGAATTTCCACAAGTACCTGAGATTGTCAGGCCCCCCATCCCCCATTCACCAGCCACAGAAAAGCTGAAATGAGGTCCTTGCTCCAGACTGGTGTTCCCTTTGAGCCCCCAGGCCACAAGTTAAGTCGCACATGGGCCCCCACTGAGCCCAAGGCCCCGCCCTCCCACCTGGGGTGGGCAAACCGCCACAGCTACCTTTGTTAGTCTACTTGCCCACTTCCTGCCTCTCCCCCACCCCCCCCTTTTTGCCCATCCCCCATGTTGGAGGAATACCTACTAGAGTTCACACACACTTCCCTAGGCACTGGGGGAGACCTGAATTTTGATCCTCCCCTACCAAGAGAGGTGTGTGCACCCCGCATCCTATTTACAATTCCCCTTTCTAGCCAAGGAAGCCAGCCAAATGGCAGGCTCCTGCTCCCTAATGTCAGCGGTCAAGCCCCAGCCCCCGCCCCCCAACCTCTACAACAACAAGTCTCCTTCAGAAGGTTCTTTCTGATTCTCACCAGCAGAAAACCCTTCAGCAACACTATTGACCGTAACTTTTCTATTCGTTTGCTTGCTTAAACAGTGGAAACTTTTTGTCAGGTGGAAATCAAGCAGAACGCAGAAGCTTATAGATAAAGCAGGTAAAAGTGGGGTTGTCCTGCCTGAAACAGAGTGGTCACCTCATTGTGAAGCCCCCAGGAGTTCTGAGAGCTTCTCCTTCCTTGGGGCTGCTTCTCAGAGCTGCTTAGAACGCACTAGTCCTCAGATAAAATGTACCATTCAAGACCCTCTAATATCAAGGTCAAATTCACCTCCAGTCTATTCTGCTACACATGCGCGCACACACACACACATACACACACAGGCTTCATTTTGAGCTACTTTTGCCTTTTCCAAACACCTCATGCTATTTTCTTACTCCATGCCTTTGCACGCATGGGTCCCCTGCCTTGAATGCTCTCTTGTCTACCTACTGAACTAACCCAACCTTCAAGGCTCAGCTCAAATATCACCTACTCTGTGAAGCCCTCCTACAACACTCTACTCAAACAGAGTTGTCAACTTAGCGCCGAGTACGATGACTGGACTGATTTTATGTGTCAGTCCCACTGCGTGTCCCACTCCCTTGATGAGACGGGAGATTCATCCAGAACAGAAGTTGTGTTTTATTTGCCTAAATGCCCGGCACCCAGAACTAGTTGTCATTAATAAATGTTGACTGGTATGTGGAGGGTTCATGCATCCCATCTGCCAGGGTCTTAGAAGCCACCAAGTCTAACTTCTGATTTTAGATGAGCAAACTGAGCCCAGAGAGGCCTGCTTAAACTCACACCACCTAGGGGCACCTGGGTGGCTCAGTTAAGCGGCCGACTCTTGATTTCAGCTCAGGTCACGATCTTACTCTTCATGAAGTTTGAGCCCTGTGTTAGGCTTTGCGTGGAGCGTGGAGGCTGTTTGAGATTCACTCTCTTTCCCTCCCTCACTCATGCGCTTTCTCTCTTTCTCTCTCTCTCTCAAAAATAAATAAACTTAAAAAAAAAAAACAACTGTCACACAACCTATTTGGGACAGTACAAAGCTGGAAATACTAATCCATGCTGGGACCAAGTGGAAGTGGAGAGTAGTGGAAGTTTGTCTGGTTCACAAGACTTAAAGATACATGTCAGTTACAACTCAATAAAAAATAATAATATTAATTATTAACTAATATTATATTTAATATTAATAAATAATTTTTAAAAAGACTCAGGATCCCTGGCTGGCTCAGTTGGAGGACCATGTGACTCTTGATCTCAGGGTTGTGAGTTCAACCCCCACGTTGGGTGTAGAGATTACTTGAAAATAAAATCTTAAGGGGCGCCTGGGTGGTTTAGTCCGTTAAGCGTCCGACTTTCGCTTGGGTCATGATCTCGCGGTTCGTGGGTTCGAGCCCCGCGTCGGGCTCTGTGCTGACTGCCAGCTCAGAGCCTGGAGCCTGTTTCAGTCTGTGACTCCCTCTCTCTCTGACCCTCCCCTGCTCACGCTGCTCTCTCTCTCTCTCCAAGAAATAAATAAAACATTAAAAAAAAAAAAAGAAAAGAAAATCTTAAAAAACAAACAAACAAAACGAAAAACTCAGAGACAGGCCTCAGAGTCAGAGAGACCTAAGTTCACACCCCGGTTCTGACACTAACTGTAGGACTGCTAAAATCTTTCTTCCTAAGCTTCACTTTTCCTTTTCTGTCAAAGGGGGGGTCGGCATCTCTTTCTCATAAGCTCGCACAAATGTTAGCTTAATTTAGAGCTTAGAAAGACTTCCACCACTGCTCATCTTGCCCTCCCAGGCTCTACTTTGGAGGGTGGGAGAATGGAATTGGTAGATAATCTTCTTTGTTTGAAACTCATGGTTTGTTTTTTTTTTAAGTTTATTTATTTTAAGAGAGACAGAGAGTGAGAGAGAGAGATTGGGGGAGGGGCAGAGAGTGGGAGAGAAAAAAATCCCAAGCAGGCTCCGCACTGTCACTATAGAGCCCGATGCAGGGCTCAACCTCAGGAACCATGAGATCATGACCTGAGCCAAAATCAAGAGTTGCATGTTTAAACAACTCAGCCACCCAGGTGCCCCTTGGAAGTCATGTTTCTTTTTTTTTTTTTAATTGATTTTTCTGTTTAATATTGAGACAGAGAGAAACAGAGCATGAGTTGGGGAGAGGCAGAGAGAGAGGGAGACACAGAATTCAAAGCAGGGTCCAGCCTCTGAGCTATCAGCACAAAGCCCGATGTGGGGCTCGAATCCACGAACCGTGAGATCATGACCTGAGCTGAAGTTGGTTGCTTTAACCAACGGAGCCACCCAGGCACCCCAGAAGTCATGTTTCTTAAACCGAGATACTCGGAACCCTTCATGGATGCCAGAAGTCATGAGTGTGTATCTTCCCAGGACATGAGTGTCACCTGGCCTTATTCATAGAGTTAAACAAACATAGATCTATTATGGAGAAAAATGTAAAATGTACATGGAACTTGAAGCCAAATCAAGAGACTTTCAAGGACAGAGATACGCATTCACTCTCTCTTCTACCATGCGGAGGCCTGGAGTGTGGGGGAGAGACATTTGAAAATGCTGCTCAACCCGAGTCTACCCGTCTGTGGCTGTAAATGGCTTTTTGACAGCTAATTGTATTATGGCTAGGAACTAATGAGCATCAAACGCCTCCAGAGAAGCACTGATATCAATCTGGAAGCAGCCTAAGATGGGCTGAGCCATCTGGGGAGGCTGTGAGCATCCTGTTTGTGATATTCAAAGAGGCCTCTGAAGATCACAGGTTGATTGTACTGTAGAGACAACGCCAATATCAGGTGGTGTTGGATTTAGATCATAGGGCCCTCTCAGGCTGGCATTCACAGAGGCTTCAGAGAAGAAGAAGAGGCAGATGAGAAAAGTTTGGGGTTGAAGTAAGGAGATGAATTTGGGTGCGGTAGTGAGGAGAAGCCAGTGAAAGGGCCCGAAGGAGTCCAGGCTGGAGATCACAGGGCTGGAAGATGGTGCCCGGTCCAGGCTGGAGTCACACAGGGAGGAGAAAAAAGTAACAAGGCTCGGGCCAGAGCCCGGGACAGCTTGCAGACAGGACCTGTATCATGGAGTAAATCTGGGCCTACAGAGAGGACCTGACATCCCTAAATACTAGGGCCAGAGGGTGCCTGGGCGGCTCAGTCAGTTTAGCTTCAGACTTTTTTCTTTTTTTAAAAAATGTTTTAACATTTATTCATTTTTTAAAAAAATGTTAATGTCCTTGAGAGAGACAGAGTATGAGCGGGGGAGGGGCAGAGAGAGAGGGAGACACAGAATCTGAAGCAGGCTCCAGGCTCTGAGCTGTCAGCCCAGAGCCCGGACACAGGGCTTGGACTCACAAGCCATGAGATCATGACCTGAGCCGAAGTTAGATGCTCAACCAACTAAGCCAGCCAGGTGCCCCAGACTTTTTTTTTTCTTAAACAAAGTTGGCTTTGTTTTTTGTTTCTTTTCAAGCTTATTTATTTATTTTGAGGTAGAGGGAGGAACAGAGAGAGGAGAGACCTGAGCAGGCTCTGTGCTATCAGCCAGATGTGGGGCTTAAACTCACGAACCTATGAAATCCTGACTTGAGCTTAAATCAAAAGTCGGATGCTTAACCCACTGAGCCACCCAGGTGCTTCAAGCATCAGACTCTTGATCTCAGGGTCTTGATCTCAGGACTATGAGTTTGGCCCGTGTCTGGCCCACATTGGGCATGAGCCTACTTTCAAAAATGTGGCGGGTGACTGGATGGCTAAGTTGGTTGAGCCTCCCACTTGGGCTCAGGTCATGATCTCAAGGTTTGTGAGTCTGAGCCCCATGTCAGGCTCTGTGCCGACAGATCAGAGCCTGGAGCCTGCTTCAGATTCTGTGTCTCCCTCTCTCTCATTCTTTCTCTCTTCCACTTGTGCTCTCTCTCTCTCTCTCTCTCTCTCTCTCTCTCTCGAAACAAACAAACAGACAAACATTTAAAATTAAAAAAAAAAATTAGGGCACCTGGGTGGCTCAGTTGGTTGAACGTCTGACTTCAGCTCGGGTCATGATCACAGTTCATGAGTTGGAACCCCACATCAGCTCGCTGCTGTCAGCACAGAGCCCACTTTAGATCCTCTATCTCCCTCTCTCCTTGCCTGTCCCCTGCTTGAACTCTCTCTCCCTCTCTTCAAAATAAATAAACATTTGGGGCGCCTGGGTGGCTCAGTCAGTCGAGTGTCAACTTCAGCTCAGGTCACCATCTCACTGTTCTTGGTTCAAGCCCCACCTCAGGCTTTCTGCTGTCAACACAGAGCTCGCTTTGGTGAAATCCTCTGCCCCCCCTCTCTGTCCCTCCCCCAATCATTCTCTCTCTCCCTCTCAGAATAAATAAATAAGCATTAAAAAATAAAAATAAATAAACATTTAAAAATACATAAATATATACTGGAGCCAGGAATGAGGAAGAAGTCAAACAGTGTGTTGATTAAGCCAAAAAAACTCTAACTCTTCTGGGAATCTGACCCCCCGCATTTCCTCTGTGGCTTGTCGTGTGCTCCCGGAGGCCTGCAGGAGCAGGTAGCACAGCCAGCCCTCTACTAAAGTCCAAGCTGTGGAGTGCAGAGCCTCAGGATCCAGCAATGCCAGACATGATTTTGGCGAGTGGCTTCCAGCTCCTGGGAGCTCCATGTTCCTGGGAGGCCCCAGGATGATGTTGGAGGCCCGCAGATTGTTTCAATATTTCAGAAACCTGAAGGGAAATTGTACTGTAATCTGTTTCTTAGTTTGACAAATTCTATGATTGTTTCTTCAATGCATATTGATTAAGTCTCTGATTAAAAGTTGAATGAGAAAACAAGACAACAAGTACCTAAACAAAGTAACTTCAAAACCACAGACCTGGGGGGTGGGGACTACAACAGGGAAGAGCTTAGAAGCACGGGTGTAACTGACCAGCCTTGTTTTAAAGGTGGAGAAGCTGGGTGATCAGAGAGGTTAAGCGATTTTCCTAATAGCACATGAGTGCTCTAGGCAGAGGCAAAACTCAAATCAGGACCCTACCTCCCTTATTGAGGTATTGTCTTCTACTCTTTACTCCTTGGGAAGTCTGAAGGGGGTGGAGGACCCTTAGGGGTCATGGAGGAAACAGGCAAGGGAGGTAGGTCTGACGTGGTGGGGAACCACTCCTCATCAAAAATTGGATCTTTGTGCTGTTAACAAAGGTTTTTTCTGCAAGACATGCATGCATGTTGCTGAGTGTACATTTACCCAACTGGTGAATGCAAGTCTGTGTATATGAAGGCGGATGATATGAACGTCGTGCTTATGCATGCAAACCCATGGTTTTGTCCAAGGCTGTTTGTGCAGACGGAGGTATGATGGAGTGGGGGTATGTATAACTTGTGCCTGTCCCCGTGTAGTTATGACATCATATATGCATGCATCTATTTTTTTATTTATTTCTGAGAGAGAGAGACAGCGTGAGCAGGGGAGGGTCAGAGAGAGAGGGAGACACAGAATCTGAAACAAGCTTCAGGCTCTGAGCTAGCTGTCAGCACAGAGCCCCACGCGGGGCTCGAACCCACGAACCGTGAGATCATGACCTGAGCCGAAGTCAGACGCTCAATCGACTGAGCCACCCAGACGCTACCCACAGCATGCATCAATTTTTACAAAATGTGGGTCCCATCCTTCTGGTCTTATTTTGACAAAGATTACTGGGTAGCCAAAATAATCTAACCAGGTTAACAAACGAGGTCAGTAAAAAGAAAATCACAATTAAATCTTAATATAAATGCACTATCGTCTGAAAGAAAGAAAAAGGAGATGAAGACAAAACAGATCCAGAGAATCCCCAGGGCTCTCAGAATCAGCAATGAGGGCAGACTCTGGGGTGAATGAAACAGGACATTCTCTTCTCCCAGCTCAGGAATTCAAGGTCAAGAGCAGGAATTTTATAGATCTAGACCTCCTCTGACTAGGGTCTGTAATGTTTTCGGTCAAATTCAAAGCTGCCCATGGTCCACAGAGCACTTTGTGCCAATTATACATTTATTTATTTTTGAGAGACAGAGCACAAGTGGGAGAAGGGCAGAGAGAGAAGGAGACACAGAATCCGAAGCAGGCTCCAGGCTCTGAGCTGTCAGCACAGAACCCGACACTGGGTTTGAACTCACAAACCGTGAGATCATGACCTGAGCCAAAGTCTGGTGCTTAACTGACTGAGCCACCCAGGTGCCCCCACTTTGTGCCAGTTCTGAAGGGCTACCCCTCCATGCGGGTTCAAACTTGGAAAGTAGAGTGAGGGCTACATGTCAGTCCCATCCCTTTCATGATCCTCAGCATATGTCCAACACACTGCTCCCACTGTGTAGAACTGATCAAAGCTCCCAGGCTCCGTGCAACTCCTGGACTGGATTGTCTGAACCCAGGGCTGTTAAAGGTTCATATCACCATGAGTTCTGATTCTTACCAACTTGTTCGCCTTTATCAATTCCATAGACATGATCTTGCCTGGTTGCCTAGAATGTGTTTTGTCTCCTTTAAGAGAAAAAAAAAAGGCAACACTTTTTCTCCTCTAAACTGTAAACCTATTCATTTATTGAACATTCTGTTCAAAATGCGTGCCAGCTTCTTGCCAGGAATTCTTGGTCAAGAGCAGGCAGGCTATTCCAATGCAGACCATTGTGGGACTCTGGGCCACCTTGTGGCAAAGTCCATCAGGAATCATTTAAAACATTGTCTTGGCCTTTTGCTTTGGCCAAGATTTGATTATTAGCACGGTTGTATGTGTTCAATGATGAGCCTTGGCTATGGAGGCCTACATAGCACCCTCATCATGGTACTTAGGAATCAGGGTTGGTAGGCATGGTAAATAACTTTTTTAAAAATTCTTTTTAATCTTTTATTCATTTTTGAGAGAGAGAGCGAGACAGCATGAGCAGGGGAGGGTCAGAGAGAGAGGGAGACACAGTATACGAAGACAGGCTCCAGGCTCTGAGCTGGTAGCACAGAGCCCAACACAGGACTTGAACCCACAAACTGTGAGATCATGACCTGAGCCGAATTCGGACGCCCAACCAACTGAGCCACCCAGGCGCCCCATGGTAAATAACTTCTAATGGGTAAAACAGGGATGTGTCCTGAGTACCTTTGTGATATAATACCTTTTTTTTTAACCACAGAGAATAAAACAGATATGCTTTCTCTTAAATGCAAACAAGATAAATTTATTCTCACAAAACTGAGAGTGCTTGACCGTAAAATGGATTCTGTTCATTATTGCCACAACTATGGGCTATAGAGCAATGATTCTATTTTTTTTTTAATGTTTTATTTATTTCTGAGAGAGAGAGACAGCCTGAACAGGGGAGGGTCAGAGAGAGAGGGAGACACAGAATCTGAAGCAGGCTCCAGGCTCTGAGCTAGCTGTCAGACGTGGGGCTCAAACCCACGAGCCGTGAGATCATGACCTGAGCCGAAGTCGGACTCTTAACTGACTGAGCCACCCAGGCACCCCATATAGAGCAATGACTCTAAAGCTGGTATTTTTGGTAGAGGCCCTCTGACTAGTAACTTGTATGTACCTAGTAATCCCTTTTAATGAGTCTGCTCCCTTGTGTACCTCTGTGTGTGCTGTGTGACATTTATCAGGATGGATGGAGCCTTACTTATAGTGTAGAGCTGCCGACTTCAGCTCGGGCCATGATCTCGCAATATGAGTTCGAGCCCCATGTCAGACTCTGTGCTGACAGCTCAGATCCTGGAGCCTGCTTCTGCATCTCCCTCTCTCTCTGTCCCTCCTTTGCTTGCTCTCTGTCTCTATCTCTCTCTCAAAAATAATAAACATTAAAAAAATTGTTTTATGTTTCTGGGAGTCTGCAGCTCATGGAAACTCAGCTCACTCTATTCATGTCACAGTGATGTAAGTTCAGTCCCAAGACTTCCTCGCCACTCACTGGTAGAGGCCCTCTGGGCAGTTCCTAAACCTTTCTGAGCCTCTCTCCATCCCTTCATCTCCAAAATGGGAACTAAAATAGGACCTCTATGGAGGGCTTTTGTAACCATTATATGTGAGATATAGATGATCCCATAAATAAAGAGTTTACCATGTGCTTAGCACATAGTAAGTACTACATAAATGAGAGTTCAGCTGACTTTTGAATAACAGGGGTGTGAACTGTTTGGCTCCACTTATACGTGGATATTTTACAGCAGAGTACTATATTTTCTCTTCCTTATGCTCCTTATGCTTTTCTTTATCTTTCTTTCTTTTTTTTTTCAAAGATTTTATTTTTAAGTAATCTCTACAACCAACATGGGGCTCGAAGCTACAACCCCAAGATGGAGAGTTGCATGCTCTACCAGCTGAGCTAGCCAGGCACTCTGTCTTCCTTATGATTTTCTTTCTTTTTTTTTTTTTCTTAAGTTTATTTATTTTTGAGAGAGACAGAGCATGAGCGGGGAAGGGACAGAGAGAGAGGGAGAGACAGAATCTGAAGCAGGCTCCGGGCTCTGAGCTGGCTGTCAGCACAGAGCATGACATGGGGCTTGAATCCACGAGCCATGAGATCGTGATCTGAGCCTAAGTCGGACGCTTAATTGACTGAGCCACCCGGGCACCCCTTCCTTATGTTTTTCTTACCAGCATTTTCTTTTCTCTAGCTTTCTTTATTGTAACAATACAATGTATAAAACATATAACATGCTAAATACGTTTTAATCTGGGGTACCTGGGTGGCTCAGTTGATTGAGGGTCCAACTCTTGATTTTGGCTCAGGTTATGATTCCAAGGTCATGGAATCAAGCCCCTGAGGTAGACTCCATGCTCAGGATGGAACCTGCTTACAATTCTCTCTCAGGGCTCCTGGGTGGCTTAGTCAGTTGGACTTCTGACTTTGGCTCAGGTCATGATCTTCCAGTTGATAAGTTCCAGCCCCACATCTGCAACATCTGCGTGGAGCCTCCTTGGGATTCTCTCCTCTCTCTCTCTCTCTCTCTCTCTCTCTCTCTCTCTCACTCTTTGCCCCTCCCCCACTTGCTCGCACACGCATGAAGTTTGTCTCTCTCTCTCTCTCCTCAAAGTAAATAAATAAGCTTTTTAAAAAAAAAAAAAAGACTCTCTCTCACTCCCTCTGCCCCTCTCCCTCACTTGTGCTCTCTCTATGTAAATAAAAAAATAAATAAAAATAGACAAAATATGTGTTGACCACCTATTTATGTTATTGGTAAGGCTTCTGGTCAACACTAAGCTATTAGTAAGGTTTTGGGGGGGAATCAAAGTTACACAGAGATTTTTTTTAATGTTTATTTTTGAGAGAGAGAGAGAGAAACAGAGTGTGAGCAGGGAAGGGACAGAGAGATTGGGAGACACAAAATCTGAAGCAGGCTCCATGCTCTGGGCTGTCAGGACAGAGCCGGACACGGAGCTTGAACTCACAAACCGTGAGATCATGACCTGGGCCAAAGTCGGCCACTTAACCGACTGAGCCCCCAAGGCGCCCCTGTATAGAGATTTCTGAGTGTGCTGGTAGCCAGCACCCCTGACCCTCGCGTTGCTCAAGGGTCAACTGTAGTTAAGTTTTTGGGCGGTCAAAGATTATACGCCATGAATTTCGACTGCGTGGGGTGGGAGCCCCAACATCCCTGTTGTTTAAAGGTCAAATCTGTTATTTGAGGCTAACGTGAGCATTTCATTACACCAGCCTTAACCATTTTCCAGTCTAAACGCTAACATTAGCTATTATCAGTCATTTTCCTTTTCCTTTGTGATTTTAAGCATTTCCACAGACCACCTTTTCACCTGAATATATTTATCTACCGTAGATGGAAAATTAGTATCACCAGCCATAAATAGAAATCAGTGTACATTAAGGCAAACTCAAGGGCACCTGGGTGGCTCCATCGGTTAAGCGCCTGACTTCGGCTCAGGTCATGATCTCAGGATCTGTGAGCTCGAGCCCCACGTCAGGCTCTGTGATGACAGTTCAGAGCCTGGAGCCTGCTTTAGATTCTGTGCCTCTCTCTGCTCCTTCCCCACTTATGCTCAGTCTCTCTCTATCTCAAAAATAAATAAACACTAAAAAAAAAAAAATTTTAAACAAACTCATGATGTCATCTGTAAATTAAAATTCATTACCCCCTAATAGCACTCACCTACATCAGCGGTACACAGGCCATATTTTGGGAAATGCTACAACATGAGGCAAAGCTTTGGGCTTAGACCTCTGTTGGTGAAATAGAGAAGGAACAATTTTCTTTCTTTCTTTCTTTCTTTCTCTCTTTCTCTCTTTCCTTTCTTTCTTTCTTTCTTTCCTTTCTTTCTTTCTTTCTTTCTTTCTTTCTTTCTTTCTTTCTCTCTTTCTTTCTCTCTTTCTTTCCTTTCTTTCTCTTTCTTTTTCTTTCTTTCTTTCTTTCTTTCTTTCTTTCTTTCCTTCCTTCCTTCCTTCCTTCCTTCCTTCCTTCCTTCCTTCCTTCCCTTCCTTCTTCCTTTCTTTCTTTCTTTCTTTCTTTCTTTCTTTCTTTCTTTCTTTCTTTCTTTCTTTCTGTTCATTTATTTATTTTGAGAGAAAGAGAGACAGAGAGAGCACGCACAAGCAGATGAGGGGCAAAGAGAGAGGGAAAGAGAATCCCAAGCCAAAATCAAGAGTCACCCACTCAACCAACTGAGTCACCCAGGTGCCCCGTGGAGGGACAATTTTCCTAACTGGCCAGCCTACTGACAGAAGTTTAACAGATATCTCTATGTGCCAGACTCTATTCTAGCCCTGGGGATACAACGGCGAGCAGACAGAGAGGTTCCTGACTTTTTGGCCCTGCCCTCTCTGACAGAGGTGGATGCCCCTCTGGCAGATCACTCCATTTTCCCAGGAGGCCATCGGCCTGTCTTCAGCTCACTGATTGGTAATGTCTGTGACTCACAACAGGCAACTGGCAATGCAACAGCAATACTGGTCAGGAAGTAGCATCTCAAAATCACCACCATTACCCATTTACCAAGTTAACGGTTAGCTGAAGTTGTTAAAGAGAGAAGGTCAAGCTCAATGTGTTGACACGGAAAGATATCCCTGATATAACGTGGCAAGCAAAACACCCCAAAACCAAAAAAACATGGCAAGCAAGTTCCAGAACAGAATGTAGAATGGAAGCCTATTTGCATTTAAATCGGCATGTATAGCGTATTCTTTTAAGCCACATTCTGTCCTAATACTTTGCACGTTTTCATGTAATTCTCATAAGAATTCAGTGAAGTAAATTTTATAATTGTCCCCATTTTACACATGCAAAAACCAAAGTACAAATGAAGTAAAACGATTTGTTTGAGGCCTCATAACAAATAAGTTAGTGGTGGAGGGGTGAGGTGAACCTTAGTCTACCTCCAGGGATGGGGCTCCTACCCGCTACACTTTTCAGCGGCCCCACAGAGGAAAATCTGGAAAGAATGCACACCAAACCATTCACAGTGAACACAACCGGGAAGTGAGGTTGGAGGGGGCTGTGTTTCTTATATTTCTTTTTATGCCTTTGTGTCGTTTGAATTTTTTATAACAACCATGTGCTAATTTGGTCATTGAAAAACAAAGAACAACAAAAAAACCCACCGCCAATGCAAACACTCTGCCAAGAGATATGATCGTTTGAGGAGGATTCATTGCACAGCCTACACTTCTGTTCCTCTCCCTGTCTCAAGAAAGGTAGGTGTGGAATAGATGATCAGGGGAAAGAAAGGTTCTGTGACCAAAGAAGTTTAGGAAATGATGAGCTGGACAAAATCAATGAGGCCCCTACTCTGGGGGAATTTTCAAAGCTTTTTTACAAGCTGACATTGACTATGAAGTTAATATGGGCCGGTTGGTAGCTAAGTCCATGTGGATTTGGCCTCAGGACCATTTTCTTTCCAGGTGCCTCATGGAACTGGTGTTCTTCTTCTTCTTCTTTTTTTTTTTTATGTTTACTTTTGAGAGACAGACAATGTGAGCAGAGGAGGGGCAGAGAGACAGAGAGAGACGCAGAATTAGAAGCAGGCTCCAGGCTCTGAGCTATCAACACAAAGCCCATTGAGGGGCTCTAACTCACAGACTGTGAGATCATGACCGGAGCTGAAGTCAGATGCCCAAACGCCTGAGCCACCCAGGCAGCCCGTGAAGTGTTCTTTAGAACAAATGTTGGAAATGCATCTCCGGGCGCTTTAAGCCAATGCTGGAGTCTGTTGTTGGAGGCCACGCCCCTGGATGCTATGCTATCGTGGTCTTGCCTGCCCCCATCCCACCCTGCACCCAACTGCCCTCAGCATGGCTTCCACTAGACCGAGCTTGGCCTTGAAGTCATCAGCCTTGGGGGGGGGTTGGGGGGGCAGGGGATGTACAGATTTGCAGTGTGTGTGGTGTGTGTAGAACCCGATTGTGCTTCTACCCACATATGCACACATGCCATTTCTGATGCTATGTCTGGTGTTTGGGGTAGGGAGTGTGTGTGTGTGTGTGTGTGTGTGTGTGTGTGTGTGTGTGTGTGTGTGAGGCTGCTAGGGGACTGTCCTCTAAGGTAGACCCTGTGGCTCAGCCTAGAATTCTCACACCCACCGTACACAGGAAACAAGCTCATTTGCAAACCATACCACAAGTGTGAGGGGATGGGCGGCTCACCGGCCTGCCAAGGTGCTGAGTAGGTGTAATTCTGGGTGTGAACAGCCCTCCATTTGGTGCACCATTTACAGGAGGAGGGCCTGCCTAACCTCTGTTAAGCACCTACTGTGTGCGAAGTACAACCCCAGTGCGCGACAGGCCCCACAAGCAGTCTGTAAGGGGAACATTTATTATTGCCTCTTTACAGATTAGTGATCTGGAGTTTGGAGTCAGGAGAGGCACAGTCAATACAGTTCGAGGAAACGCCAGCCCCGGAACCGTACCTGGGCCCGCCTGACTCTGACACCCGTGTTGTTTGCGCTGCACCATACCCATCGACTCTGTTGTTTGGTCTTGCTCTGCCCTCATGGTACCCAAGACGCAGAAACCAGGAACAGTGACCTTGGCTCATGCCATAGGGGCTTTCCAAAATGGGCCTTTGTCCTTCTCAGAACTGTGTTAACTCTTCCAGGGAGCCTTCCAGATCACCCCAGGGAAGCCTGTATTTTGAGCCTTCATTGAGTCTCGTTCTATTACCCCATTACTTGGCCCTTTACCCTTTGTGAAGAACCTCTGTCCCTGAGTCCGGAGGGCAAGGGGCCCGGAGTCATCTATCAGCACTTGCTGGCTGGATGAGGGGTGCACGTCCAGGGTGCAGATGCCCCTTCTCCCGAAGCACAGAGAGAGCCAGCATGTTCTCCCACAAAAGGCTGCAGGCATTGGACTTGGGGACAAGAGAAAGGCTGGGACACACTGACTAGGTGGAAATCGTGTGTCAAGGAAAAACTCCAGTGGCAGAGAGTGGGGTAGGGAAAACCTGGAAAGTCTGGCTCACGCAGGGATGCCCCCTTCCCATAAACTTAGAAAGTGAGGGGGTGGGCAGGTAGCTGACTCTGCCTACCTGGACCTCCACCTTCCTGGGGTTTGAAGCAGCAATCCACGGTACCAACTGGCCCTATACGTGCGGTGTGTGTGTTGGGGTGGGGGGGAGGTTGCTGAGGCCAGAGGGAGCAAGGGCAGAGAGGGACATCCGATGACACTTGGCAGGGGCAGGAATGGAAACTTTCCAGATGGAAGTGTGGACGTTCCTTACCCAGGGCAGACTGCACCCCTGTCTGGGATAAAAATAGCCCTTCCTCTGTCCTTCCCTTTCCATTTTCTGTCCTTCAACTTCCCAGCCTCTGGTCAGGTACTTCCGCCCTGGAGGCCGCATCCCAGATGATAAAGATACCCTCTCGAGTCCACGTGCTCCCAACAGAAGACATCCCCAGCTCCCCAGCACTGCTGGTCACTGAGGCTGAAATCACTTCTCACATGTCCATCCGGATGCTCTGGGTGACTCCTCTCTCTCATTCTCTCTCTCTCTCTCTCTCTGAAGATGCTTGTCACTGAGGTCTGCCCCAGCCATCAGCAGGATTCCTGGGTGCCCCGACTCAAGACTGACCATCACCCTGCTCCATGGGGGTTGGGGGCACTCCTAGCCTAGGCCACCACCCTTTCCCAGGGCCTGGCTCTGCCTCGTTGAGTGGCTGCGCTTGCCCTCTCTGGGCCTCAGGAGGCTCATCCGTCATGGGATCAGGGACTGGACTTATGGATTTCTGAAGGCCTTTTCGACACCTGACAGTACATGTGGCAGATCTCCAAGAAAAGGCTCACAGGGAGGGAGGGAGCAAGGCAGACAGCATGGCAGAGGTGAGAGCCAACGGCTACGCAGGGAGGAGGCACTCCAGCTGTACCCCACGCGGCCCACCTGACCTCTAGAGAGGCTTTCCTTTCCTGTCCCCCCTGCCTGTAGGGCTGCTGAATACCCAGGGGGCCCAGCCCCGTGGCCAGGGGCAGCACCACCCTCCCCCAGTCGGGCATCCCCCTCCCCCCCAGTCCCTAGAACCCTGTCTCCTCCCCTCCATCCTCCTTACCTGCCCAGCCCAGGAGCCCTTCGGCCCCATTCACATGGTCCTCCTGGCCTAGCCCGGCTGCACACACAGCTTCAGCTCCCCTCGCTGAGGTAGCCACCTCCTGTCTTCGCGCGCCCACGTCCCACCCTGACTTCCTGCCTCCTCCTAAGGGCTCCGCAGCCAACCGGGGCCCCAGCAGCCCAACCACAAGCCTCCAGCACCCCAAGCTTCCTCCTGCTGCTATAGCTCCCTGCTCCTCAGCCCCTGGGAGTCCTCTACATCTCCAGGCCACCCCGAGGGGGGCACTTGGAGCTGAAGACAGGGTATCTGATGGAGCCCTCCCCTCCTGCCCCCCAGGGGGACCTGGACAAGAGATTCAAGGGCAGCCTTTATACCTCAACGAACAAGGGGCAAGCAGACACACGCTCAGTTTTTGGTGAAAGGCAAGTAGCACCACTGTCACAGTCTGAGAGCTGAATGACCTTTTCGTTGCAGACTAGAGAGGGCACAGGTAACACTACTTTGGAGTCAGAGGAGAGGACGCTGTCCCTGTTAAATAGCTGGAGAGCAGACCACCCTATGTGACAGTCAGATGCCAGGCTAACACGGCTGCAAAAACAGTCGCGCCATCTCAGGGCCCGGGACAACCCCTTTATTCGAGTCAGAGGGTAGGCCAACCCCCTGCTGACAGACAGAATGTTGGACAACACGCCATCTCAGGAAGCAGGCAGGACAAGCCCCGTGTCTTCCAGATGACACGGAGGACAGGACAGCCCCCGCTAATTAGGGCCACACTTCTAATTCAGGGAGAGGCAAGGCCGCAGCCCGTTAGAAATGCAAAGCCTGCTACCATCTCCTGCAACAGGTAGGAGACAGACAAACACTCCCGCCCCAGGCCCCCTCCCCCCCCACTGCAGGCAGCGGGCTGCTAGGATTTTCTGATGTAGGCAGGAGGCAGGAACCTTGTCACCAGCGGCAAGCAGGCCAACAATCTCCCTTTCCTCTGGGGCCAAGCTGAGGGTGGCACCCGTCATCGGCTAAGTGTCAGGTCACCGGTGTTATGAGGAACCCTGGGTGGCCTCTCTCACGCACAAGAGCGGGGCCTCGACCCCACCCGGAGGGAAAACATAAATGTGTCACAGTCGTCACCACCGCCACCAGAGCCTACACTTAGTGAACAGGTTGGGGGAGGGGAGCCCACAGAGCATTGTTGGGGTTTGTGAGGTGGAAGCTGATGCGGCCTGCACCTCAGCTGCAGAGGGAAGGGGGAGACAGGAAATGGGTGGGGGGAAGAGGAAGCCTGAGTTGGAAAGTCAGACAAAGAGGGTAATACAGAAACAAAGGCTGAGGAGATACAATGTGAAAAAAAGAAAAAAGAAGAAAAAGGACCCGGTGACACAGAGCCTTGCACAGCCCATCTCTGGGCCTCAGCACAATGGTACTAATACCACGAGTGACAGCAAGGATAAGCAAGACATAGTTCAAGTTTATTGAGTGCTTCTTGTGCGTTGTCTCACTTACGACCTCCCCAACCACTTGTGGGGTAAGAAGTAGCCTTTCCAGTTTAGGGCGAAAGAAACAGTTGCAGGCTTCAGGGGCCTCCTCAGGGTCGGGTAGAAATGCACCGTGGAGCTGGCTTTCAACCCAGGTCCACCAGGCCCTGCATTCTCCAGCTGCCCAGTGATCTGTCACCTTCCATGGGGTAATGTAGGATTGTAAGTTCTTTCCCAGCTCTGGTCTTGGTAAAATCAGGAAATAGAGCGGGAGCTAGGGGGAGATGGAGGTCCATCTCTTCACCTCCACCTGGGCCTTCTCTCCTGCAGTGTAATCCCTGGTCCCCGCTACGGATGACACATGGCGACTTCGGCCTGAATAAATGACTGCAGAGAACTTGATGAGAGGCAGAGAGGGTCTTTATTGAGGAGTTTGGGGATCTGCGAGCCTCTCCCCTTCTTTCAACTCCCCCCCACCATCCCCAAGCTAGGCCAGCAGGGCCTTTATGCTTCTGGAGAGCTGAGTAACCCCTCAACCCTACCACCACTCTGCGAGGTACTGGCACCTCCGGGACACCCCTCCCTTCCCCTCCCAGGAGGTCTCAGGAGGCGCAGGTGTCGCTCAACAGAGGGTGAAGCGTCGGGCACTAATGTTCATGCGGGTGAGGCCGAGGTGCCGCAGCGGCGGGGCCAGGGCCAGGCCGGCGCCTGGCTCCAGCTCCAGCTCCAGCTCGGCCTCGTCCAGCAGCTCTTGGTGCAGGTGACAGGCTTGGTCCACCTTCAGCTGGTGCAGCTGGGCCCGCAGCCGAAGCAGCTGTCCCGCCAGCTGCCGGTCCTGAGCTTGCATCTCCCGCTGCGGCCGAGAGGGGGCGTGAGACTGCTGGCCTGGTCCTCAGCCAGTTTCATCATTCTTCCCTTCCTGTCAACACCCTGGGTTTTCGCACTGGCTGTGGCCTCCCGGCCCCCTCTCGCCCCAGCTTGATCCCTCCCCGTATCTCAGATCTCGCTCTAAAAGTAAATTAAGGAGAGATTGTTAAACAAATGCAGGTGCCTGGGGCCCCACCCCAGGTCAACTGAGCGGAATCTCCAATTTGGAGCCTGGACATCTTTTTGTTGCACGTATTGGGTTATGAGCCACGTATGTAATGCTCGCCTCCCCACATTCTGCCTACGGTGTGGTCAGTGCCTCCTTCACTGCATCTTTGAGGTGTATCAATTCCCAGAGTAGGGGAGGCCATGCCTTCCCCACCTATATCTGGTGCCAGGGCTCTGTCCCCAGAGCCACGGGAGGAGCCGGTAGTAGGTAGATTGGATGGAATGCTGCTTCGGCAAGGCTCTCTGGATAAAACATTGGACAAGTCCATCCATGGCTCCTCAGCCCCAGGACAAAGCAACAGGAGTGGGGAGTTGCTGGAGGTGAGGTCCATTCTCATCCCCTCCCCACACCCATTGTTCTTGGGTCCTAAGGATGACTGGCCCTTAGGCCCCCTGCAAGACCGCCCACTCCACCCGACTCACCAGCTCCTGTCTGAGCCACTCAAGGGCAGAGTCCATTGAGTCGAAGCCGCAGAGGGCCCCAGGACCCCCCAGCCCAGGTCTGGGTTGGGCCCTGTGCCAGGCCTGGCTCTGCACCCGGGCTGTCCACTCCAGATATGAGGGCCGTCGCGTCTGCAGCTGCAGCTTGGCCGTCAGTGCCTTCACAGAGTCCAGGCTCTCTTCCTCCTCATCCTCTTCATTCTCTTCTCCTACTGCCTGGAATTTCAGTGGCCCAAGGGACATGGTGGGTTTGGGGTAAGGGACAGGGCCAGGCTGCAGCTCTGGGAACCTGGGAAAGGCTGGCAGTATTGCTGGGGAGAGGTGGCGAGAGCTGAGGGTGATGGAACTGTGCCGGGGAATGTGTGATGGTGAATGTTCAAGGTGGGTCTGGAAGGCTGAGTGTGTCAGGCTGGGTGAATAGAGGGGTATGGGAGGCTGTGTGTGCAAGGGCTGGGATTTTCCTGGCCTGCTAACTCAGGAGCCACGTGATGCCCATCCGGGTGGGGGCAGGAGGAGCCCCGTTCCTCCAGCCCCTTGGATGAATTTTATTGTGTTTGCCCAGAAGGAGACACCCAGTTCCCAGAACGGAAGCTGCTCCAGGATGAGAGAAGCATCATTCACACTAGAGTCTTGGCCTTCTTCCCAAGACCCAAGTTAAGGGGGTGGGGATTGGACAGAAGACTGGTGAGCAGTCCCCCCCTCCCCCCCATCCTCACTCATGACCCTGGCCTTTTAGCAAAGGAACAGAACAAAGGAACAGGCCCATGAGTCAGGAGATCTGGGTTCTGCTGCTGGCTCTGCAAGACTTTGGACAAGTCACTGACTCTCTATTCGGGACAGATCAATGATTGATTTCAAGCTATACTTTAAGGAACTTTAGGTTCCCATGGAAATCCCTTAAGGACTGTGTATGGAATAAAGGCACAGCTGTAGAAGGGCTCCTAGACCCTCTCTCTTCCTGCCCCTTCCAGGGCTTCAACCAGAACTCTTCCCTTTTTAAACTTTGTATTGAAGTATAACATGCACACAAAAAAAATTCACATATTACAAATAAAGACATGCCTTGCTGAATTCTCCCAAACTGAATGCACTTAGATAAAGATATTCAGATAAAGAATATTACTACTGGGGCGCCTAGGTGGCTCAGTCTGACTTCGGCTCAGGTCATGATCTCACGGTTCATGGGTTCAATCCCGGCATCTGGTTCTGTGCTGAAAGCTCAGAGCCTGGAGCCTATTTCCGATTCTGTGTCTCCCTCTCTCTCTGCCCCTCCCCTGCTCATGCTTGTCTCAAAAATAAACTATAAAAAAGATTTTTAAAAAAGAGTATTACTAGCATCCAGGAAGTTCTCCTGGCCTGTCACTACTCTCCCAAGGGTAATGTTACCGTAATTTCTAACAGCAAAAAGAAAGTACACTTTTCGTGTACTTTCCAATGGTTCTCAAATCTCAGCGTGCATGGGAATCTCCTGAAAGCCTGTTAAAAGAGACAGAGGGGGTGGAGCCTGATAATGTGCATTTCTAAGGAATTCCCATTCCAGCTGGTCTGGAATTTTACAAGTTGTACTCTTTTATGTCTGGTTCCTTTCACAGATTATTCCGATTTTATGTTTATGTTATAGGTGTCCACTTATGATTTCTCTTCTGTGTGTGTGTGTATGCAAAACCCTTCTTTCACACACACACACACACACACACACACACACACACATACACGTCTGGAACTTAATTGACCAAAAGGCCCTTTGAAGGCAAGAATCTTATTCTTAGTAATCAGCACTAAACAGAGTGTAGGCATCATTTAAGACATGAAAGAATAATTGGATGGATGGATAGATGGATAGATGGGTCCTCCAGTAAATTCTTTAAACTCTTGTAGTTTACCAGCTCAAGTGTGTGTCTCTTGCTAGACTGAAAATCCTAATGAGCAGAAGCTTCCCCAGTCATCCTTGGGTCATCTCACTAAATACAGGACCCAGTTCAGTGTACAGGCAGTTCATATTTGGTGGAGGATGGAGTGATCAGAGATGAGGCTTCCAGGACAAAACCAGAAGTGGTCCCCATAGAGGGCGCCCTCAGGCAGCGACTTCCAGCTGTGGTGGGGGAGGGGCGCCAGCTACACAGCTGCTTGCATTTAAGGTGGACTAAGGGATTTCCCCCACCCAGCCTCAGATGTAGGGCGAGGAAGTAGACAGTTCCCAGTTTCACGCCCACACTTTCCAACCCCTTCCACCAGGGTACAAGAGAAGAGATGGTATTTTTCTTTCTTTTTTAAGTCAGCGAGTGTGGCAGCACCTGGGTTTAAAAAAATTGTTGAGTGCCACCTGCGACCAAGGTAGGAAGTAAAGGGCTTTAAGCAAGACCATTCTTCCCATTTCACAGATGATGCCATTGAGGTTTCCTTAACAGCTTCTGGCTGTGCTCCTTGCTAAGAGTTGCTGGCAGTAGGAGGGGGAAATTCCTGTGAAACTGTTCGATCCCTTCCTCCAAGGGGCCTCCTTAACAGCTATCCTGCCGGCGTCGCCAGCTGCCCGGCCAGTTCCTGTCCCTTTCGCAACCCGCCCTCGCCCCGCCTGACGCTCCCGGGGTCTGTCTTTCTGCTGGGCCCCAGGCCCAGCCCGGGCGGAATGGAGTTCTCGGAGCTGATTCGTACTGCCCGGGCCCAAGCCAAGCTCCTGAGGGGTCCGGAGTCGCCCCCACTGCGTGGCACGCTGTGCCTCACCGGCCACCACCTGCTGCTGTCGCCAGGGCCCCAGGCGACTTCAGAGCTGTGGCTGCTGCTGTTGCGCAGCGTAGACTCTATGCAGAAGCGGTGAGACGTGGCAGGGGCGTCCCCGTAGTCGGGGAGCTAGCAGCTCCGGGAGGAGAGGGGGCAGGGCAGGCGCAGTTGGAGCCCGTGCACCCTTGCATTACGTCCAATCCTACGAAAGTCATTTCTCCTCCCCTGGTGGTTGGGCGGGGGACACTAAGCCTAAGCCCGTCCATCCCCAGGGTCACGAGAGACTCTGGCATCATCACGCTGCGCTGTAAGGACCTCCGAGTGCTGCAGCTGGAAATAGAGGGCGCGGAAGCGTCGCTGGACATCGCCCGCTCCATCGAGGTACACAAGTAGTGCACCCGAGGCCCTTAAACTACTCCTACCCCGTAACGAGAGGGAGTAAACAGCGGCCACTGCGCAAGGGGACTCAGGATCCAGTGTTACCCTGGAACACAGCTAATGATAAGGGATGAAGGGTGGCCTGGAGTAAGTGCAGAGGAGGGAGCAGAGGAGCGAAAGGGGCTGGGAGGGTGCTGGTGAGATGATTCCGACTTTGCCCAGATCGCCCAACTTCCTTCCCCAGGCGCTGTCCTCCCTGGAATCGGTCATCACTTCCTTTCCGTTCTTCTACCGTCCCAAGGGCTTGAGATTGGGCGACGCCTGGCATTTCCACCCACCCGAACGCTACTACAAGCGAGTAGCTCGCGAGGTGGGTGCGGTCCTGGGGGCCCACGGTTGTGCGAGCGCCGCGCCTGGAAGGGCCGTGGGGTCTGGACACTCACTGGGTGCCCTAGACCTGGCCTTCGCCTCTCCCTGGGCCGCAGACCAACGCTTGGCGGTTGAGCGAGGCGAACGAGGTCTTCAGCTTGTGCCCCAGTTACCCCCGCGCGGTGATCGTGCCTCGCGCAGTGGACGACGATGCCCTGGCGCGCAGCGCTCGCTTCCGCCAGGGAGGCCGCTTCCCTGTGCTCAGCTACCACCACGCGCCCAGCGGAACCGTGAGCCCGCCCCTCCCCAGACTCTGCCCCTAGGACCAACTGCGCCCCTTCTTGGCCCTTTACTGCACGGGTCCGGCCAAATCGCAGCGTGCGGGGCGGCCAGCGGGCTCCTGCCCTTTCTGGCCGCGCCCAGTTCTGCCTCCAACAGGCCCCGCCCCCCGGCCTTCTCCGACTCTGACCCCGCCCCTCTCCTGGGCTGCGGAATCTCTCCAATCCCGGGCCCCGCCCCCCGGCCGGTCGGGCCCGCTGCGCTAAGTCCCTTCTTTGTCAACCCTGGACTCGTCCACGGTCTTCTCTTCGGGTCCCTTTCCCCTCCGACTACTACACGCCCGAGCCCGGGCACGGCGCCCGGCGAGTCCCGCTAAGGCCCCTACGCTCCGGCCCGCCCCTGCCGGCTTTAGGCCCGCCCTAGTGTGTAGACCCTAGGGGCTCCGGGAGTGGAGTCCCCAAGCCAAGGCTGGGTGGCTACGGCTTCCGGAGCTCAGTCCCGGTCCGCAGGTGCTGCTACGTTCCAGCCAGCCGCTGACTGGTCCCCAGAAAAGGCGCTGCGCTGAGGACGAGGAGCTGCTGCGAGCTGTGCTGGCGGGGGTTCGCCCTGGGGCCCGGGGCTTCATCGTGGACACGCGCTCGGCTCAGGCCGCCAAAGAGGCCCGCGTCACCGGCGGCGGCACCGAGGCCAAAGCCGCCTACCCTGGCTGGAAACGGCTGCACCGGCCCCTGGAGAGGTGAAGGGTCTTCCCATCCTCTCCTAGGCGCTCTCCTACAGAACTCTCCGTGGCTGGGGAGGGGGGCGGGGGGGCATAAGGGTAGGAATAGGGGGTGTCTTCCCCTAGGAGCTGTCAGGCATTTCCGGGTAGCCATCCTGCCAGGTGGGCATCCCCACTTGCACACCCCCAATGACAGCTCACTCCTCTCCAGGCACCCCAACTTTGCCTGGAAAGAAAAAGTCTCTCTTTACATTAAACGGACTTTCTTCCAGGAATGACCTCACCACACACACACACACACACACACACCCTCCCCATTGGTCCTGCGCAGCTGTACACACACACACACACACACACACACACACACACACCCTCCCCATTGGTCCTGCGCAGCTGTACCCATTCCCTGGGTCTCCAGGTGCTGGTAGTACAGAGAGGAGGTCCTAAGGGAGTTTTTGGGCTTTGAGGAAGTTCCCCTATCCAGAATACAAAACCGTTTATCCCTTTATTCAGCCAGTGCTGACTGAGCACCAGGAGCTGAGATGGTGGCCAGCCCAGAGGTGGCTGGGAGATGAGCAGTAGATCGGCAGTTAGGATGCAGTGTGATCAGCAGCAGCACAGAGCAGGCGCCCCTCTCCTGTGTGCAGGTAGTACAGAGAAAGCATCCCTTATACTGGACGCCGGAAAGGAGTTAGAGAGCAGGACATTGAACTGCGAGCTCCTGGCCGTTTGTCCTGCTTGGGGAGCTGCGAGTGTGTCACTCTGGTGGGAGTAGAGAGTAGAGGGTAGAGAGAGATGGGGCTAAAGGGGTGACAGTGACCAGAGCAAAGGTCTTGAATGCCACGATTATGAGCTTAGACTTTAACCTGAAGGCAGAGGGGAGCCATTGAAGGCTTTTAAACAGGGTTGGAAAAGTCTCCATTAGATTTTCTGGGGGGAGGTCACATGGGTGATCTTGAGCAGAGCAGTTTCTGGGAAGTAGGGGCAGATACCAGAATCCTAAAAGTATTGTGTTTCTCTTGTCAGACAGTGGCTCCCTAGGGAGTACTGTGCTGCTCCCATCAGATTGGGCGACTTCAAGGGTACCGTCAACACTTCAATCAAATGGGGGTTTCCCATGGCATTGTTTCCCCAGAGGGTTGAGTGACCTCTCCCCAGGTACCCCCCCCAACAGAGTAGGTCTCCCCAAGGGGTCTTGGGTCTCCTCCAGCAGATTGGGGAATCCTCAAAGATACCAAATCATTCCCATCAGATTAGGTGAGCTCCCCAAAGGGTCCTGTGTCCCTCTTGTCGAAAGGACTCCTCGGAGGGGTCCCTCGTTGGTCTGCAGCACTTGTTGCCAGGCTGTGCTCACCAGAGCTTGGGCTGGAGATGGGATGACCAGATTCCCACTTGTGCAGGGAACGGCCCCTACAGGAGAGCTTTGTGTGCTTGGTGGAGGCCTGCAGGGATGTGGAGCAGAGCATGGACTGCTGGCTCGGTCGACCAGAAGGCTGCCGCTGGCTGGCACATGTGAAAGAGGCACTGAGCACCGCCTGCCTAGCAGCCCAGGGCATGGAGAGGTAAGGCCCCGCCCTACAAGGCAGAGAACAGGGTGGACGGGCAGGGCTGTCAACCTCTGGGCCCACAACTGAGTCTCAGTAAGCACATACAGCCTAGAAATGGGCCCATTCGATTCCTGGCCCAGCCACCCCCCGCTGGGGCCAATTAGTCCTGGCCCACAGGGAAGGGGCCTGCATCCTGGTACATGGGGCTGAAGGCACGGATAGCACGCTGCTTGTGACTTCGCTGGTCCAGCTCATCCTGGACCCCTTGAGCCGGACCATGGCTGGATTCCAGGAACTAGTGGAGCGGGAGTGGATCCAGGTAAGTGGCCACTCAGCCCCAGCCCTGCCTCTCCATCCAGAAACCCTGTTTCCTTGTGCCCATGGCTCTGCCCCCTTCCCAGGCCGGCCACCCCTTCCAGCTGCGCTGTGCCCACTCGGCCTTCTCCCATGCCCGCCCCAAGCACGAGGCACCCACCTTCCTCCTCTTCCTGGACTGCGTGTGGCAGCTGGGCCGCCAGTTTCCGCTGTCGCTGGAGTTTGGGGAAGGGCTGCTGTTGGCCCTGTTTGAGCACGCCTATGCCTCCCCTTTTGGCACCTTCCTCTGCAACAGCGAAAAGGAGAGGTGAGCTAAGAGGGTGTCAAGGTGGGCCAGGGGCCAGGCATAGGACGGGGGTCAGACACCTGCTGTGTCAGCACCTATGTCCCTAGAAGCCATCTTTCCCTTTTGAATGAGTTTCTCTTTGGGGAAAACTCTTGAGTGTTCTCTCCTCCCCTGCCTCCAAATCCCACCCTTCCTCCTAACTTCGGCAAACCCAGATTTGAATGGGTCTGAGGCCAGTCCTACAGACCTACCCACTCTGTCCAGAGCCAAGGGCAAGTGCACCCTAGCTTAAAAATGAGGACCTAAGGGGAAAGTTGCTGCAAAATAAATCATTTCTTTGCAGGGTTGATTCTAGTGAAGTGCCAGTGTAGAGGCTGAACACTGAGTCATACTGTTTGGGCTTAACTTCCAGGGCCACCTCGGCCCTGCTGGGGGAATCCTAGGATTCCCACAGCTATAGTTCCCGTCACCAGCTTTAAAAAATCACCAACATTCACTTGGGCCCATCCTCACTTTCTTGCTCTCCGCAGCCTCCTGTCCTGTAAGTATTTCCATGCTTTTGCCCACCTGGTGAACTTCTGCTGACAGACCCAGCCCAAGTGGCACATTCTCGGTGTGCCCTCCGTGACGCTTCCAGGCAGAGCTAAACAGAACCCCTGGACAACTGGGGCTTTGACTTGTTCCACTTTATTCTAGTGCTCAGTACAGGATCTGACTGGCAAGAACATTTGCAGGAAAAAGGAAAGGTTATCGCGGCCCTGGGATGGCTGTCACCCTACTAACCAGGGTCCCCAATCCAGAATCCCAGAAGGCAGAGCTGGAGTCTGGAAACTCACTCCCTACAGATGCCTGTGTGAAGTGAGGACTCGAACACACTCCTTGTGGTCTGGGCTCAACCAGCCAAAAGAGCAGCGGAAACTCCGGAACCCACTCTACGTCCCCAATCCCTTGGCCATCTGGCCCTCCGTGGAGCCCCAGAGCCTGCGACTCTGGCAAGGTGACCCCCCCACCCCACCTTCTTCCCTGGGGAGCTCGCTATCCCCTCTGCTCAGCTTCCTTATCTGTCCTCCTCCTCCTCAGGCCTGTTTCTGCGCCGGATCCGCCCGCCTGAACCTTCAAGGGGCAGCATGGGAGGTGTGGCAAATAGTGACAGATAAGAAGACCAGAGGTTCTGGGGTGCCTGGGTGGCTCAGTGGGTTAAACGTAGGACTTTGGCTAAGGTCATGATCTCATGGTTCGTGGGTTTGAGCCCCGCCATCGGGTTCTGTGCTGACAGCTCAGAGCCTGGAGCCGATTTTGGATTCTGTGTCTCCCTCTCTCTCTGCCCCTCCCCAACTCATGCTCTCTCTCTCTCTCTCTCTCAAAAATAAATAGAACACACACACACACACACACACACACAAAAAGAAGAAGACAGAGCTCCCTCAGCCAACAGTTTCAACCTCTGAGCCCCAATGTTAAGTGCTGGCTCCTTAGGCAGTGTCTGAGACGTTCCTTAGACCTCTCCAGGTCCCTCGGCACCTCGGACCTCGGATGAGGGCACCGGTGAGCCAGCAGAGCCCGTGATACCGAAGCTCCAGGTCTGAAGTGTCCGTGTGTGGGGGAGAAGGTCCAAATTTTTAATAAAGATACCTGTGACTGGCATCAGCTCCCTGGGTGTCACCTTGAAGGGAAAATGATATAACAATCCCCACAAAACTTCTCACCAGAAACCATTTATTTCCAAACTAATTTATTTTCTCAGAGTCCAAAACTTTCTGTGAGTCCTGGCCCAGAAACTTCCTCTGGTCCCGATGGAGATCCAAGCTTCTTATGCCTCAAACTCAAATTCAAAGTACTGTGGGTCAAAATAGTGGATGCGGACATAACCATCTTCGCCACCGCTGCTGTAGCTGGAAAGAGAAGAGCCAGGGGCTAGTCGGATGCCCCCTCTAGGGGGGCGGAGGGGCAAGCCTGTGGGGCAGGGCATGGTGATGGGGTGGAGGCCAAACCCGGATTGAGCTCAGCTCCCTGCACAGAGCCCTACCTCTTGCCATCGGGGTGGAAGGCAACGCTGTTGATGGGTCCGAAGTGACCCTTGACTCTTCCAAACTCTTCTTCAAAGGCCAAGTGGAAGAACCTGGAGGAGGGTGGTGGGAAGGGACAAGTCACTCTCCATCTCCTTCCAAGGCACGGTGGACGTACCACTCCCCAAAAGGAAGGTAGAGAGTGGGGAATGTGAACAAAATGAGAGGAGCGGCAGACTGGATAGTTAGCTCCCTTACTGCATGCTGTGCAGCAAGCGATAGCTCGTCAACTTGTGCATTTAATCTGCACAACTGTATGAGATCAGTGTATTATCGCTGTCCCCATTATACAATCGAGGAAAATGGGGCACCGAGAAATATGAGGATGTGTCCAGGGCTTCGGAGTGGGCCCAAGGTCATGCTGTAACTGCTGGATCACACACCTGTCCCCAGGAGGGCCACAAATCTGGCTGCACCTCCTAGCAACCAAAGACATAAGGGAAGTCTTGGGAATATGGTTTGTGTCCATCAGGAAAGACACTCCACTGGGTTTTGATTTGGAAGTGCCCCTCCCCCTTTACCTGGCCTCAAACTTGCCAATCCTCGTGGAGGTGGTGGTTACATCCATGGCTTCCTGACCACCGCCCAGCACCACCTGGAGGGAAGAAGAAACTCTAGACAGGCCCCAAGGGCAGACAAGTCCATTTTCTGTTTCTTACCCCCAGCCCATAAGCTTTTAATATCTCCCACATCAGACTAGAAGGATGCTAAGGGCAGGGCCCAACAGATATGTCAGCCACCTCCTGACCTATCCTCTGGGGCCTCCTGATCATTCAGCCTTCTCATCACTCTCCATTCCAGCTGACATTATTTCCCCCAGAATTCAGATCTCCATGGACACCTAGATGCTGGAAGCATTCCAAGGCGTCAGCAGAAGGCTGGGTGCGGTTCCCTTACATGGTCATAGTTGGGGGAGAGGGCGGCCGAGTTGACTGGACGTTCTGTCCGGAAAGTCTTCTGGTGTTCCAGAGTTGTGGAGTCAAAGAGCTAGAGAGAGAAGACAGGGGAAGGCAATCTGTAGAAGGAGTCTTCTTGGGGGAAGTCGGGCAAGCTGAAAGCCTTCAGGACGGTGGGAGCCCTGTGCCAGACCCCTTGCCCAGACTCACCTTGGCCGTGTTGTCCTTGGAGGCGGTGACAAACATGGTCATGTCCCTGGATAACTGGATGTCATTGATCTGTCGGGAGTGCTCCTTAACATTCACCAGTACCTCTCCAGACTGGGGAAGGCGGAAGAGGAAGAGCGAGGCTCTGGGTGGCCAGATTTCCGCCGGTCCCGCTGCTCAGCGGGGCTTCTATACTGCCCCCTGTCCCAGCCAGGGGAGGGGAGGTCTGGGTTGGGATGGCCTGCGTCTCCCCTGAACCAACATTTGCCCCCCTCTGAAGCCCACATCTGAACACGGCCCATGTATGCACATTTCATGAACGCTGCTAGTCCATTTACGAAAATACCCGTTTATGGTGACAAATCTATGGACCTATTAATTAACCAGCACATTACAAGGGCAGAGCACTTTTCACTTACTCCTTTCAACAGTCACAATTTGCCAAGCACTGTGCCATACGCTTGACACCTGTTTTCTATTTTTTTTTTATTTTTTATATTTAGAAAGAGAGAGGGAGTTGAGGGGAGGGGCAGAGAGAGAATCCCAAGCAGGCCTGTCAGGACAGAGCCTGATGCAGGGCTCAAACTCACGAATGAACAGATCATGACCTGAGCGGAAATCAAGAGTTGGGCATTCAACTGAGCCACGCAGGCGCCCCTGAAGAACATTTTCTTTTTTTTCATTTATTAGACAGAGACAGAGCATGAGTGGGGGAGGGGCAGAGAGAGAGAGAGGGAGACACAGAATTTGAAACAGGCTCCAGGCTCTGAGCTGTGAGCACAGAACCTGATGCGGAGCTCGAACCCATGAACCACAAGATCCATGACCTGAGTGAAGTCGGATGCTTAACCTACCGAGCCACACAGGCGCCCCTGAAGAACATTTTCAAAGGAAGAAAGTAAGGTTCCGAGAGGTGGTGTGACCCACCCGCTGGAGATCATGCAGGCTGTAAAGGGCAGAGTGCCCATGTTCACCCCTCCCCAGCCAGGGTCAGAGTCACGGTCCACAATGACTGCTGTGTGTCCAGCTTTTTTTTAAGATCTCCGAGGGCCACTTCACCTCCTGATTTCCCCACCCATTCAGCAACTGGCTAGCCTGTACAGTACAAAGAGCCGAACTTGAAAGTCTGCCCTCAAAGCACCTTTCTGTGCCTCAATTTCTCTATCTAGAAAACAAGATTACTAAAAGCCCACCACCGAGGATAACTGTAGGCACACGGGGACTGTGTCTTGTTTGACTTTGTTGTGACATGAACCTGGTCTATACTGCAGACACTGGTTAGATGATTAAAAGGCCTTTTGAGCACTGCCTCACACACACTAGACCCTCAGAGAACTCTCCTTTCCTCTCCTGAATTATTTTTGTTGTTGTTTTTAAATAAGCTTTATGCTCATTGCAGGGCTTAAACGCATGACCCCAAGATTGAGAACTGCATGCCCTATGGGCCGAGCCAGCCAGTTGCCCCTTTCCTGAATTATTTTTTAACTTACAAAAAAATTTTTTTAATATTTATTTATTTTTGAGACAGAGACAGAGCATGAGCAGGGAAGGGGCAGAAAGAGAGGGAGATACAGAATGTGAAGCAGGCTCCAAGCTGTCATCATAGAGCCCAATGTGGGGCTTGAACCCACAGACCGTGAGATCATGACCTGAGCTAAAGTCAGACCCTTAACCGACTGAGATACCTAGGTATGCCTAAACTTTATAAAACAATGTTTATTTTTGAGAGACAGGGAGAACAAGTGGGGGGCAGGCGGAGGGGGGCGGGCAGAGGATCTTAAGTGGGCTCCATGCTGACAGCAGCAAGACCGATGTAGGGTTCAAACTCATGAACCTCGAGTTCATGACCTGAGCTGAAATTGAACACAACCGACTGGGCCACCCAGGTGCCCCATTCCTGAATTATTTTTACCTATTCTGTGGGAAGGATGTATTTTTGTCTCTCCATAAATGTGGACACACGGTAGGGACATATGTGGCTCCAGTATTTTGGGGAATAAGCACCAGCTTTGCAGTCAGGCCTGTCTGAAGGCACAGATCAGTTCCACTATTTGCTGGCATCAAGCATTCTTTACACCTTTGACTTTAGTTTCCATTCCCTTCCTGCAGGTAGGTGTGGGGCCTAGTGGACTACAGTCAGTGTTTGCTGAGTGACTGACTAACCTTTATGTTAGTACACTCCAGCACTGCCCAGGCGCCCAAATGAGAAATCCAAGACAGTCTGGGCTTGCCCCTTTCCTTCCCCCATCTCATCAGTCACCCCTAAACATCTCTCAACTGTCAGGAGCTCCATACCTCCAGAGATATTGCCTCATTCAGGTCCATTCTCTGAAATGGACTATACCTGGAAAAGTCTTCTAAAGAGAAAAATCTAGGGCACCTGGGTGGCTCAGTCGGTTAAGTGTCCGACTTCGGCTCAGGTCATGATCCTGCAGTCTGTGGGTTCAAGCCCCAGGTCAGGCTCTGTGCTAACAGCTAGCTCAGAGCCTGGAGCCTGTTCATATTCTGTATCTCCCTCTCTCTCTGATCCTCCCCTGCTCACGCTCTCTCTCTCAGAAATAAATTAAAAAAAAAAAAAAAAAAAAGAAAAATCTGATCACCAATAACCAATTAAAGAGTCCCTGCTGCCCGAAGGAAAATCACAGTTCCTTTACCTCTTGATATTCAAAAACTCAAGTCGCTATGCACTTTCTCCAATACTGTGTCTCAAGGACACCAGACTCTCTTCTGACCAGTCCCCCTATTCCTTCAACTCCATGCTTTTGTGTGTGCTGTTCCTTTCACCTGTGGAACTGCCTCTCCTCTTGCTTGAAGCTCTATTTATTCTTCACGGCTTAATGTACGTGCCACCTTCTCTGTGACGGAGGGCACTTTCTGTGCTTGGCTGGGACCTCGATGGTGGCACAACTCACAACCTGACTCATGTGTTAGCTGTTGGCCAGTCTGTCCCCCTGGGGACAGGACGCACATCTGATTCATGTCTTTGTCCTCAGAGCCCAGCATGACGCCCGGCACTCAGCAGTGGCAGGAAAATGCTTCCCTGTGATTATTATTAACCTACCCAGAGGACTCTGTGACAAGTTTTTCTTTTTTTTATTAAGTTTTTTGTTTTTGAGAGAGAGAGAGAGAGAGAGAGACAAGAGAGACAGAGAGTGTACGAGCTGGGGAGAGGCAGACACAGAATTTGAAGCAGGACCCAGGCTCTGAGCTGTTAGCACTGAACCTGACACGGGACTCGAACTCATGAATGTGTGAGATCATGACCTGAGCTGAAGTCGGACGCTCAACCGACTGAGCCACCCAGGTGCCTGTGACAAGTTTTTCCAAAGACCTGATGTCATTTGATCCTTGCAAAGGTTTACAGATAAACAGGCTCAGTGAAGTACCTTGCCCTGAATTCACACACCTCCAAAGTGGTGAACTCTGTATCTGAACCCAGCCCCTGCTCTTCACTACTGTGCTGTCCTGCCTCTTGAAGGGGATCATTCAGGGGGGCTTGAGCCCCACCCACCTCCTCACCTTGGCACTATATTGGTTGAGCTCTCCGCCCTCATGGCCCGCGATGATGCACTCTCCCAGGGGCCCCCAAACGGCACTGGTGATCTTGGAGTCGTTGCATGGGATCTTCATGTAGGGCTCGTTGTTGTCTGTGTGCAGGATAGGTCAGGCCCTGGGCTCCGGAGCTACGCCCTGTCCCCCAGCCCCGGTCCTCATCCTCACCCCAGCACTGCCTCACCGATCTGGCTTGGATCCCGCAGGTCAAAGAAGCTCACGAAGCACTGGTAGCCCATCTGCTTGTCCGTGGAGAACATGATGATATTGCCTCCAAAGTCAAAGCCACACGTCCGGACAGCCGAATTGGTCTTGAGTAGGGCCAGCTGCTTCCCTGGGAACAGGCAGGAATGTGGGTGACCCTTGTCTAATGACATCAAGAAGACACTCTCTACACCTGCCTACCCTCCTAGTCACTGCTTCTCCTGCTCTCTGGACCCCAACCCACCACCACCTTGGTGGCTACGCTTTAGCTCAAGATTTTTTGCTTCCTCTCCATCTCTCCTCAGTTGTTGTTTTTTTTTTAACATTGTATTTATTTCTGAGAGAGAGAGAGAGAGAGGCATCGTGAGCTGGGGAGGGTCAGAGAGAGAGGGGAATACAGAATCCGAAGCAGGCTCCAGGCTCTAAGCTAGCTGTCAGCACAGAGCCCGATGCAGGGCTCGAACCCACAAACCATGAGATCATGACCTGAGCCGAAGTCAGACACTTAACCGACTGAGCCACCCAGCCGCCCCTCTCCATCCCTCCTGCGACATCCTGCCGCTGTGGCACTGCTCTCAGAGCGGTATTGGTCTTCTCAGAATTTCTCTGCGTGTCTCCTGTACGCAGCACAGAGCTGGCACAGAACTGGGTGCCCAGTAAATATTTATTCCATGGAGCAGGCAAATAGGCTCCGTGTCTTCGGTCTGTTCTTCCAGTGCTCCCCACGGCCACTGGAGTTTGCTAAAACCAAACACGCTCTGCCCCACCCAGGGACCTCCACAGCATGCCACGTCCGACGGAACAAAGCCAATCTCCTGGATTTGGCATTCAGGGCCTATTCTGACCCTTGCCGGCCTCGTCTTCTCTCTTGTCTGTCTACTTCATCTCCTAAGAAGCAGAAACTCCCCACAGATCAGATGACTTGGACAGGACGCTTGCCATGCTTTCATTCCAGTCCGTGCCACGGCGATGACCTCTTTCTCATGCTTTCAACCCCAGCTCATGTGACATTTTTCTTGGGAAACCTTCCCAGGATACTTCCATCCCCAACCCAGGAAATCAGCTGCCCCTGTCTGGCCTTCCACAGCGCTCTGTGCTTTTCTCCAACATGGCTTACACCTCAAGGCAATGCCTCTTTTTTTTTCTTCTTAGCTTATTTAGTTTCAGGGTGGGGTGGGGAGAACGGGACCGAGGATCCAAAGTGGGCTCTGTGGAAAAAGTAAATGATCCAGGCTTACCTGTTTCACAGTCCCAGAGACGACAGCTATTGTCAGCTGAGCCAGTGAGGACATGTTTGGTGTCCCCTGAAGAGGGTGTTAAGAAATATGACCAAGTTCACTGAGCCCCCGTCCTCCTGGAAAACCAACTGAATCACCTCCCCATGCAGCCCCGGCCAGCCCTCCTTCCTCTCTTACCTCGGAGCGTTCTACTCTCCTCATCTAGAACTGGAATCAGTCCTGAATGTTCCCCCAAGCAGGGAACAGACTGGGGATTAGGAGGCAGATGTCATTCCCTAGACCCGCAACAGCACCCCAAACTCTCAACTCCGAGTTGGCGGCCTCTCCGTGGCCGGCAGAGCCTGGGGGCACAGATTCAGAGCAAAGCCAAGGATACAGTCGGCGTCCACACACCACACGGCTCCAGTATGGCCCATGTAAGTGCCCAGCCTCTCACCGTTCACAGAGTACCACACGTTGACAATCTGGAGGAGTTAATGACAGTGACGCAGGGTAAACATCCCATGCAGAGCAACAGCCTTCTGTTTAGAGGTTCCCCAGGAACCCTCCACAGCCGCTAGCAAGGCCACATTTTACCCTCTCCTGCTCATCTCCTGGGAGACAGCAGGTTGCTGGTAAAAAGACCAGCACCTGGATTCTCCCCCCTTCCTGCAGGCAAATGGCAGGGCAGTCAGGAGGCCTGCAAAATCATCTCCATGCCATTGTCCCAGCCCGCCCCCTAGCTCTCAAATACAGTGCTTCTCTCCTCTGAGCTTACTTTCCTATCTGTAAAATGGCCACAACGATAATGCCTTCTTCAAAGGGTAGCTGTGAGGCTTCAATAAAATGGGGTCTAAAAAAGTTTAAATGTAAGTGACTAACAATTCTCCATTCATACACATCAGGTACTTACTGGTGCTAAGCTGCTAAGCTCCCTACTTGAATCTCATTTAACCCTGAAGGCAACCCCACCAGGGAGGTACTATCTGTACCCATAATTTATAAAAAAGGAAATGAAGTTTAGAAAGATTAAATGACAGGCTCAGAGTCACAGTGCTATTGGATGTGGGGGTCACGATTCAAATCAGGTCTGCAGGCTTCCCGTCTCCCGCTTTTAGCCATTAGAGTTAACTTCTTTCATACGGAGGTGCGTCAAAGGGCAGTGCTGGGAGGGGCTGTTTGCACTCAGTGAAAGGGAGGATGGCGCCCAGCAGGACCGACTGAAATGGGCCCAGGGATACCTCCAGTGAGTCCTCTGTTGTCCCTCACAGCTCAAGGATCAGCTTTCCCTCTCTAGAGGTGGTGTGTTCGCCTACCCTGAAAGAATAGTTTTGTTCTTTCACAGAGTGGTCTCTTCCCAGTCCCCTGATCTCCGTCTCCCTCCCACAAAGGTCTCTTGATTTTTTTTTTTTTCCCTCCCGGCTACTCCCTTCTACCAACGATTGCGTTCTTTCCAGGTAAAATGCTCTCGTCCACCCACTCCCGGGATGGTCTCTCCCTACTTCTCAGGATGGGGTGCTCTCTGGTTCCCCTCTCGGGCAAAACTGGCTTGTCCACCCACGGCCCAGTGAGAGTGAACTCGCCCCCTCTCGGCCCCGGCTGCAAGGTCCCGCCGGCCCGCCCTCCGCCGACGCTCACAGGGTCCTTGGCCACGGTGAAGAGGAGGTCTCCCTCGCGGTTGTACTTAATCTGCGTAATGGACCGCTCATGGCCCTGCAGCAGGATCGGCTTCTGTGGGGACAGGACGGGAGTGTCAGCGCCAAATATCGGCCCCAGACCCCTCCAAAGTCCCCCATGCTAACACCCCAACTTAGGGAAGCTCACCATGCCGGCGTCAAAGGAGGAAAGCAGCAACGTGAGTAGGACCGGAAGGGGCTTTGGCGCCACTTCCGGATTGTGGGTCTCCGCCCCTTCGCTCCCGGAAGTGGCCGGGAGCGGCGTTGCCATGGCGGCGTCTCTAGGTGGGTAGGCGGCTCCGCCCCTCTAGGGGCTTCCCGAACCGTGCCCCGAGTTCATTTCCTGCGCCACCTCCACCACTTGACCTTGACCCCTGCCCCAACCCCAAACTCCTGGCTCCTGGATCCATCTCTTCGGCCTCCAGGCGCCTGCCCTGCCCTCCAGTCTCACCCGGGGCGTCGGAGAGCGAAGGAGACATGTGGCAGCTGCTGGCTGAGGAGGGGAGGCCGGAGGAGGGCTGGGCCCCGAGGGCGGCAGTTTGGTTGGGGGGAGGGTCACTCGCGTCTCTATCCAGGGCAGGTGCTGGCTCTGGTGCTGGTGGCCGCCCTGTGGGGTGGCACACAGCCGCTGCTGAAGCGGGCCTCCTCCCGCCTGCACCAAGTGCATGAGCGGACCTGGGCCCGGCAGTTGCTGCAGGAGATGAAGACCCTCTTCTCGAACACCGAGGTGCGTCAGTGAATGGCCCCTTTCTCGTGCATAGCTGCTAAAACTTTGGTCTCTGGAGTCAAACAAGTCTGAGTTGGAATCTGCTCCCCACCAGCTTACTCGCTGGAAGCTCTTAGATGAGACACTTGTCCTCAGTTTCATCATCTGTAAAATGGGAATGATAAATGGTAACCGTTGTGAGGATTCAGTGAGGTGAGGTGCATAAAGCACTTAACTAGTACACAAGTAGTGTTCAGTCTAAGGCTGCTGTTACTAATATTTTGTTTTGGGGTCCCTCCAACAGACCTTTCCAAAGGAGGACTTGGGGCTTAAATGGATCCTGGCATGGGAGGATCTGGAGAACTACCTCTGACCTCAGTGCTGCCAGTCTAGGCTAGTGGGAAAGACAAAATGCAGACCCAGCCGCCTCTCGGAGCTGAGGGCTATGAAAGCGGTGCAGATCAAGTGCATCTTGAGTTCCAAGGAGGGAGGCTGGAGCTAGGAGCCTGGGGGGAGTGTTTTCGGAGGAAGTGGCATTGGCACTCAGGGATTTGCAGGGTGGGGAAGATGGGAACTAGCAGGGCTGAAGGAGGGACATTCAGGGCAAAGGCATGGAGTTCGGTCAGTAACTTGCTGTCTGCCCTGGAAGGGTCCTTTTCAGAGGACTCTCTGAAACACTCTCTGAGCCCTTATAGCTACGTCTCCTCCCCAGGAAAGGCATTTCTAGAAGCTCAAAGAAGGCAAGGCTGTTCATCAGGCATCACACTGACTGCAGATTTCTTCTATTTCCAGTACTTGATGCCCTTCTTCCTCAACCAATGTGGCTCCCTTCTCTACTACCTCACCTTGGCATCAACAGGTGGGTTTCTGATTTAGAATTGCTCCGCTCAGTGGTGGAGGCTGGCCTGAAGAGTCACTTGGGAGGGTGGCTGAAACACCTTGTTTCAGGAGTGAGGGAGAGCCCGCTGTCTCTGGTTCTCCCTTTGCACCCTCTTCTTTGAGCAGCCGGGGCACAGTGGGCTGATTATGAGTTGCTGCCAGGCATTTGGGTTGGTTTGAAGCCTGGCAGTCACGCTCAGCAGTAGAGGAAGAGGGAAGATTCATTTTGCTGTGCGAATGGCTGGCCTTGACACTCTTGTTTCCGCCGTGTGCTACCTGTCCGACCATGTGCAAGCCTCTAAATTGAGCATAGGACGGCCTTCCTGCCATTGAGAGAATTAAATTCAGTGTATGAGAAGCATCTAGCAGAGTACCTGGTGCACACATTAGGAGCTCAATAAATGTAAATTCTCCCCCTCCCCCTCCCCCACTGATTGATGACTGTCTTCAGCTGCATCAGATACTGGACTAGTTTTACACGTTTTATAGCCATGCCTCAGAGATGTTGCAGGTTCGGTTTCAGACCACCACAATAAAATAACACAGAACAAGTCAAATGAATGTTTTCGTTTCCTAGTGCATAGAGGAGTTCTGTTTGGGGACATCCGCTGGCTCAGTTGGGGGAGCATGCAACTATTGATCTCAAGGTCATGAGTTTTTTGTTTATTGTTTTTGATAGAGAGAGAGACGGAGCATGAGCAGGGAGGGGTAGAGAGAGAGGGAAACAGAATCCAGAGCAGGCTCCAGGCTCCGAGCTGTCAGCGCAGAGCCTGATGCGGGGCACGAACCCACAAACTGTGAGATCATGACCTGAGCTGAAGTCGGACACTTAACAGACTGAGCCACCCAGGCACCCCTAAGGGTCGTGAGTTTGAATGTAGAGTTTACTTAAGAATAAAAATGGGGCGCCTGGGTGGCTTAGTCGGTTAAGCGTCCGACTTTCGCTTAGGTCATGATCTCGCGGTTCGTGGGTTCGAGTCTCACATCGAGCTCTGTGCTGACTGCCAGCTCAGAGCCTGGAGCCTGTTTCAGAGTCTGTATCTCCCTCTCTCTCTGACCCTCCCCTGCTCACGCTGTCTCTCTCTCCTAGAAATAAATAAAACATTAAAAAAAAAAAGAATAAAATTAAAAATAAAAGTTATGTTTATACTATTCTGTAGCCTATTAGGTATGTGATAGCATCGTGTCTACAACAATGCATTTTTTCATTACAAAATACTTGGGGCACCTGTGTGGTTTAGTTGGTTGACTGACCGACTTCGCCTCGGTTCATGGGTTTGGGTCCCTCATCATGCTGTGTGCTGACAGCTCAGAGCCTGGTGCCTGCTTTGGATTCTGTGTCTCCCTCTTTCTCCCCACTGGGTGCATGTGCACTCTCTCTCAAAAATAAGTAAAAAACAATTTTTTTTAATCTTTTTTTTTTTAATCTTAAAAAAATACTTTATTGCTGGGGCACCTGGGTGACTCAGTTGCTTAAGTTCAGTTGGTCCTACTTTGGCTCAAGTCATGGTCTCACGGTTCATGAGTTTGAGCCCCACATAGGGCTTCATGCTGACCGTGTGGAGCCCTGCTTGGGATCCTCTCTCTCTTTCTCTCTCTGCCCCTCCCTTCCGCTCATTCTTTCTCAAAATAAATAAACTTAAATAAGTAAACATTAAAAAAAATACTATATTGCTAGAAATGCTAACCGTCCTCTGAGCTTTCAACAAGTCATAATCCCTAATCATAGATCTACGGGACACATATAATAATAATGAAAAGTTTGAAATTCTGCGAGAATTACCAAAATGTGACACAGAGATACAGAGTGAGCCAGTGCTGTTGGAAAAATGACGATAGACTTGTTCAATGCAGGGTTTCCACAGACTTTCAATTTGTTAAAAACATGGTATCTGTGAAGTACAATCAAGAGAAGTGCAAGAAAATGAGGCAGGCCTCTTGGATTCTGATCGTGCTGCTTTGAAGCAGACATGATGATCTTCTTGTAGGAGATGAAGTTACAAAATTTGGGGCAATTTATTTCCCTTCTCTGAAGATCTAAGCACGTTAGCGCAGAAGGATTTGAAGCTATGTATGGCTTCAAGTTTATGTTCTTGAACTTCACACTGAGAAGCCCCTCTGCTGTGGTTTCATTTCCTCTGGAATCTCACCCGGGCCCCAGATAGCTCAGGGGAACCCCTCAGAGGCCATGGGAGGGCGAGGAGACAGGCTGACCTCCAGGGCTGCCACTCAGTTTCAGCTATCACTGTACTTTTTTATCTATTTTACATTTGGGGCTTTTCATAAGACAAACCTTTTTTTTAAAATTTATTTTCAGAGACGCAGAGACAGCGTGAATGGGGGAGGGGCAGAGAGAGAGGGAGAAAGAATCTCAGGCTGGCAGTGCCCCAATGTGGGGCTTGAACCCACAAACCATTGAGATCATGACCTGAGCTGAAATCAAAAGTTGGACGCTTAACCGACTGAGGCACCCAGGTGCCCCGAGACATCATTAAAAAAAAAAATGTTTATTGGGGCGCCTGGGTGGCTCAGTCAGTTAAGCGTCCAACTTCGGCTCAGGTCATGATCTCATGGTTCATAGGTTCGAGCCCCGTGTCAGGCTCTGTGCTGACAGCTAGCTCAGAGCCTGGATCCTGTTTCAGATTCTGTGTCTCCCTCTCTCTCTGACCCTCCCCTGCTCATGCTCCCTCTCTCTGAAATATATAAAAAACATTAAAAAAATTTTTTAAATAAATAATGTTTATTTTGAGAGAGAGGGTGGGGGAGGGTCAGAGAGAGAATTCCAAGCAGGCTCTGCGCAGAGCACGATGCAAGGCTCAATCTCACTAACTGTGAGATCATGACCTGACCTGAGCTGAAATCAAGAGTCAGATGCCTAAACTGACTGAGCTATCCGGGTGTCCCTTAAAACATTGTGTAACAGAAAATCTGAGGGGTACCTGGGTGGCTTAGTCGGTAGAGCATGCGACTATTGATCTCAGGATCGTGAGTTCAAGCCCCATGTTAGGTGTGGAAATTACTTAAATAAAACTTAAAAAAAAAGTTTGAGAAATAAATAAAGAAAAGAACGTTTGGAAGCCTCTGGCACTCCCTGCTGCCCAGGAACACCAGCGGACTGCAGTTAGCCCTTTACCAAGCTTTGAGAAAATGGCAACATCTTATCTCCTGCTCAGTGTCCCATCCTTTAGCATCTGCCTGTTCTAGAATCAACAACAGTGGTCACTTTATCAAGGGTGTACATCTTCAGCCAGCGGCTAGACACATTATCCTGTCTCATCTCCCCGCCACTCTGCGGTGCGGAGATGTTGTCACCTTGCTATCACTGTTGTACGTGTAGGCCACAGGGGACAGGGACCTAACCAAGGCGGCACAGGGAGACCAAGGTTGGCCTCACTCCAGTGCCCTTGCTCTTCCACAGCCCTGCGCTGCTTCCCATCCCCATCTACTGTCGCACCCCAGTCGTCAGCACCCCTCGCAGTCCGTGGAAGGTGTGTGAGCCCCAGGAAGCAGCTCTGAGTCAGTAGTTGGGTCAGTTTCTTGGAAGGGGAATGCCATCCATGGTGGGGGCTCTCGGGATGCGAAGCAGGACATTCCTCCTCTTCCTGAAGCAGGTGAGGCCAGGAATGCCGGGGAGGAATGAGCTGACTGAGGAGCCAACATGAACCCTTGGCTTGGCAGTGATTAGTCTTGTCATCATAAGTAGCTCAGTTTCTGATTTAAACTTTTTTTTGTATGCTCATGTAGTAAGCACACTTAACAGGAGGTCTATCTTCTTAAAAAGTTTTTTATTTTTTTAAATTAAATGTTATGCCCAACGTGGGGCTTGAACTCATGACCCTGAGATCAAGAGTCACCTACGGTATCAACTGAGCCAGCCAGGTGCCCCTATCTTCTTAAAAAGCCGTAAGTGTAACTTTTTAAGAAGATAGGGGTGCGTGGGTGGCACCGCCGGTTAAGCATCTGACTCTTGATCTCAGCTCAGGTTATGATCTCACAGTTTGTGAGTTCAGGCCCCAGCATCCAGCTCTGCGCTGGCAGTGGGAGCCTGCTTGGGATCCTCTCCGCACCCCCCTCCCCCCACGTTCTGTCTCAAAAAATAAATTAAAACTAAATGAATAAAATTCTCACTTGGCCTTAGTTTCTGTGTCCTCTCTGAGCTTTTGTTTCCTTTATGCAAAATGACAGTGCTCTTCTTGCAGTGTTGTTGTAAGGCATGTATGCAACGCGCCCAGCACACAATTTGCACTAAGTGGTGGCTGTGTTTTTGCACTCATCCTCCTGCATCCTTTGAGCTTTTTGGCCTGTCTGTCCAGATATCCCCGAGATCTCAGAAGCTCTCTGAGTACAAAGGCCTCATCCTTATCAGCAAACCCGGGTGGTCCCAGACCACCATTTAGTTCAGGTCTTTGTGCTAGAATTGAGGGAGCATTGAATTTACAGACAGGAAGCCTGGCTTGAATCTTGAGCTTTGCCCTGATTTCATCTGGAAAGAGATACTTCTTTTTCTTTTTCTTTTCTTTTCTTTTTTTTTAATGTTTTATTTATTTCTAGGAGAGAGACAGCGTGAGCAGGGGAGGGTCAGAGAGAGAGGGAGTCACAGACTGAAACAGGTCTCCAGGCTCTGAGCTGGCAGTCAGCACAGAGCCCGACGCGGGGCTCGAACCCACAAACCGCGAGATCATGACCCAAGCGAAAGTCGGACGCTCAACCGACTAAGCCACCCAGGCGCCCCGATACTTCTTTTTCTTTTTAAACAGGCTATCATAATAAACTGTGTTTTGTGCCTAAAAAGGCATTTTTGGGGATGCCTGAGTGGCTCAGTTGGTTAAGTGTCTGACTTCAGCTCAGGTCATGATTTCAAGGTTCGTGAGTTCGAACCCCGCATCGGGTTCTGTGCTGACAGCTCAGAGCCTGGAGTCTGCTTTGGATTCTGTGTCTCCCTCTCTCTCTGCCCCACCCCTGCTCACATTCTCTGTCTCTCAAAAGTAAATAATTAAAAAAAATTTTTTTTAAGTAAATTAAAAAAGGCGTTTTTTGGCATCTCAGAGATTTTTTTCATTCTGATCACTCAGATCTGACCCTAGCTGTACCCATCAGTAACTCCCTGGCCATCGTCTTCACACTGATTGTTGGGAAGGTCCTCGGAGAAGATATTGGTGGAAAAGGTAAGTTAAACTGCTTGCAAGTGTGGGAAGCCAGGAAGCCGCTACTTGGGCCTTGCCACTCCTGGTTACTCCTTTCCGGGAACCATCTCCCAAGGCAGAGGAGGAGAGGATCTTTCCCCATCCCACCCCTTTCCTCTGCAGCTCTTCCTTAGAGCCATCAGAGTTTCCTTCCCCTGGGCATTCTGGGGACAGACCCCATCTGAGTTCAGCCTTGCACCAGCTCCTCCTAGCATGGCCGGCCTCAGCCCCCCGATTTCTGCCCCCTCTCCCAGGAGCATTCACAGGCATGGTGCTCACCGTGGCAGGAATTACACTCTGCGTCACAAGCTCCGCGAGCAAGACCCAGGGGCAACTGTCTGCCCTCTGAGCCAGCCGATGCCGCCCTGCAGCACTTCTGTCTCCAGGGAGCCCCCAGCGTGAGGTGCAGCTGGCGAGCAGGTGGACCTAGCACTTCCCTCTCGGGGCCTCCGCGTCCTCCTCTCTTAGGGGGCTAAGAGCTACCTCGTGGTGGGCTGCCCGAGAAGACTGGGGCGAAAGGGTTTCGGAACTTCCAACATCTGGTCAACGGCTAGGATCTAGCACGGGAGACTTCCCGTTCCCCCAGCAACCTTTGCGCCCCAGCAGCCCTCTCTGTGCTGTCCGGCCCCCAGCCCAGCCGCTGCCACTGCAGCCTGGCCCACCTCACAGCGGCAGGCTCCGTGGACTGCATGGGGACGGCCGGAAACGCAGGCAGGAGGCCTCCAGGGCCGTCGGGGGCCTCTGCTGGCGGAGGGGGGAGCCGCGGGGATGAACGGCAGGTGTAGAGAGGCATGTAGACTTGCCCATCGCCCCCCCCACCCGGCGCCCCCACCAGGTGGGCAGGAGTCCTCACCTGCCCGCCCTCTCAGGGCCGCCTGTGGGCCCAGCCCCACCTCACTCCGGCCCTGCGCGCAGTACCTGGCGAGCAGTAGCCTCAAATAAACCCGCACTGAACAGATGGAGGAGAGGAAGTATTCTTGTATTGTGACGGACCGGCTCCTGAGTTGTCGCCTCTCCCCCCAGGCTGGCTGGCTCTCTGGCCAGGGCTGCACTGCTCAGAAGGCGAGTAGACTAGGATGCGGGTTTGGGAGAAGAGTGGGGCAGGCCTGAGGGGGCTCCAGGCTATCCTGTGAGGCCAGGTGGGGCGCTGGGTCCCCTGGAACAGGCTGCTGGAGGCAAGGACGAGCGGTGGCTGCAGAGTGGCCGCCCCAGTTCCCGGCTGGAGCTGCTGGCACCAGAGCCGGCCGAGGCGGGGCTGAGGCTGAGTCCGCTGCGGGGTCCCAGGCTGCTTTCCCAGGCCCACGGCCTCGGCCACCCTCTGCGGTGCCCTCTGGAGGGGGCGGGAGGCCGCGCAGAACGGAGCATCAGCATCCCTTGTCTCCTCCAGCCTTCAGCTGAAGTTTCTGACCCCAGGAAAAGGAGAGACTTTAGAAATTTGGATCTGCTTCTCATTTAACAAGGTAGGAGGTCGGGCCTGGGGAGTTCAATCCGCTTACAGCCCCAAGGGGGAACAGCTCCGCGGCCCGGGGCTGCCAGTCCAGCCCAGAACTGCTGAACCAACCTACTGCTGGCAGCCCCAGCACACCTGAGCCAGGCGCTCCTCCGCGCAGGCGGCTTCTTCATCCGGCACTTCCTGGGCCCCTGCTGTCTCCTTCCGCGGGCGGGCAGCCCTGTATACTCCCTGGACTCCTAATGAGGGACGCGGTGCCAGCTGATGCCCTGGCTGAGGAGCCGCTTTTCCCCTGACCTCTCCCAGCCCCCGCCCTCCCCTGAGCCTTGCTCCACTTTCCCTAATACCTCAGAGGATGGCAGCATAGCTCCCAGGCAGGCCTTCGGCCCCCATCCCTTTCAAGCCCCCCGCTGAAGTTTCAGTGCTTTGGGCTTCCCTGCGCCTCTTTTCATATTGCCAGGTCCCCGCAAAGAGGCCAGGGACTGGTATGCACATGGGGGAGCAGGAAAGATCCGTGCTGAGGTCAAGGCCGGCTCTGTACCCTGGCATTCTGCCCCCATGGACCTCTCCCACGATAGCAGGGCCCATCCTGTGTCACTGTCAGAGGGTGGATGAGAGGGGCCCAGGTCCCCTCACCTGATGGAAATGAGAGAGTGGGGAGCCTGCTTCTTGGCTGAATGGCCTGCTGGCGTCTGGCATAAAAAGCAGATGGCTCAATTTGGCTCGGCTCCTTTGGAGAGGGCTGGGTTGCCTGTGCCCCGCATCCGTGGGCCTGTAGAGGGAATACTGGGCTTGGGCTATGGGTACTGGCTGCTCTTGCCCTCTCTCCTGCCAGGCCACGCTGGAGTGCCCTTGGTGTCTGCGGAAGCTTGGGGAGATGCCGTCCATCTTCATAGCCTGTGCGCTCCCTCTGGCTCCCTCTTCCCATCAGGTTGCCTTTTCCAGGGACAGAACAGCTGGTGCCTGGCACTCAAGAGGCCCAGTGAAGCCAGGCTGTGTCCTCCGAACCCCTCCCCACCCCCAAGCCAATGCACACTGGCTCATCTTTTGGGAGGGCTCGGGTCTGGAATCAGCTGGGGAGCAGATAAGCTCCTTTGGATCTTGCTATGCCAGATATGCCAGTTTCTCTCCCAACATCCAAGCTGCCAGGAAGGCATTAGGACCAGCAACTCAGTCTAAAGATCCTCAGAGAGCCTGGCAGAGCTGTCTTTTAGCCCAGGTTCTGGTCTGGCCCCTGCCACTCAATCACTGTGTCATCCTGAACAAGAGTTCACTCCTTTGAACTTCAGTGTCTCCACTAGGAAATGGGAATGATAACCTCTATTTCACAAGGTCATTGAGAGGATGCAGGGAGGTGTGGTGAGAGCCTGAGCCGGAGGAGGGAGAGGTCAGCCAGTCGCCCCTCTTCTTTCCTGCCTCCCATGGCCTCCCCCATCACCTACCCGCTGCTTCTGGGGCCTAGACTTAGGGTCCGGAGGGTGCCTGCAACAAAAAAAAGAAGGGTTCATAGTAGGCCGAGAAGGACGTGGAGTCAGGGTGGCGCCCCGCTGCTCTAACCTGCCGCCCCCACCTCACACGTACATACCAGCAGCCCCTGGGCAGGGAGGGGCTGGGCACCAGCAGCTCCAGGTAGGGGAGGGCCTGGAACTCATCCTCTCCCACAGCCACATAGTAATGGCCGTTCCCCAGAGCCTCTCTTGCTGACAGCGGGAGCCCTTCCAGGGTGCAGAGTCTGGGAGGGAGAGGCAGGTGGCTAAGGGCCGGTGGACAAGATGCCTGTTCATATTCAGCAGACTGATGGGGGTGGGTACAGCTGTTCCAAGGTACCCCGTGGCCACTCGCCCTCTGGACATCTGGGCCAGTCACCTGGGCTCTGCCCTGGCTCCAAGGGCTCAGCATAGAAGGAAGTCCCATTGGGGGAAACGTGCTTTTCTTTTGCCTTCTTGCCCTCAAGGACAGCCGAAATCAGTAGGGAGCCCCTCCAGGGACTTTTGGGTCCCCCCAGGCCCTGCACTCACTTGCATACAGCTCCGGTCTGTAGTTTGGCCTTCTCGGTCAGGAGCTTCAACACTGTTTTCCAGTCCTCGCTGGCAGCCTGGGACAGCTTCAGGCTAAATGGGGGACTTAGCAGGTCCCCATTCCTGAACACGCTGTGACAAAAAGCAGCCTGGTAAGAAGGGTCCCCAGAACTTCCCATGTACGAGAGGAGGAAGGGTAGCACGGGGCCGGAAGATGGTCTAAGAACATTGGTCCATCTTCACCCATCAGGCATGTCGGGACTTTTTATATCCCCACCAGAGACCAGGGGCTTCTGGAACAATCCCACCCACATCTTCGCGGTCTTACTGAAACAAGATCTATGCTGCTGCTCCCAACGCCAGCACTCACTGGATATAGCAGGGGGAACCTGGAGGTGGCCGTGGTCCACAGGCCCCATCACATGGGTGTTGAGTCACAGGAGGACCCTGAAACCCAGGTCAGGCCCCCAGATCAGGAGAGAGTTGAGGCCTTCGGTTAGGGGGGAGAAGGGTGGCTGAAGGAGGGGTTAGGGCGGGACAGGCGGGACTGGTCACACCTTTCACCAAAGGGAGCTTCTGCCTCCCGGAAGTCACATTCCAACCATTCCCTTGCCCCCATATGTTTTACAGCTTACTATTCCCTTTGGGGACCACAACCTGGAGGTAAAGGGAGAGGCTAGGAAAGGGGTAAGGGGTAGCATCTTGAAATCCTGCACCCCAGGAGGGGTCGCAGCCGGTTCCAGAGAGGGTGAAAGTCCCACCCCCCCATGTCCCCTCCCCACGGGACTGGCAGTTCCTGCTACTTGAGGGCCCCTGACTTCCCAGACCAAACTGGAAACAATCCCAAGAGGGGTGAGAAGACAGAGGGCTAGAAGCCAGCACTCCCCCTGGCACTCACTGATAGTCTGCTGCTCTTTCTGCCTGGAGCGTTCTGTCCAGGGGGTAAAGAGCTGAAAAGACAGATGGGTCACAGGTCATCTCGGGAGCCTGGAACCCTAACACCCCAGCTGCCAGAGTGACGGTCTGAGGCTCAGCTTACCAGGTATCCATTCCCACTGGGACAGTCTCATGATACCTCAGTCCAGACACATACTGGCCCTTGACCCTGCCTCAGGGCCCTGCATCAGGCTGTCCATACAGACTGGGGTCTCAGACACAAACCATTAAGATTAAAGGTCAAGAGAAAGGAGTTTGTTAAGCATCTTGCTGTATCTCATACGTTTTCTCATTTGTGAGGTTTTATCTCATTTTCTAGAAGACTCAAAAGTTAAGTACTCACCTAAAGTAACACAGAAGTACCAGGTGACAGGGCCCAGGTTCCCACCCCTGGCTCCATGTGCTACCTACAACAAACAGCTCAGGAGCACCTGGAAGCTCAGACACTCAGTTCCCTTCTCCATTCTGGAAGGCAAGGCCCCACCATGCACCAGGGAGGGCCCCTGCGCAGTGGGGAGCACAGGAGGCCTGATCACAGCAAGGAGGAAGTGCTAAGATGCATTTAAGTGTTTGTCGGTGGCAGGTGGTGGTGGTGGAAACCAATCAAGAGCCTTTGCAAAAAGGGGCTCAACCCGCAGGAGAATGTTCTGGTCCTGACTGTGATGGGCACAAACATCAGACTTCGCCCAGAGCCACAGCTCCACCATTTGTTGTGTACATAGGCAGGTGTCCTTAACTTTCTTTTTTTTTTTTTTAATGTTTTATTTATTTCTAGGAGAGAGAGAGAGAGACAGCGTGAGCAGGGAGGGTCAGAGAGAGGGAGTCACAGACTGAACAGGCTCCAGGCTCTGAGCTGGCAGTCAGCACAGAGCCCGACGCGGGGCTCGAACCCATGAACCGCAAGATCATGACCCAAGCGAAAGTCGGACGCTTAACCGACTAAGCCACCCAGGCGCCCCAGGTATCCTTAACTTTCTTGATTTCCTTCTAAACAGAAGGGCTAGGACCACCTCCCGCGTGGGGCTGCCGTATTCCAGGAGAGAACAGGTAAAGGGCCTGCACGCGCATACGAAGTCCTGAACACGTGCTGCTGCTCTTGCCGTTGCCTCCCTCCCGCGGCCCTCAGCAGCCCCAGCCCACTCACTGTGGCTTCCGGAATCTTTCTAAGCCAGCAGCCACATACTGCCCTCCGTTCTGCAGGTCTGCCAGGTCCATGACGGGGTGGCCGTGACAAGGCGTATAGAGGGCCCGCACAGCCACTGGGGCCTGCACAGCCGAAGTCACCTCGCAGAGGAAGGTCTCCAGGGTGGGAAAGCGGCGTTGGCTCACCACCAGCTGGCGGCCTGGGGAGAAGGGGTCCCCATTCCGGTACACCACTACCCTCTTGGCTGCTGGATTGCCGCCACTGGCCATAGTGTGTCCTTGGCAAGAGACGCAGGGCTGTTGCCAGGCAACTAAGGCAGGCTGGGAGCAGTGCCGATCAGAGGTGGAGCCCTGCACCCCCGCCCAGGAAGGTGGGGAGAGACTGCAGGAGCATCTGTCTGTGCTCAGGGTCGCATCCAGTCTGCCCTGGGTGGGGCCTCACGAGTAGGGTGGATCTGATCGCTGCACTGGAAAGGAAGACCCTGGGGCTCGGTGAGGGAGGCAGTGGCAGAGACCGCACTGAAACCCAGATGTTCCTGTACTGGACGGATGGAGAAACTCTCTCTGCCACTCTGTAGCCCAAGGGCTGAGCTCAAAGGTGGATCAGCTTTGGGGACTGTTCCTAAGGAGGGCTAGACTGCCCCTGGACTGTGGTTCCCGGCCAGCCCTGGGGAAGATGCCCCATGCCCACAGGAAAGGAACTGGTGGGCCCAGTGTGTGTCTTGAACAGAGGCAGAAGATGAATACAGCCGGGTGCAGAATCCAAGAAAAACCTTTATTCTCCACCAGGCTCCCCACTTTACTTAACCCAGGTAATTGCCTGTCCCCAAATTTGGAGTAAGCCACAGGCAGAGGATGGAAGAGTGTCCTTCTCCCTCCCCTCCCTATACCGGCGCCCAGCTCTTTGCTCCAGCTTCTCTTGGCCCCATGAGCCACCAACGGCCAAGGGCAGGAGGTAGAGCTAGTACCAGGGAGCAAGGGTGAGGCGCTGGCTCCCCAGGGTCTAGCCTGGGGGTCCTGTTTTCCATGACTTGTCCTTCCTGTGGTTCTCTTCTGTGTGGGCAGACTCTGTCAAAGACAGTTTCTTAGGTGGCCTCGATCGCCAGGATACAGCTCTCTGGTTGTTCCACTGTTCATGGCTAGGTTCACTGGAGGTTCTACCTCGAGCTTTTCTCACTAGGGATCTGGCCCTTGGGTGGTTTAGTCTTCCAGAGGTCCTGGCCTCCAGGCTCTGCCAAGGTCTCATCCCAGGTGCCGCCACAGTCCTCTGAGAGGTCCAACTCCTGTGGCCTGGCTCTTTGGCATTCAGGCTCTTTGCATTCTGGCTTTCTGGGGCACTTGTCCTCAACATCTGGGTCGTCACAGAGTGTGGCCACCCGCATCCTCACTTTTGCAGAACAGCCCCGGGGTTTGAGGCCTTTGGGGATCTGGTCCTCTGGGACTCTGGTCAGCGGCAGGCTGGGCCCTCCCGAGGGCTGTTCTCCACGGTGTGGCTCTCCGGCGAGCCTGTTCTCTGAGACCTGGTTATCGGACGGTGTGGGCAGCAGTGCTCCAGCCCTCCTGCTGCACGGATCCCTGCACTTGACCCCAGCAGCGGTTTTGTCTGGAGCAGCCAGGCTTTCCAGGCACTTGTGGGGTTGTGACTTCAGCCTCCAGCAGGAGTTACCCACATGGTCTGGCCCTTCCGTGGTCCTGTCTCTGTACGACTTGTCTTTCAGTGGCGGGCTTGTCTGTGACCCAGGCCTCTCACAGGTCTGGACCCTGAGGTCTGGGCACAGGCTGGCCTTGTCTCTTGTCTGGCTTGCCTCCGGGGATGCCAGTGTCTGTTTGAGAATTAGGTACTGTTGAAGAAGAGAAAAGACACTGTACCAGGCGGGACTGCCTGAGCGTAGCAGGCGGCTTTTCCCTAACCCCTTCCCTTGGCCCTAAATGTGCAGATAAGGCTCCGGGTTAGTGGCTACCTCCTTACGGCTATTGATGGCCTGTTGCAGCCACAGCAGTTCCATGGCCAAGTGGCTGTGGTGGTGCTGGAGCTCCTGGAGCTCGGGCTGGCTGTGGGGCAGTCCTGGACCTACAGCTTCTGTGAAGGGGGGAGGAAAAAAGGGAGAAGGCTTTTAGGGGTAAATACACAGGACACTGGCCTGCCGTTTGGTCCTGACGTTCTCTCCCTGCCCGCCCCTTAGTTGCCCTCAACCAGGCATCGGGAAGGAGAGAGATCCGGCTTCCCTAGCACAAGCCTCTGACGCTTCAGATGGGAACGCTAAGGCCCAGAGAGTGTCAGGGGTTTGCCCTCAGTGTGGGCAGAGAGGTACCTGGGTTCTCCATCCTTGGCGTGTCTCTGGTCTCCTCTTGGCTGGGATTCCTGGCTGACCTGCTGTGCTCGTCCCGAGGCCAGGGACTGCTGTTGCCTCTGCAGGGAAGACTTCCTGAGCTTGCCGAGCTCTCTCCGGACTGCTTCAGCATCTTCTCCCCCAAGACAGCCTCCCTCTCAGGTTCGTTTCGTGAGAAGCGGCCCCGCCGGTGCTGTTCTGGGTTTGGTGCCCTCCCTTGGGGTTTACAGGTCCGATGGGATTTCGCTTTCTGAGGAATCAGAAGTAGGAGAACCCCCCCAGCTAAACCTTCCGAATATCTGGGTGCCAACATTTAGCACATAAGGCAGTAAGGGTTAAGGATTGGAATGCAAGTAGTGGAGTCTGCTGTCCTTCCATTGAGAAAAATCTTGTTATTAGGTAGGTGGATTCTGACGTTTCCTTGAACCCCCTGCCCAGGCCCCTCCTCCCCCCCTTCTTCCACTGGGGTGAGTACTACCTCTGGGAGAAACTGGGGCCTGGGAATCCAGCCCTCAGTCCACTGAAGCGTGCCCAGATCACCCTCGACTTCTCGTACAACAGCCTCATACTCCTCTCGCAGTCTCTGGATGTGGCGTCGGACCAAGAAACCCCGGACGCAGGCCTGGTGTGGAGAATAAGGGGAAAGAAAATGCTTATCACTGCAAAAGTTGGGGCATCTGGGGGATTCTCCTGAGAGCTCATCCCAGGGACTCTAAGGATAGGTGACCCTGTGCGTCAGGACAGTCTCCGGGGGTTCAGGGAAGGATGCTGGACTGGATCCCCCTCTACGACTGGAGGCCCTTCTCGCCACTTCCTGGATCCCGCAGGAACGTGTGGCGGGAGTGGAAGGCCGGTGGGGGTCCATGGGTCCCGGCATTCTTCAGGGCGGTGGGGGTGGGTCTGTAACTCCGGACGCGGGCACGAGGGTAAGTGACTGAACGTCGAAGCCTCATCTCGTTCCGAGACCCCAGTCCGAGACCCCAGGGTGGGAATCCTGCACTCCCAGCCCGCTCCGCACCTGCAGCACCAACGCCCCGCGAACCAACCGCTCCCGCTCCATCCCGGCGCCAACTGAACGGCCGCCTGCCGGGCGCCTGCGCTGTGCGTCACTAGTCCGCGCTGCGCTCGGTCCCCGCCCCCGCCGTCTCCACGGCAACCACGCTCCTCCGGCGGCAGCGTCTTGGCGCCTGCCTCCGACTCCAAGCCACAGAGTTATGCTGGCGTTTACAGCTCCCGAGTCGCCCAAACCAGTGTGTCGCGCAGGGGTGTCTCTGCGGAGGCTGGGGACCCGGCCGAGTAAAGGCGCAAGGAGGGGAGGGAGCACACGGAGCCGGTGTCTTTCTTTCTTTCTGGTTTAATTTCATCCAGCGCCCCCCTCCCCCATAGCACCTGGGGGGCCGCGGAATGCCCAATCGAGTTCGTAAAAAGTCACAGTTTGAAGAGATGAGAGGCAGTCTGGGCCCGGGTCCGCCACCTACACAGCTGACTGCTCCTCAGGTTCGGCATTCTCGGCCAGGTGCAACTTCTGTCTGTGCCAGTCAAGGATTGCGACGCTTGGGACCCCAGCCTTTCCAGCCCTGTCTCCCCCATCCCGAACAGGCTTAGCTTCCTCAACTGCGCAAAGGGCAGGGGCGAAGGACTCAGGTGGTCCGTGGTCCAGGCGGCAGTCCACACCTGCCCTTCTTGCTAGGTGGCTTCCCCCCTTCTCTTTTGGTCTAGATCGTGCAGGTACGTGCACCAGCACAATTTCTGGCTGAGACGACCTGCGGTGATCATCTAAATTAGTGAAAATAATTGCCAAATGTTGAAAAAGTAGAAAGACATCAGACACGTTTTGCCATGGAGTTGTGTCAGTAAAGTCCTTGCAAAGATTTTTCTGGTTTTGTTTGGCTTTTGTGTTTTAAGTAGGCTCTAAGCCCAACACGGGGCTTGAACTCATGTTCCTGAGATCAAGAGCAGCAGGCCCTAGGACTGAGCCAGCCAGGGGCCTCACTTGCACAGATTTTCGTAAGTAGATAAATCATGTTCCCTGCAACTACTTTCCTCCTGATATTCGGGAGAAGTCTGCGTGGGGGCCGTTTGTGGCTAAGTCTGCTTTAGCAGGACTGAAAGGGAAGATGTTGGTTATATTGTAAATACTACTAGAAGGTGGTGGGGAGAAGAAAACTGATTTCTTCTGTGGGAGGTGGGGACACACATCCACTGCCGCAAGATCCCCTGAAAAGGATACATAGAGTTACTGAGATCTTCCAGCTGTCAACAGAGAGAAAGGGAGGTTTGCATTAAGAGAGGCACCAGGCCCAAACCCAGATGCTGTGCCAGCCATCTTCTGGTGGGGGCTGAGGCTCCATGTACCCCCAGCTTTTCACACACACACCCCCACGGGGCCCAGGACTAGTCTTAGGATCATGCGCCTCCCCCACCCTCTAAAGCCCCCAAGAACCAAAGCACCCAGCCCCGACCCACATTGCTAAGCAGCTGGTCCAGGTTGCGGTCAGCCATCGTCTTCTTCTGCTCCTCAGGCAATCCCTCAGTGACCCCATCTTCTTCCTCCTCCTCCTCCTCTTCCCCACACACATCCAGGCTGAAGTGCAGCCGGGCCAGCTTCTCCTGCATCTCCCGCACGTGCTCCAACTGCTCAAAGGAGCATTCCTTCCCTGGACAACACCTGTCTGAGCCCTGGGAGCAGCTTGGGACCCTGTCCCCAGCCGCCCGCCCAGGGACCAGGCCCTTGGGCCGCGCCCCACCCCCCTCCCCACCCTCTCAGCCCAGCCCACAGGACTCACCAAAGGCCTGCAGCCGGCCCGAGTGAAAATCATTGAGCAGGTTCAACAGTCCCCCCTCCATCTCATAGATGTCCGTCCCCTCGGTCAGAAAGGAGTGCTGCAGCGGGGTGCCTGCAGAGCCACCCCCACTTCCAGCCAGCACTGGGCGACATTTCTCCTTGCCTACCCTGGGTGGGGTGAGCATGGACCACGGTCACCATGTGGGGGCGGCCTGGGACCCGGAGGTCTTTTATGCCATCTCTCTATGCACTAATCTGTCTTCCTAGCTACTCCCGAACAGAAAGGGATGTTTGTTCTGTTCTATCCTGACACCAGGATTAGTAAGGGAAGGGAGTGGGTGGAGAGGGGTAGGCAGAAGAGCTCAAAGGAAGTCTTTCTCTGCAGCTGACACAGCCAGAACCATGCCTGGAAGGTGGCTTTTGGGTTCTTGTCTGAGCCCCGCACTCATTCCTCCCATGACTCTGGGTGAATCACTTGTCCTCACCGGGGACAGTAACTCCTTATTGGCACTAGAGCCATCTCACCTCTCCCAAAAATGTCTTTCTGTGTCCCTCTTCTACTTCAAAACCGTTTTGAGTTTTCCTTTGTCCGCAGGATAACACTGAAGGACCCTTCCGAGCCTGTCCTGCCTTGCCCACCCCTTCTCTTCTGTTGCATTTCCTACTGTTCTTGCGCCCACCCTGAGCTTCAGCAACACCCGACTGCGGCCGTCCCCACCCATCTCTCTTGGGCAGGGGTGTACAAAGCCACAGGGAGGCACAGTAATGGGAGAAAGAACACCTTGTGTTTCGTGGGAAACAAACAGGGACATGTTTAGGGTAGGATGCAAATTCCCTATCATCAAGAAAAATTAAGCAGAAAACTGAAATTGTACATCTGAGCATCCCCTTACCAGCTCCTGCTCCATGACACTCCCGGGCACCAGCACAGGGTGGGGGTCCCAGCGACCCATCTAGCCTTTTCCCTACGCTGAGGGCAAGGACTGGGTCTGAGGCATCTCTGAGTTCTTAGCCCCAAGGGAAGGCAACAATCATTGCTAGGTAACTAGGCTAAGGTTGGCTTTACTTCCTTCCCACAGGGCTTGAGTAGGGGTCCCTCCCTTCTCGCCTTGCTTTTCTTCTGCACCCACCTCTTGAACTTGGCTCGCTGCTTGGGGGACGGCAGATGAGGGAGTCCCAGGGCTAAGGAGCCGCTGTGGCTGGTGGGCACAGGGACCCTTCGTAGTGTGCCCGGGGCCTGGGCTGGCTGCGTCAGGCAGGGCTTCGGACTCCTTTTCTTCTTCTTATCCTCCATTGGATGCTGGCTGAGCCTTACGTCCCGCTGAGACAACGAGAGGCTAAGTGGTCACTTCACCCAGCAACCCAGAGCTGCAAAGGAAGGGCCCTGAGACCTCTGTCCCCTTCTCTGTATGGGCAGGGCCAGATGCCAGTGTCTCACTGCTGGGGTCTCGGATGTGTATGTGAAGGACCTCCTGTGGCCCACCCCAGGCCCCCCACCTGCCCTCCAGCTCTAGCTGAAAACCTGAGCCCCGCCTGAAAGGGGGGCTTCTCCCTCTGCTGCTGGGATTTCCTGTCCCAGGAGTTGAGGGGTGGAGCTGGCAGAGGAAACCCGGGAGGGGGGGGGAGTTGGAGGGGGAAGGGTGGATGTGAGCCGGCAGGAAAGGCCAGTTGAGGATTAGGGGTGTCTTAACTAGACCTTCTATTTAATCAACTGTCCAGGCAGATGCTGACAAACCGTCAGCAAGGGAGGTGGCCAAGGTGTGGGTGGGGGCACCTGGAAGACCTCGGTGTCAAGCAGTGGATGGGGAACGGGGAGAGAAGCCACAGCCTGTGGGACAGGGCTCACCGTGGTTCCCCTACTTCTACACTGGCATCCCTCCTCTTCCGCCCATCCCTAACCGCAAACAGCAGGCAACTCCCAGAAGTTCCCTGGGACAGGCTTCCAGCTGCTTCGCCCTCCCCAGTCAGCAAAGCCCTGCTCTGCTTCAGCTGCGGCCAGGGTGGGGTGGGTGGTCGGGCAGCTGGCTGTCTCGGCCTCCAACAATGGCTGCGCCTGTGGCTGGTACTACTCAGCTTCCAGTCCAGCTCCACCCCCTGAGTCTCAGGTCTGCCGAGGTCCTCCCGATGGAGGCCCCGGGGCCCTTTAAGGGGCTTTCCCCGGCTGCTCACTCCAGGCTGCAGCCACCAAGCCTGGGTCTGCACTCTAGGATGGTGGCGGCACCGGGGGCATAAGAATTGAAATCGGCACCTGGCAGGCTGGTCCCAAGGGGTGTGTGTGGTGGAGAGGAGATAGGAGCACGTCCTCTGCCTTGCGTTGCTGAAGCTTGGACCAATTAAAGACAGGATAGAAGAACAGGAGCAGGAGCCCCTGCTTCCCAGGAATGGCGGGGGGGCCACCTGGGATCTATTTCCTACGCTCGGTCTTCAAAGCCGTGTGCCAAATGGATCGTTCAGCCGGGGAGCCAGGATCCAAAACGGGGCATCGGACCCGCGATGTTTCGCACCCCCCACACCCTGGAAGCGGGCCACTGACCTGGAGGTTTGGGGTCTGGAGTGAGGCTTCTGCGTGCTTCCCTGCGCCCGCCCTTAGCGCTCCCCTCCTAGGGAGCAGAGCGTGTGGAAGCAGGGCTTACAGGAGGTAATTTGCATTTAAAGAGAAAGTGACCTTTTTCAGTGCTTCGGGGTAAGATAGGAGGAGCCTATAACAGTTACCAGGCTGTCCCTTTCATTGGACTTTATCTGCCCACCTGAACTAAGGTGACCATGTTCGTTGTGTGATGGAAATCTAAACATCTCACTTTCCCATCAGTTTTCGCAAGACCCTACAGTCCCTTACAAAACGGTGCTGGTGTTGTCAGAAGGCCAGGGTGGAGGGATATGGATGTGAGGGGGAGAGGGGCGGGGGAGAAAATGGACAGACGCATGTAAAATATATATAAGCTTGCAAGATATATATACATAAGCCTATAAGCAGCAGCAGGAAGAAACTGCAAGAGAAGACAACCGTCTATTGAGTCCAGGTCCATGTGCCTTTGATCCTTGTAACAATCCTGCAGGAAGTGACTGTCCCATGTGCTCAAAGTCAGTTATAGTCTGAGGGCAATACCACTCCCTCCACAATACTGACACTCCTCACTGGTAAGCAGTGGAGGCTATATTCAGCCACTGAGGAAGTGATGGGACCGAGCCTCCTCCTTCCCTTTTTCCAGTTCTAGTAGACACGTATGGGAAGCACCAGGTCAGAGGGAAATCCGTACGATTACCTGGCACTTGACCCCAGCCCCTGGGAGGGAAACCTGAGCACCACATGCAGGCTGACCCAGCGCTGCTTGCACTGCCTGGGAGGCCAGATCAATGGGGCAGCTATTTAAAGCCCTGGCAGAGGCTCCCAGCTCAGGTCCCCAGAGAACCATCCGAGGCAACAAGAGACAGCCTTATCCTTGGCCAGGCTGCCCTGCAGTCTCAAATAACTGCCCCAGGGCAAGTGCAGAGTGCCCTTGTCCACCTTCCCCTACCAACCCTCCTTTCCGCAGGCACCCATGCAGGGGCTCTATCCTAGGTTCTTCCAACACCTAGGCTGTCCCAGAAAGGGACACATCAACTCAGGATTTTTTCAATAACCAGAGGTTGGAGGGAGGGGTCTGCACAGGCAGAGAGGACAACTGGGAGGGACATCTGGGTGGGCCAGTCGGTTAAGTGTCTGACTTCAGCTCAGGTCATGATCTCACAACTTGTGGGTTCAAGACCCACGTCAGGCTCTGTGTTGACAACTCAGAGGCTGGAGCCAGCTTTGGATTCTGTTCTCTTTCTCTCTCTCTCTCTGCCCCTCTCCTGCTCACGCTCTCTCAAAAATAAATGTTAAAAATTAAAAATAAAAAAAAAGAGAGGACAACTGGGAAGTCACTGTCCTCCAGCTGCTAGAGAGGAGCACCAGGGCTCCTCTGGGAAAATGGTGGCAGGTCCGGGGACACCCCTACGCTGGACTACTCTCAGAGAGGCTTTTTGGGCTTCAAGAGTAGGGGCAGCCTCTCCTACACTGTTGGTGGGAATGCAAACTGGTCCAGCTCCTCTGGAAAACAGTGTGGAGGTTCCTCAAGAAACTAACAATAGAACTCCCCTATGACCCAGCAATAGTACTGCTAGGAATTTACCCAAGGGATACAGAAATGCTGATGCATAGGAGCACATGTACCCCAATGTTCATAGCAGCACTCTCCACAATAGCTAAAACATGGAAAGAGCCTAAGTGTCCATCAACAGATGAATGGATCAAGAAGATGTGGTTTATCTATACCATGGAATACTACATGGCAATGAGAAACAATGAAATCTGGCCATGTGTAGCAACATGGATGGACCTTGAGGGTGTTATGCTGAGCGAAATAAGTCAGGCAGAGAAGGACAAATATCATATGTTTGCACGTATAGGAGGATTAGGAGGAACTTAACGGAGGACCATGGGGGAGAAGAAGGGGGGAAATGGTGGGGAAAAGGGAGAGAAGGCAAACCATGAGAGGCTCTTGAAGGCTGACAAAACCTGAGGACTGATGGATGTGGGGGGGAGGGGGATGGAGGAGGGCACTTGTGGGGATGAGCACTGAGTGTTATGTGGAAACCAATTTGACAAACTATTTGTAAAAAAAAAAATACATTTGCAAGGAATGAAAAAAAAAAAAAGTAGGGGCAGCCTCCCCTGACTTCTTCCAAAGGATCTTTTTAATCTTTTAATTTTGTTTTTTGAGAGCAAGCAAGCGAGCATGAGTAGGGGCGAAGGGCAAAAAACTTCCAATGGATCTTTGATGGGAACCATAGTGGTCAGCACAGAAAAGTACCAACCCACTTAGACCCTGATTAGAAGAGGCAGAGGCTCTGAGAGGATGTCACAGCCAGTGGGGATACATCTGCTTGTGGAAGCCTGGAGGGAAGGGCCCTTGAGTTGTCTCTGCCACGTTCGCTGGGCCCTCACATACCATCCTGTCAGGCCAACCCATGCTGCAGAGAGAAGAGGATGCTGGTGAAGCCACAAGAGGATGCCGGCCCCCCCCCACCCCCCGATACAGAAACCTCACTATTGCACCTTGGCTTGGCAGGGTGAACAAGAGCAAGAGTATTTAGGAAACCAGCCCATTCTTCAGAATTCCATGTAGAATGTGGTCTTCTCAAGGAATGTACAAAATCAAAAGAACTCAGAGGCAGGTCAATGCCAAAAGATGCCGCCTGTGGCAGACAGCCATGAATAGGAGTGATGAGCGTCCAGCCATCTGATTTTGGGCCTCAACTGGCCCATGCCTAGCTCTCTGGTTTCCTTACCTTATGCCTTCCTCGTGGATCTTCCCAATGTTCTATTTAAATGCTTTTAGTGGTTACTCCTGCCCTGTAACCTGGCACATAGGCTCCAGGTGACCTCCCACTACCCATCCTGTGCGCCTGCATTTCTAGGTAAACTATTTCACTACTAAGCTGTCAAACATCTGCCTGCCCTTTGGGTCATAATTCCTTTCCAGGTGTCTACCCCCATCTCCCTGAAGGGGACAGTGGCCTCCTTTGTGCTCCCACAGAACCACTGGTTCTGCATCTAAAAGCACTCCAGGGTGCTTGCTGGCTCAGTGGTAGAGCATGGGACCTTTAACCTAGGGGTTGTGAGTTCAAGCCCAGAACTGGGTATTCAGACTGCTCAACTAGCCAACCAACCAAATGTATCCTTCATTGCTAGCCTGACCCTTGGTGGGCAGGGGTAACCTGACTGAATGAAAGAAATCGAGTCTTTCTATGTATATGAGCACCGTGATAACTTTGGCAACGGTTTTGCTTGGGCAGCTCAAATGCATTTGCCCGTGGGAATTCCTGGAAGGCACCCGGGGTGGGGGGGAAGGGGCCCTCTGGAAGATGCACAAGAGCTGGGCACAGCCAAAAGTTTTGCAGCAGAGCCAGACAAGTCAGTGCCGGGTAGATGGATCCAGATGCACTAACAACCACAAAGGTCAGAAGAGAAACAAGTAAGGCAACAGACTCTTTATTTAATGTGGTTTAAAATACATCAAAATCAAGTCCCTGGCTGTTGTGAATACCAAAAGGAGACAAAGAAGCTGTCAGCACAGCTCTAAAACAAATCTGGACGGCCAGGTTGAGCCATATGGAAAGCAGTTACAGGGACAGAAGGCAGCACCCCTCCCTCAGGCAGACACCTGGCTGTCCCTGGGGTGACCACCTCTGTGCTGTCACGGTGGGAGGGCTGGAGCCACAGCTGGATAATCAGCTCGGCAGGCTTTGGCCCTCCCCCACAGCCACCAGGCAGTTCCACTGGCCTCTTGGTCAGCCCTCAGCACGGCCACTGAGATGGGGGCGGAGGAATGGAAATAACCATCTTTACAGACAGAACATTCTCTTACAGAAAGTGCCTGAGATCAGCCTATGGTCCAAAAGCCTCATGGAAAACAAATTATAACAAAGTGCTGCTGATACCTCTCAACAACCCGGCGTATGCGAGGCTCTCAGCTGGACAAGGTCCGGAACACAAACTACTGCCAGCAGGGCCAAGGGCTCTGGGCTGTGAGCCTCACCAGCTCTGGTCCCTTGGAGGAAAAGCTAGCAATTGAAGAATCCAACACAGCACTTGGTCCTAAAACTGAGGTCACGTGCGTGGGACCTGCCCTGGTGAGGAAGGCGCTGGCCTTCGTTCAGATAGGCCGCCTTCTCTGCATCTGGCCCAGGCTCCTGGCTGGTGAGGGCAGCACCCAGGTACCTGGGTTGACTTTGGAAAGCAGAACAAGCAGAGCAGCTGTAGTGATTGGTATGATTTGGTCAATGAAGAGAGGAGGAAGAGAAAAAATGGGATTCCCATCTACAGCCTGGTCTGGATACCTAGACACAGCTGGAGTAGAGCGCAAAGGTTCGACTTGCCCAAGACCTAGATTGCAGACGTGGGAAGCCCAGCTGGGGCCACACCTTGCTCACCAAATCCCCACAGAAGTCAGACTGGGTCACAGAGGGCTGCTGTGCTGCACGGCCTTGATTCCCCACCACCACCACACTGGGCTCCACCAGCCACGCCCCCAGCTCCGTAGGCTCTCCGAGGTAGCTGAAGCAAGGGAGGCAATCATGTGGGCTACCGCAGGCCCCCTGCTATTTAAATCAGGCAGGCAGAAGCTTCTGCCTTTTCCCTGGGCTACCAGAACCCAGCAAACCCTGTATGGGGTCGGCAGTTTTTGTGTGTCTCAGCCTGACACAGGGGTTGTTGGACAAAGGCCTTACTGGGGCAGGAAAAGGCATATCCAGGGACCATTCCAGATACAGGCATTTCAGATGGAATAGTCTTAGGAACATTTCTCCACAGGAGAGCAGGAGCTCAGCCAGGGATGGCAAATGAGTCTCAACCCTTCTACTGGCTGCTGGGGGAACCTTGAGAAATGATGACGTACAAGAGGTTAGTGGGAAACACTGTAGGCTAATTAGTGGTATCTGCCATTGGGCGCAGAGGGAAAATGGTGTGCCATTTGTTGGCCATCTCTGGTCTAAGTTATAACATGATTCAGGAGTACTTGATACTCTTCACGAACCTATTTATGGGATGGACCTAACTAGGTGTGGGGAGTGGGCTGGTTGTGCAGGATAAAGGGGGCCTATGGGATAATGAACGAGCTTTGAGGAAACCCAGCAAGAAAAGCTCTATGATGCTGTGCCTCGTGGTTGGCGGCTCCCTCCGCGGCACTGAAGCCAAGGCCTGGCTAGAGGTGGGTGTACCTCGTGCCCAGCAGAGCCCAGCCTCCAGATCTGATACTTGTTCTGTTGTTCCAGAAAACTGCTCTGCACAGACCAGCTAAGGCCCGGGCAAATGTGCAGCCAGCCCAACTTGCAGTCTAGAGTAGCAAGTTTGGGGGCAGGGACCAGATGCAAATATCTGCAGCCGCCCCGTGGAGTTCTGGAGGCTCAGATGTCGAGCCTCACTCTACCCCTCAGCTGTCAGACAAGAGCTGGGAGGTCAAGGACGTACTCAGCTCTTACTTCTTGGGCAACGGAACCAGGGCAAATCTCAAGGACTGCACATTAGGGATGGGGTTAGAAGCAGAAACACTCATAAAAGCCAAAGGGACAGGTGGGCACGGGGCCCGGCAACTCCTGCACGGAGACAGTGGTGACGGGAATCCGCGGTGGCCTCCCAGGACTGAAACACAAAGGCAAGCTTGTGGCAAACCCATCAGATGCCCTTTTCCTTCTCCCACCACAATCTGATTTCACCAAACAGGGAACCTCAGCACCAACGTGGCAAAGGTACCAGGTCGGGTGGTGAGGGCGGGGGCACGAGAGACCAAGTGCTCCAGGACCCACACCCCCTTCCGCAGATCCACACACTGTCATGTGCAAAACTAAGAAACAAAAAACAAACACCTTCAGAAGCATCCTTTGGGTGATCTCTTGTCAATCATCTGTGCAGGCTAGAGAGGCACCTGTGAATGATAAGGCTACTGAGAAGCATCACTGGCCTGGTCCTGGCACCACCCACGGGCAGGGGACGTGGTGCCCGAGGGCTCCCTAACAGCGTACCAGCCCACAGCAACTTCGCCCCGGTCCTCCATCCGAGGCAGGACAGCGGCTGGACCCCTAACTGTGCAGGCCCTGCCAGGCCCTGCCCAGGGCCCCGTCCCCAGGCTGAGAGAAGCAAAGGAGCTTCCAGGGGAGCGAGGAAGGCCAGGACCGCCCAAGCCCTGCTAACGAGGGAAACACGGTCGAGGCCTGAGTGTGTCACTTGTCATGAGCCCTAAAGGGCAGGGAGGGAGGGGTCTGAGCCTCAAATCAGGCAGGGAATGCTCAAGTCACTTGTCCTGCCAGCACAGTGACAGCAGCTACAGATGACAGCTCCTCTTTAAGACTCTCGAGCTCCTAGAAGAGCCAGTGACTTCACCTGTACACACCCCCACCTCCAGTGCAAGCCCACTTTACACTTACAGATAGAAATGTATGAGGCCTTGCACATATGCCGTATGTATGTAAAACTGACCCACAAAATCCAAAACTGCAAAGTGTCAGATGCCAGCCAGGTCAGAGCACCCTGGGCCTTAGCACTGGACTGCTCAGCGGCGGGAGCCTCGCATGGGCCAGGCCTGGCTGGGCTGCTTGCCCCCTTCCCAGCACGCCCACCCCATGCCAGGCTCCCTACGCGGTGGTGGAGGTGGGCTCCTGGGGCCCTGTGTGGCCGGCTGTTTCTGTGCTTGGTGCTCCAGGGCAGCAAGGAGCTTCTGTGGCCCTTGGGGAGCTAGGCGACTGGGCCCCGGGCCCTTCACCACCATGCTCCTTGGAGGCAGTTGGAGCCTCTGGCCTTCGCTCAGGGCCACCATCCGTGAGGGAGCCCTGGCCGCCAGCACTCAGGTCCTGGACCCTTTTGTTCAGGTCATTGCGTTCTGTCTGCAGCGCCCGGCACAGCTTCTCCAGCCGCTGGATTTTTACCTGCAGGCCTTCCAGCTCCTTGTCCCGGAGTGTTTTCTAGGGGGAGAAATGGGGCCTTTAGTGCCGTGCCATCAAACCTCCATGCAACAGTGCCTCCTGGTAGAAAACATCCATATTTGAATGATGCTGGGAACAGACCAGAGTCCAAAGTTGGCCCCTTCCTAGGAAAAGAGGCCTGGTGTATGCCAAGACATAGCTGTCGGTAGGGGGCAGTGTGGTGCAGAGAAGAGGCATGGCTTAAAGATGGTGTGTTTCTCCGTTTATCCACCAGATGACCTTGGCAAAGACCTGGCCTTAGAGTCTTTTCCCTTATCTGTCAAAATGAACTATGAACACTAACCTCACAGAGCTTGAGAAGATTCGATGAACTGGCATTATCTAAAACATGCAGGAGGGTCTGGCATTCGTAGCCACTCCAGCAATTAGTTCCCTTCTCCTCCATCTCAAACCATGAAATCAAATTAGCTGAGCCACTCTGCATATAAACTGTGTGCATCACTGGCACCCCTTGGTTTTTCAGTTCCTGTATTTCTTCCATTTGTTCTCTCTGTTTCTACTGCAGACCTACTACTAGGCTCACGATCTCCCGCAAGGAAACAGCTGGCAGTGCCTTTGGACTTGGACAGATGGACCCGATAAGTCCCAGCTTCATCTTACACCAGTTGCATGACTTGCTGGTAGAAGTACAGGAAAGGGCTGACCACTCACAAAGTGCTCCCCACAGCCCACGAGCGTGCACACACACACACACACGCACGCACACACACACACACTCAGCTCACCTCCTCAGCCATCTCAAGCAGGGCCTTGTTGCTGCTCTCCCACCGGGACCGGTACATGGTGGTTTCTTTCTCCAGCTTCTTGATCTTCTTAGTCATCTGGGTTGTGGGGCAGACAGAAGAAATGGTCAGGGGGCCCGACTGTCTATGCATCTGTGTCTCTGAGATGGGGAACTGTCCTGAGGAAGCAAGGCATTACAGGCACAGTCGGTGCCCTTGGCGCCACACCAGGACATCTCAAGTTAAATGCCACCACCAATAACAGGAAAAGACAAGGCTGCCCCTTCCCCAGGACAACCTGAAGGATGCACGTACCAGTGATGCCTGAGAGGGAGAGGTTCTGATGCCTCCTTACAGCCACCTTTGCTATCAACCACGCTTACTGTAAACAGCTCCCCACACAAGGAACCCCGGAGGTTGCGGCTTCCTGAGGACAGGCCCAGTGCTCAGAGCAACTTGTGCCCTGAAGCCACATGCAGCCTGGACATTGTTACCTTTTCCATCTCCTGTTTGAATGTGGTGAACACCTCACTGCTTTTGGAAAGAGTATTCTGGAACTCCTCAAACTTCTCCGTGTATAGGGCAAGCTGGGTGAAAAAGAAGCCCAGAGATACGATTAGGCTTCTCTGGAGGGCACCTCTGGTTAGCACAGTCAGGCCCATCCTTGGACCTCTGACCTGATGATTCTACTGAGGTACCATTTTTCTTTAAAACAGAAACTATATATTTGAAAGAACAGAATCCAAAATGCTAAGCCTGGAAAGCAAGATTTCTGTTGCCTTACATCTTGCCTTTATGTTTGTTTTCAAATTTTTCTTCTTAAATTAAGTACAATTTGTGGGGCGCCTGGGTGGCTTAGTCGGTTAAGCGTCCGACTTTCACTCAGGTCATGATCTCGCGGTTCGTGGGTTTGGGCCCCGCGTCGGGCTCTGTGCTGACTGCCAGCTCAGAGCCTGGAGCCTGTTTCAGTCTGTGACTCCCTCTCTCTCTGACCCTCCCCTGCTCACGCTGTCTCTCTCTCTCCTAGAAATAAATAAAACATTAAATAAAAAAAAAAAAAAAATTAAGTACAATTTGTGTAATTAAAAACAACCGTTCCCATCACCGCCTCCTCCAAAGCAGCAAGCGCTGCCAACCAGGAACGAGGTCCCTCAAGCTCACCTAGCCACCTGGTCACCACTACGGGTGCTTGGCGGGTCCAGAGGGAATAAAGGCTCGGCAAGGTCACACAGCAGTCAAGGTGGTCCCAAAACGGGGGTCCTATTTCCCTCCCCAAGGACTGGTCACGGCGAGGGGACCTTAGGCACAGGGTCAGGACACACAGTCTCACCTGCTGTTTCAGGTGGGTCTCCTGCTGCTTCATCAGCTCGCACATCCTCTGGGATTCCACTGCCTCCTTGAGGAGCTGTTTCCAAGACAGAACCCCACACCTTCAGATCCCCCTAGGGGCTGCCTGGCCTCCTCGCAGCCACATGCCCCAGCGCCCAGCGAGGCTTCCTGCGCTCACACTGCCATCTGAGGAAAAGTGTCCTGGTCTCGCCAGGCAGCAGCCTGTCCCGAGCCAGAACCCAACCCACCACCTCCCAGACCCTCCAGCCCCAGGGCCCAAGCCTCACAAAATCCTTCTCCCGCTGGTGCCTCTCCTCCGCCTCCTTGAGCATCTCCTGGGCCTGCTGGAGCTTGGCATCCACCAGCTGCTGCTGCAGGTCCTTGTGTTTGAAGACTTTGTCGATGTGCTGCAGGAAAGCACGGTGGGAGGGCCACCTGTCAGTAGCTCCCTTTCTCAGGGAGGCCCGGTGGCTGCAGGGATGTCCCATCGACAGAGACGAGGGTACCCTGCCCAGCCTCCCACCTCACTCTGACACGGACACCCACATGTACCCTAGCATGTGGGCCCCAAATCCCCACAAGGTCTACTTCCCAACCTCACCTTGTCTCTCCCTCCAGGCAGTCCTGGGCGGGGGAGGTGCACAGGGCTGGAATCAGCTCCCAGGAAGCCAAGGAATAAATACACTCAAACCTCCAGCCCCAAGAGATCACTCCGCCGGGCTAACAACCCTCACTTTTGTAGCCTGACTCCCTTGTCAATGGGAAGAAAGGACAAAGACGACACCACCAACACAATGGCTTAGCTCAGCTGGCAAAGACCTGCCCTATCTACCGAGACTGGCTGTGCGGACTTCAAGGGGCGGCAGTCCTCACTGCTGGAGGAGCCCGGGAGCCGGTGAGAGAGCAGAGCATGGACTCCTGAGTACAAGGAATGCGGGGATTTTACGCACTTCTCGGATGGGGGTGGGGGGAGGAGCTGGCTTGGAGACGGGGGGCGGCTGTGAGGGGCACCTCACCTCCTCCCTCAGCTCATACTGCTCGATCAACTTCTTGAGCCTCTCAGCCAGCTCCATGTTCTCCTGGCGCAGCTTGGAATTGCGTTCGTTGTGCTGTTCCATCTGCAGCTGAATGTCATTGAGCGTCACCTGGAAGTGTGATGTCACCTCCTTGCGTTTCTCCTCCTCTTCCCGGGCCCGCTGCACACCTTCTTCCTGGGCAGAGAAGTCAGCCCCAGAGTCATCACCTGCTGCTCCCCGGCCAGCAATGGTCTGTACCAACCCCCCTTGCCCCCCAAGTCAGGCGCAGCCAGGCCCCATCAAGTCATGCAAGTGGGGCTCCTAGCAAAGCCCTCTCTCAGGTGACATCAAGTGAGAGGTTCTCTTCCTAGAAAACTGCAGGCATACAGAAGCCCATTCCTCCAGACCTCAGGTTAAGAAGTCTGACTATTGTACTTTCATCTCTCCCCTCCCCCAACCAACCAACCAATTCGAATGCAGTAACACCCAGGGTTGGCAAGTCTGTGCAGATCCGGGCACGCAGACACTATCAGTAGGCGGGCATTCTGGCTAAACCATTAACGCTTACAAAGGGCATGCTTTCTGATCCAGACACTTCACTGCTGAGATTTTTCCTATGGATAAATGCTATATAACCAGCTAGGGATACATGTAACAAGAATTTTCACTTTGCTCTATTCACTAATAGTGAAAAATTAGAAAAAAACCCCAGTAATTTCTTAACTAGGGCACTGATAAAATACAACATATCTATACAACAGTGCTGTTAAAAATGAGATACTCCTGGGGCGCCTGGGTGGCTCAGTAGGTTGAGCATCCGGCTTCGGCTCACGTCATGATCTCAGTTTGTGGGTTTGAGCCCCACGTCGGGCTCTTTGCTGACAGCTGGCCCAGAGCCTGAAGCCTGTTTCAGATTCTGTGTCTCCCCCTTTCTCTGACCCTCCCCTGTCTCTCTCTCTCGGAAATTAAAAAAAAAAAAAAAAAAAAGATACTCCAAAACGAACTGATAAGGAAGAACAGGTGTTATACAAAGTGAGAAAATGAAACAACATAAAACATTCTAAGCACAGCTATTCCATTTAAAAAACTACACACACATGTTCAGGGGAGTGTAAGGCAGTACGTAAACTTACACGTAAGTAGAGTTACTTCCCAGCAGTTTCTGTGGGACACTGGGGTTGAGGAGGGTGGGCAACTGTCACCTCTGTTACACTTTTGTCACCTCTGAATCTCTCACATCAAGTTTATGTTAAAGTTGAAATGTTTTCAAAGACAAACTAAAAATGAGCAAAACAAGTTGCAAACTACCACATATTCACTGACTCAAATCTGTACGAGATACATAAAGGATACACATAACCCTCTGTCCCCTGAGGTCACAGCAGGGACCAGCTTTGGCCAGCTGAACCCCGTCCTAGGAGAGGCAGGACCGGGAGCAAAGAGCCAGCCTCTGGACTGCGGGAGCCTGGGGGCCCAAGCCTGCCTCCCGGGCCTCCCCGGCGCCTCGGCCCTCACCTTACCGGACACTAGTCCACGTCAAGGGGTGGCTAGATGCTCTAAGGCAGGGCGCCACTGGGCAAAGTCCGCGCTACTCTTTGAGGGTAAAGCCCACTGGGGGGCGGGGGAAGGCCAGGAAGCCGAGGCGGGGGCGGGGGGGGGGGCCCGGCCCACCTTGAGGGAGCGGTTGTGGCGCTGCAGCTCACGGCACAGGCTCTCCAGCTTGCTGCGGGCCAGGACGGCCTTGCTGTGCTCCCCGCGCAGGTGGTCCTTCTCCTGCACCAGCTGGCTCTGCTTCTTCTGCAGCAGCTTCATCTGCTTCTGGGAGTTCCGATGCTCCTCCAGCTGGGGGCAGGCAGGGCGAGTAAGCGCCCCATGCAACTCTTCCCGGCCCCCCCACCCCAAGCCCCCCTTGTCACTGCCCCGGCTGGATGTGGTGCCGGAGCTTTACACCCTTCAATAAACCCAGGGGCCCCATCTCAAGGACAGAGAGACGAGCGCTCAGGACAAGCAGGGGTGCCGATCCCAGTCTCTGTGACTGCTCCGCCTCAAGAAACCGAGCTCTCAAGATTCAGACCATTATCGGGGAGCCTGGGTGGCTTAGTCGGTTGAGCGTCCGACTTTCGCTTGGGTCATGATCTCGCGGTTCGTGGGTTCGAGCCTCGCGTCAGGCTCTGTGCTGACTGCCAGCTCAGAGCCTGGAGCCTGTTTCAGAGTCTGTATCTCCCCCTCTCTCTGACCCTCCCATGCTCACGCTGTCTCTCTCTCTCTCTCTCTCTCCTAGAAATAAACAAAAACAAAAACGATTCAGACCATTATTCTCTCAACTCCCAGGACACTCACGCCCTCAGGTGAGCTCTCTTGCCACCCGGTCCTCATAGTCACCAGACTCTGTCCCAGCCTCTTGCTACCCCGAGACTTTGCACCACTTCTCTCCAGACAACTGCGGTTACTATCTTGGGCTTACGTTATGGACAGACCTTTACCTCCTCCTCGGGCCCTGTCCTCTCCCCAGAGCAGCTTCCCTCCCATGAGCTTATTCGACGCGCATACAGTGCGACTCGGTTATGTAATTATAATTTTTCTAGTGGCTACATTAAAAAAGTAGGAGTGCCTGGGGGGCTCAGTCGGTTAAGCGTTGGACTTCAGCTCAGGTCATCATCTTGTGGTTCGTGAGTTTGAGCCCCACATCAGGCTCTGTGCTGACAACTTGGAGCCTGGAGCCTGTTTTGGTCTGTGTCTCCCTCTCTCCCCCTCTCAAAAATGAATACATGTTCAAAAAAATTAAAAGGTAAAAAGTAGATGAAATTAACACTAGTATAATATTTACTTAATCTAATACCTGCATATTTAAAAAAAATTTTTTTTTTTTTAAATATTATTTATTTATTTCTAGGAGAGAGAGACAGACAGCGTGAGCAGGGGAGGGTCAGAGAAAGAGGGAGTCACAGACTGAAACAGGCTCCAGGCTCTGAGCTGGCAGTCAGCACAGAGCCCGACGCTGGGCTCGAACCCACGAACCGCGAGATCATGACCCAAGCGAAAGTCGGACGCTTAACCGACTAAGCCACCCAGGCGCCCCAAAAAAAAAAATTTTTTTTTAACGTTTTTTATTTCTGAGAGAGACAGCGTGAGCAGGGGAGGGTCAGAGAGAGAGGGAGTGACAGACTCTGAAACAGGCTCCAGGCTCTGAGCTGCCAGCGCAGATGTGAACTCACAAACTGCAAGACCACGACCTGAGCCAAAGTCGGATGCTTAACCAACTGGGTCCCCCAGGCGCCCCCCTCCCAGACAACTATTTCATCGTCCTCCTCGCCTCTCCTCAGCCCCAGCAGGGAGATCCCGCCTCTCTGGGAAGAGAAGCAACCGGAGGTGCAGGGGCACAAGCTGCCCCTCTGCCCATCCACCTTGCAGGCCCTCTCCCGTCACCGGGGCCCAGCCGGTGCGGCGCTTCCCACTACAGCCGACCCTCTCCTCGTGTGCTGGCCCTTACCTCCTCGGCTACGTGAGAACATCACTCTAGCGACTCAGCTCCTCCTCTCCGGCTTCATCCAACTTTCCCTGGCCGGCTCATTCTGAAGGGGTGCTATCTCTTTCATACCCTGCCCTTTACGTAGTGGTTATAACAACCCCGTTAGTCAGGTGGAACATTCCCCGCTTTACAAACAAGAACAACTCCCTATAGGAGAATTCCATCTTATAAATGTGAATGGCATGAAAGAATTTAAAAATAAATAATTAGGCAATGACCCTCATTGGATGAATCCGTTCACTCAAATTCTGATGGAAACCTGACAAGGGAGGAACCTGGCTGGCCCCAGCCGAACCCAGTGAACAATCTTTCCTCACTAAGGGTGGGAGAAACACATTCTGCTTCTCTACAGAGCAGCACTTATGAAAAGCTCCTGTTAAAAGAGTTGAATCGGATTGGATCAAGCTTCTAGAGCTAATTTCCACTCTATCTACAAGAGCTAAGGAGGTAAAGGAACAAGTTAAATAGCACTGCCAAGTGAGAAAGTGAGATACCCTAGAGGATAAGTGACCTGCAATAAGTCAATGTCATGCGGAAAAGGTGGGCAGTAAGAGGAAGACTGTTCTGTGGTAAAAGGGGGAAAAAAAAGTTAAGGACCCCATGTATTAAATAGGCCTCCTCTGGCTCCTGACTTTCATCACATTGATATTTTAAACAACTGGAGAAATAGGTGTGTTTGAGCGTATCACGTGACTAATGCTAGTCTTGGCAAGAGTGAGGATGGCCTTGTTCATCTCCGCATTTTGAGCGGACGCACGCTGAAGCACGCAGGGGTGAGCTGCCGTGCTGTGTGGCGCTGGGGCCGGAAGCTGGGGCCGGACCACCGGAATGTGAAGCTTCTCCTCCCAGAGTCCGCCTGGAAGAGGCCGCCTGGGACTTGGCTCCCCACTTAACAGATGGGGAAAAGGCTCAGAGAGGCGGAACGGGAACTAAGCCACCTGCGTGCCCCTGCCCCCCCCCACCCCGTGCCAGGTGGCCTCTGCTGACTTTCCGAGGCAGGGCGGGTGCGAGGGGGAGGACTGACCAGTTCAGCGTACTTCTTGCACAGAGCAGCCAGCTTCTCCTCTGGGGTGCTCAGCGTGTTCAGTGTCTGCATCAGCAACGTGATCTCCTTCCCTGCGAAGCACAGGGAGCGAAGGCATGTAACCCCTTCTCTGGGGGTCTCCCCAGGCCCGGGCCCACACTCTTCTGCCTTGAGGCAGCCCTCTCTCCTCACACTTGACGCTCCTGTGTGTTGAACTGGCTGCCAACCCATTAGACTGTGTGCTTTCGGAGGACTGCCGCCAAGCCAACTCTGTCTACTGCTGTGGCCCCAGGACTGCCCGGTACTGTCCCCAGGGCCCACCGCAGAGGACCCGCTCAACAAACGCTTAATAAATGAATGACTATATGGAGACTCCCTGGTGAATGCCAGGGGTGGGAGAAAAAAAGCTGCCTGCCCTGCCGACAGGAGAAAGAAAGATCCATCTGCAAATCAAGTGCTGCTGTTTCAATGCAACGGTGGCCCTTCTGAAAGAAGGATGCAAAGGGAAAAGGCCTCCTCGAGAACCACCAAACTCTCGTCAACAGAGGTGGCCAAACAGCGAGCTGTATTTTTTTCCTCCCCAAGCCCTCCCAAATGGTGAACTTTAAAAGGAATATACCTTCCAATATTTGATCCTAAGGTTAAGAAAGAACAAAAACAAACAAAAGCCCTCTTTCAGCCAGGAGGACGGGCAGGGGGTGGGGAAGCAGGGACTGACACACGGGTATACTATCACCTAACTTTGATTCTTCGACACATCCTAGCCCCCCAACCCTCCAATGACCCTCCCTGTCTGTCTGTGCCTGAGTCAGGGAGTCTTCCTTCCGTCTCCCTGGGAGGCCGCTGTACACAGCACAGCAGCAGACCCCTGAAGTGTCAATCTTGGGAGGCTCCAAAAGATCCGTGTGGACCCCCAAAGCACATGTACAAATCCAACTCATGGGGGGTTTCGGTTTGGCTCCTAGCATATTAGTTGTCAACTGTTAAAAATCCAGAGAGATTTCACGTAACTCTGGGTAAAAGAAAGGAAAAAGGAAAGAAAAAAAAGGCTGGCTACACTTAGCCTGCAATGTCACATGCCATTATCAACATGCAAGGACCAAGTGGCAATCACCTCTTTGGATGAAGTGGGCATGTCTTGGTCTTCACGTGGCCCCCTGTCTAACCTGGCTTCTTTGAGTTTTCAACCCTGGTCTAGTCTAAATCTTACTGTAGAGATGTGAAAACTAAGGACCAGAAAGGAGAAAGGTCTTGCTCAAGTTCACAGGGCAGGTTACAGAGAGCGCTGGCTGACACAGGAGCCCACTCAGGCCCCCTGCTCTCCATTTTCTCGAAGACAGAGAAGGCAGGCTACATTTCGTTTCTCACTTGCTTGCAGGGCCAGAAGTCCCTGTCCAGTGAACAACTCACACACCTCTGTACTATGGGCCACAGCCCTAGCTTCGAGCAAACTAAGGTAACCTGCTGCCCTGGAAAGCAGTCTCCTGTGAATCCTGGCAGAGCAGGTCAGCCCAGGGAATGCTGGGTCCAAACTCCCCCACCTCACCAGCCTCACAAGAAGCTGTCCTCTGCTCACCCAGACCCTTGGCTTTCTTCTTCTCCTGTGGCCTTCGGTGGTCTCGGTCTCCAACCTCGTCACTTGCCCGGATCTCATCTGTGCCTGGCTCCCCTTTAGAGGTCTCCTTTTCACCATTGACTACTGGGGTCTCTGGCTCAGGCTCCCCATTCCTCGAGGCATAGGTCCGGGACTTGTCTGTATCTTCGGGTTCAGCAGGCTCACCCTGGGCCCCATCCTCACCTGGGCCCCCCTGATTGTTGTCTACACAGTAGGTACTCAGGATGTCTTCCAGCTGGCGGCTCAGCTCCTCAGAGACATCTCGAAGGGCCCCGGACTGAGCTGTTTTGGCTTGTGCTCCTACAGCAGGACAGGCCAAGGGGCAAAATGAAAAACAAGACGGTTATACCAGCGGTTGGGATTTAAAGGCCCAAACTTACGGTGTGGGTTAAATGCTGCCCAACTTCTTTAAGCATCAATTTATTTATTTACCTATAAAATGATATAACTATGTCCCACTATTGCCCAACCATATGTTGTGAGTGTCAAAGAAATCAAAGCATTCAGCACTTAGGGTTGGCACGAAGCTGGAGCTCAACGGCTAGGCCATCCCCTTCTCCTCCTCGAAGAATCATTTCTTGCTATTAAAAAAGTTCCAGAAAAGCCTCCAACACAAAGAGCAGTTACCCACTGGGGAATGAGGGGTTTCTAACCCAGGTTGGCTGGTCGGGTGTCTCATTTGGCTGCCCCCTGATTTAATCCCGTCGGAGCCTTCCCTCAAGAGTTCTGTTCCAGGACTCACAGTGGGAGGCGCTATCAGCCCCCCCCAACCCCAGGAAGCGGTGCGGATCTGGGGGAGGGAGGAAGCGGGTGGCACAGACAGCGGCCAAGGCCTCTGACTCCAGAAGCTACCCTAGCGCACCACAAACCCCTCCCCCTGCCCGCTGGAAAGCAGAGCTGGCACACACCCTCAGTCTTCCCCGGGGCCTGGCTGGAAGAACCTTCGGCTTCGGGCGCAGGAGCCGCCTGGCTGGGCCGCCCCTGGGCTCCCTCTGGTCCTGCTTCCGCTTGCCCTGGGCTGCTTTTTGGATTGGAAGTGTTGCCCGACTGCTTGGCAGCCCCATTCTTTTTGTCTTGGTTCTTCATTGTAGTCTGCAGTGCTAGGGTGGGAGCGGATCCTATGGAAACAAACACACTCTCTATTCTCCAGACTTCGACCGTCTTCACAGCCTGGACCCGAGATCCCGGTACCGGGTGCACAGAGCTTCTTAGAACACGCCGGCCGGCCTTCACGAGAGGGAGCCAACGGTTCCGTCTCCGGCCGGCGAGGGCTCCTTCCTCGATCCGAGCCGCTTCCCGGCACTACTCGACCCCCTCGCCGCAGGCCGAGCGCGGGATAGGCTCAGAGCCGGAGACTGACGTGGCGGGACGCTCGATTCCCATCCCTCCCCCGGCCCCCAGGCCCCACGTGGGCCCCCCCGCACGCGCAGCCACCCACGCCCCGCGCGCCCTCCAGCGGCGCGCCCCGCCCGCCAGCGCATGCGCAAAGACCTCAGCCCTGCCCCCCCACGGCCCGAACCCTCGCGCGGAATCGGCGTGATTCCCACCACTGACCGAGAGCGTTGAGGCCCACAGGCCCAGTGGTTGCCTCGTTCCCCCAGACTCCGCGACACGCACCTCACCGCCGACGTCCCGACGGCTTCGCCCGCTCTGGCCTCGCACCGGAAACCCTTGGCAACCGCTGCCGGCCGAACCGCCTTCTCCTGCCACAGCCAATCAATAGTCAGCGCTCTCGCGGGGCTTGCTGGGAAAGATGAAGCGATGGCGGCCTCTGAGGCGGGGAAGTTGGGAAGGCGGGGGAGTTGGGAAGGCGGTGGAGGAAAAGGACTACAAGTCCCGTCATGCGCCGGGGGCTGACCACCCACACCCCCCAATCTCCCAAGATGCAATGGAAAGAACTTTAGTCCTGGGAGCCTGGTACCGCGGAGGTCTGAAAGGAGCTAGTCATTCTGCACGGATACACGACACGAGTCCTTCCTGTTCCTGTCATGCAGAAGTTATGATTCAGGTCCAAAGCCCTGCGGCTGGCTGTTCTTTCCTGCACGCCCCGACCAGCCCTTAACTCCCCTTTTGTGAACGCCCGTGACTAGGAGGAACTCTGAGGACGAGGGATAGAATGAATATTGGGCTGGAATCGGGAGATATGTATTCCAGTCCTAACCTCATCACTAATTTGCTGTGACCAGACATTTTCCATATTCAAACGAAAGCTCTTCATAACAATAGCAGTTCTTTGAGCGCTTACCGTGTGCTTTCCCATCTTCTAGCTTAATCCTTGTAACTACTTATCAAGATGAGTAGTATTTGTTATTCCCATTTGCGTCTGAGGAGAGTAAGGTAAAAAGATAATCGCATCGCTATGAGTGGTTCCAGCAGGGACTCAGAAGCAGGAAGTCTGGCACCAGTACCCGTTTTAACTACTGAACTACCCTCCCTAACTCGTACCCAGAAGAAATGAACATGGCACGCTTTCCTCGAGGATGAGTCAAGGTAATTTGTGAAATTATGTCCTCCCCTTCTCTATTACTAACCCTAGTCCTTCTTTGGAAGGGGCTGAGGGGCATCTGCAAGAAGTTTGGCCACAGTAGATTCCTGAGCCCTTCCCTTCCCTTCCCTTTCCTTCCTTCCTTCCTCTCTCTCTTTCTTTCTCTTCCTTCCTTCCTTTTTAATGTTTATTTATTTGAGAGAGAGAGAGCGAGAGAGAGAGCGAGCGAGCGAGAGAGCGAGCGAGCGAGCAGGTGAGGGGCAGAGAGCAAGGGAAATACAGAATCTGAAGCGGGCTCCAGGCTCTGAGCTAGCTGTCAGCACAGAGCCCGATGCGGGGCTCAAACTCAACAAATGTGAGATCATGACCTGAGCCGAAGTCGGACTCTTAACGACTGAGCCACCCAGGTGCCTGCCTGAGCCTTTTCTTTGACTGGTCCACCCTCTGCAGACAAAATCCCAGTTGCACCCGGCTAAAGGGGGGAGAACCCAAACTTTCTCCAAATGTAAGATCACAGTTCTTTATCCAGCTGCCTATAGATAAGAGAAAAACAGCCAACCCGTGTGCCTGGAATTTAATGTAGAAATGGTCTGACTTTTGTTTCCAGACGATCCTATCCATGCTCTCTGCATTTTTTGTTCCCAGTATAGTCTTAATCTTGCCAGGATTTCCCAGTTTTTGCAGGTGCTATTCCAGCTTCCAAAATGCACTTCTGGCAAAAACAATAAATTGAGGCCCAGCACAAGGGCCACTTCAGAGCCTTCCCAGTGCTCTGTAGTCTGTCACATCTCCCTATGTCTGGATAGAGCTCTGTAACAGCATTGGTAAGGAGATGTTGAAATTATTTGCTTACAAGTCAGTGAACATTACAAGAACTATTGGCTAAATCCTCATCCTAAAGCCTAGCATCAGTCTGGGACAGTGAGGGCAGAGAATGAAATCGTGCAAATCAAGACTTGTTTTGGGGCTCTTCAAGATGTTCAGTATTTTCCTCAGACTTCAGGGCAGTGCTCTAACCCCATCTTGTAGTCTGCTGTTTACCAGGTAACATTGAGAGGCAGTGTGGCTGAAGGTGGAACTCAAGCCAGAAAGGTTTGGAATCCAGGTCTCTGAGAACGAAGGCCCTTGATTATTTCCAGACAAACACGCTGGAAGTCTCTTGAGGAGGTAATATATAAATCAGGGCTTGGTGGATTCCCGTGGGAAGAGGGTGTGGTGTTCTAGGCAGAGATAAAGATGGGAAGAACAATGTATGCATGGGGTGATGGGGTGGAATGGTGTAGCTGGAAAGATCAACAGTGGCTTTACAAGGGCCAGCTGGGTAATGAGTAGGCAGGCAGGGAATAAGAAAATTTGAGAAATGTGGGTTGAAGGTTATTTTCTCCTTTGCCGTAAAAGAAAATAGTAGTAATGACACCTGCCAGTAGAGGGGACCATTGATAACAGTGGATTGTGGTAAAATAGAGCTCTTGCAGATTGTTTTCAAGCAGAAACTTAGACCCGTAGTGTGAGCTTATTTTCCAAGATAGGTTTTTTTTTTTTTTTAATGTTACCAATGGGGACCCCTGCGTGGCTCAGTCGGTTAAGCGTCTGACTCTTGATTTTGGTTCAGGTCATGATCTCATGGTTCATGGGATTGAGCCCTGTGTCCGCCTCTGTGCTGACAGTGTGGAGCCTGCTTGGGATCCTCTCCCGCCCTCTCCCTCAAAATAAACATTAAACCCAAACCCTCCTTTTGGGATGAATCAGCTTTTTGGCTGCTTGTTTGTAATCTCTGTCCTGGAATTGATCTGAATGTGAGAAGGGCTCAAAGGGCTTTGAGTGGAGCTGATAAAATTATATCAAAATCCTATAGAGAAACTCTGGAAAATGCAAACTAAATTACTGTGACAGAACATGCCTCAGTGGTTGCTGGGGTTTGGGCAGGAAGGTGGAATCCCACAGGGGCTCGTGGGAAATTCTGGAAGTGATGGGAAATGTTCACTGTCACGACTGTGATGATGGTTTCGTGGGCATAGGTCAAAACTTATCGAACTGCACCTTTTAAATATGTGCCATTCACTGTATATCAATTATATCTCAATAGAGCAGATTAAAAAAATTCTTTATAGCAGCAGTAGGCTGCTGCAATCCTAATTCCACGGTTAGGCCCTAAGTTTAAACACCCTTTCCTCAATCACTTCCCGAAACTCCAGTTTAGGATCATTCCAAAGAAGACAATTTAGAACTTTGCAACAGGTTTTTATTTTTGCTTTATATCTAGTACAGTGTTTGAAACCTAAAGAAATACATTTTCTCTTCAAATTTGGATGTGTATATAAATATCATTTGTCTGGACTCAGCACACTCAATGCCACGGTTTCTTGGCCTATGTCTGCTCTGAAATCATCAAACTTTGTCTGTCTACCCAGGGGCCCTGAGAACATGGAAAACAGCCAGAGTTTATAGTTGTTGGAAAACTAAAAGCAAATGAATTTGGAAAGAATAAACCAGTGAGGAAGAAGTTTCGATTCAGCGTCCTAGGGTCTTTAGCTGGGAACCCAGGATGTTTTTGAAGGACTTCTGGCCTGTCTTGGGTGGCTGGGACCTCATACCGCCTCTCCACCCCCTACGCTTCTTTAGTGGTTCAAAGACAGTTCCCACAGCAGCTGGCAAAAAGAGAGTACCTAACTCCAGGGCCTGAGAGTTCTTGTAGAGGTGGACTCATTAAAGACATCCTGAGTCAGGGGTTCCCAGCCAGTCTCTGGATCTGAGGTTTGACTTCCTTCACTGCCTCCAGGGCATGGCAGAGTTTTCTCTCCCCAAACCCAGGGGCTGAAAATCTAACCTACACAGGAGCACAGGTCTGGCTGTTCAGGTCTGTGCTAAAGTGGACTTCAGGAGTCAGGCTGGCCCAGAAATAACAAGGTAGGCCCGGACCCACCGGAGACCTTTATAACACACTACACAAACCTTTTCCTGGGTGTTCTGGAACCAACCCGAAAGTTAATGCTCCCTCCCACACCTGGTTTTGGCTCTGCACAAACCCCAGGCCTGATGAAAAATGCCCTCTCAGAGGAAAAATAACAGCTTTAATTCAGACTTGATTGGCACGGACTCTGAATTCCCTTATCATGGTTTTAGTGGGGGGGGAGGGGTGGACCTAGGGGGTAGACAGTGGGATGGCTGAATCATTTATGAAGGCCTTGGCCAAAGAGCAGCTAGTTCCTACCACATGATCCCTGCAGGATCCATGTTCTCAGCTTGCTGGCTTAACAAACGAATTCAAGAGTTAAGACACAGAAAAAATACTGGACAAGATTGGTCTACGATGTGCAATCTTAAAACGGCTGTGAAAGAAATCTACTCTGAGCAAATTCTCAGGCGCACACACTCACTTCTACGACAGTCCTATCCGGAAGATGTCACTGCTGGTAGTGAGCACTCTCTATGGGTCAGCACACCAAGCCTTGTGCCTTTCCCCTCGCCGGGGAGGCACACAGGCACACACAGGCCTGAGGCCTCCAGCCAGCCTGTTCTCCCTCCAGCTCCCAACTCAAACTCCAGAATCTGAGCTCACAAGATGAATCTACTGAGGAATCCAAGGTGATGGATACTGAGCTGAGGGAGTCTCAGGGAGGAGATGTGGCTGGAATGAATGAGCTGAGGCCTCCAAAGAGGGGCACCGTGGGAAGGGGTGGGGGGCGGGAGTACTGTTAGGGGTTCATCTCCTTCCCTTCTGGTCTGCTAGAATGGGGTAAGTCTAGGATACAGAGGAAAGGCAGGTAGACGTGATAAAATGGAAATCCAGTTCATTCTGCTAGGACGGTTTTCATTTTAAACGGGTGTGGCTTGAGAAATAAGAGTGTGTCCGAGAGCCTTCTTTTGCTCTTCTTTGACCAAGTACAGTAGCAGCTATAATCTGTGCAGTTTAGCTCCAAAAAACATGGCTCTGGGAAAGTGGTCTCCAGAGCAAAGGGTAGAAGGAGCAGATCTAAGGGTTCTCGGTAAGGAGGGGAAACAGCAAGGATTCCTGAAAGCTGAGGTCATCAATGCCTGCTCCTTGGAAGGGTCATGTGTACCCACTGCCCCAGGTAACTAGGCTGCAGCTGAACGCGGAACCCACATGGTTCTACCAGAGGCAGTAGCAACACCAAGGTCAGGCAGGCAGTCACTGGGGATAGCTCAGAACGGAGGCGGGTTTCTGAGACTGGAGACTGTAATAGTACTAGAGAGGATGTAGGGGGTGGGATAACCAGAGCGGCTGGCCATAAAATAGCCGGCACTGTTCGAAACAGCACGGAACACTTGAGCTAAGAAGGCGGCTCCCTGTCCCCTAATCCACACCTAGATACCTCCACCACCACCTGAGATCTTAAAATGGCTAGAGCAGCCATGTGCCCAAATAGAAAGATTCCAAAAACATGTCTTTTCAGGCTATTCAGGCTATTCCCTACAACAGGCTGGGGAGCTCCCTCATCCCTACAACATCCATTCAGAAATCCACCAGAAAGTGCCCTTTGACCTCACCAAGGGCAGGGTCTAGAGTCCAGACGGGGGCTGGCCACAAAGAGTGGCTGTCAAGGCTGGGCTACAGAAATAATGTTCTGCTTCCCAAGAGGGCCAAAGGAGAGGAGGAGACAGAGAAGATGGTATTACTGCCCCTGGGGGCTGGAAGAACCTCACCTGCTGGCTGAAAGGGTAGGTTAGAGGGAAACAATGGGAAAATATGGGCTGAGGAAGACACCAACAAAGGAAAGCTCCTAGAGGCCACTTTATCTGATGAGAAATCTGTCCTCATGTTGTGCCCTGGGAGACTTCACCTTTGAAGTCCTTGGAGAAAACTGGCTTTAAGCAGCAGCCAGAAGATCAAAAGAGAATCTTCCATCTGGTACAGGCTCCAGATCTGAAGTGTAAGATTTTAGAGGTGCAGCCGGGAAAAGCAGGATGTGTATGTCTCACAAGAAAAATCTGGCCCCAATGTCAGGGACTCAGCTATTGCTTGAGATGTATAAAACAGGTCCTACTAAAGTGCTTTGCCCTTTGGATAAGGACGTGGGGGGGGGGGTGAGGTGGGGGGACAGGTGGCTTTGAACTGTAGGAGAACAGTTTTGTGATGGAGGCAGCAGGCCAAGTGACAAGGGTCCCGCCCCTTGCCTACTTGTGGGTTGGTGGCTGTCACTCCTAAGCTGAAGAAGAGCATCTGATTCACTAAAGTGGAGCAGCATTGGTGGGATTTTTCAGTAACAACCACAAGCCCCAAACCACCTTTCTCAGAAAATGGTTCTGGGACTGGATCTCAACACTAGGAGAGGGCAAGTTCAAGACCAAAGGCCGACAGTGAGCACCTAAACTTTAGATCTGTAAGCAGAGGGGTATAGGTTTAACCTGAGCCGGGCGGGGCCGGGGGTATGGGGGAATGGGAGCAAGAGCGGCACAGTCTCCGGGGAAGGTAAACTACAGCTGGGCGCAGGCACCCGACTGACCACAGAGGGGAAGCAAGAACAGGGCAGGCTGTGCCCACAGCTCCGCAGCTGATCTACACTTGGCCGGCAGCTTTCTCCATCCTTCTCCCCAACAACTGGGCTCTACTATCATGTAGTCCACCAAAGCATAGGTGAGCCACTGAAGCATCACGCTAGCTTTCCTCAAATAGAAAAGGCATTAGGATTATAACTGTCACAAGGAAGGGCAAGACCCAAACCAGGTCCAAGGATTCCCAAACAGGAAAGATACCAGTAACTCTCACAAAAGTCCGGAGGCTGCTAAGTTCCATGATACCTGGAGAAGCAGCCAGTGTGGGAACTTATGCGGACAGGGCCTTTGAGACAGAATCTAAGAAGGCAGACTGCTTTCTGGGTTTCCTAATATAAGCAGGACACTTAGCAGTAAGGACTAGAGTGGTAGACTTCATGGGGCCCTGGGGCCATCCTTGCTCCCTGCAGGTACTGGGACAGTCAGACCAGGCTGACCTGCTATGTAAAGGTTCCAGCGCTAAGGGTTGGTCCCAGGGGGTGGCCCAGAACCTAAGCAGAGGGGAAAAGGACCAAGCTCAGGCTCCCTGAGCCACGGACCTCCCCATCTCTTTTTGGTCTTCCTCACAGTACCCTACTTCGAGAAATTACAGACAGTTCTTCCTCTTGAGACCAATTAAGATTGACCTACCTAATATATAGAATATAAAAAAATACAGAACTTTTTGACATTCTCTCCTTTGGAAGTAAAATATACATGATCCAACTATGGAAGAGGACGAGGAAGAAGAAAGGCCAAAGGCAGGGATCCCTGGCTATCCCAATACATGACGTTCTCACTCCAGCCGCCTCTGCAACTGATGGGTCACCAGAGCGAGGACTTTCTCCTCAGGAGAGAGGAAGGCCCACAGACCTCCGTCTCGTGCTTAGGAGAAAATACAGCTACCTCGGAGGTTCATTCAACTCCGAGGGGAATTTTCAAGTAAACAAACGAAGCTGGGTCGCACCACAGGAAGGTGGGCAGGGAACGTGGGGTCAGCAGCGGCACATGGGAAGCCCCATCCAAAGGCCTGTGCTCCTCCCTCCCCTCCCCTCCCACTGGCGCACGTGCCCCTGGAGAGGGAAGGAGATCTCCCAAGCTAAAGAGGTCCGGGAAAGGGTTAGAGGGAGGAAGGGGCCTTTGTCTCATGGTGGCCTCCCCCTCGGCCTCTAGTCCCAGACCATGCTGGTAGCTGGGATTCCTAAAACCAGGAACTCATGGCTCTTGGAAAGAGCAATCTTAATACAAGAAAAATGTGCAAAAGAAAAAAAAAAATTAAATAACTCAATCCAAGCATACAAGATTAATATTCTGTCAGAGCAAGAACACTTTGTTTTGGATTTCTCCCCTTCCCTCCCCCCGCCCCACCTCTGGAATATTCCATCTGCTCAAGTACCCAAGATAAGAGTTACACAGATCAGGGCAGAGAACTGGGAAGGATGAAGGAAGATAAAAGGGAAGGAAGTCACCACTAAAGAAAAAATAAAATAAAAAAAAAGGTGCAAAATTGATTACCTCAGTCCTCCTTTGTCTACCCCTGGGCTCCTGGGTTAAAGACATATGTGCAGCCAAAATATAGTGTAAGGAAGAAAAACCCAACACGTCCCCTTCTTGTCACAAAACCCAAATGTGAGCCTCAGATGGTTCTGTCTGTCCAGAGGGTGCTCCCTCCAGGGAAGGGGGCGGAGCAGGTCAAGAGCACAGTTTCCAGGGCAGCAGAGGTGTATGGTGGCTGATGATGGGGGGGCTGGTTTCCCGCCCACCAGAGGGCTGCTCTTCCGCTGGTTGGTGGTGCTTCCCATCCCCTCCCCTCCCCGGAGGCAGACATTATAGCTGGAAGCCCTCCATGGGGGCCTCAGGCTGCTGGAAGATGAACTGCTGTTGTGTCTCATCCACTTGGGGGGCCAGGCTGCTATCATCATCTTCTACACCGAAGTAGTGCTCAATGAGGTCGAAGGCCTTCTGGTAGATCTCCTGGTTCTCATGGCTCTGGAGAAATTCAATTTTATCCAAGCCTATGGTGGCAAGAAAGAGGGAGGACAAGAGTAAACTGTGACTGCTTTTCCACGGGGCCATGAAATAGTTATGTTTTTCCTTCCCTGTGGCATGTTAGGATTTATCAATACAAGTAATATGATCAGATCTCTCTCTGACCTGAAAGAAGAGAATTAAGACCTTTTCCTAAAACTACACAACCCCAAAGGAAAAGGCCCAAAACATCAGTTATAAATCAGTAGTTCTAGTCCCGATTCTGCTTCTAACTACCGGAGTGGCCTGGGCAAATCATTAGCTTCTCTAAAGTTCCCAGAGATGAGTGATGAGCACTCTTACTGGAACTTGCTAGATACTCAGCTGAAAGTGTACCTTCCAGTGCCTGATTCTCTCATCAATTCTGGAGCTTTATTTTTGCATCTGTGCCATACCTACTCACTAGGCAGAACCTGTCAAAAAGAGAATTGATCTACTGCTCCTCAGAGGGTGAAGGGTATGATGGGATAGAACTTTGCATTCAATGATGACCCCCAAAATCCCACAGCCTCACATGTATACTACTTTGGGGGCACACGGTCCCTGGGTCCTGACCTAGAACTTCTCTACTTAAGGGAGAGGTGAGATGTTGGGGAGACGGCACACACCATAGGCTTCCTCGATGAGGCCACAGTAGGGGTTGACCCCTGAGCCACTGCGCTTGCCCTCTTGCTCTCCAAGCCGAAGGATGTTCTCCAGCCCATTGAGGGCCACCTGCACGATCTTCGAATCCATCACCGTCAGCAAGTCACACAGGGGCTTGATGCAGCCCAGTGAGACTAGATACCTGGGGGCAGAGACCAGGAAAGTCCTAAATTAACAAAGCGCAAGGGAGGTACGAGGCAGGTGCTGTGGGGCCTGTGGGTCTCTCACACACATCAGGACTCTGAGCAACCCCTTCTTGCTGAGCCTTTGTAAACTTCATCCTTTATCTCAGTCTCTCCATCCTCCTAATGCTCCGAGTCTAGTTCATTCCCATGGGGGAGGCTGGCATAGATTCCTCTCGTCATCTCTAATGTCCCCTGGCTGTAATGTTACCACTCTGAACACATCACTTCCCTGCTTAAAATTTTCAGTCCAAGCTCTAGAGGCATGACAAAACAGACCCTGTCTACAATCAGGTACCCACCCATCATCTTCCATCACTTCCCATCATTCTCTTCCAAGGATCCTACATTTTAAACGTGTAAACATCTCCAAGTTTCTGACTTTTGTGCCCTTACTTATGCTATTTCCTGTAAAAGGGATTTTACAACCCTGTGTCCTTCAAAGCTTAACTCAATGGTTATCCCCTTTCTCCTAACGCTTTAAATATGTTGAGTATATTCCTAACTTTTCTTCCTGGGCCACAATCTGAGGGCGAAACACCCCTACTCCTGTTGATGACAGAAACCAGAATCCAAGAACGGACACACATACAGTGGCTTTCTATGTGCTTCTCCCAAGTGTCACCCCCCAAAAATGCCTTCCCAAAGAAGTTGTGAATGAGCCACAGCGTGGTTCTCCTTCATGTATAATTGAGAACTATATAGATTTAAATTTCTCTGGAGAAAGAAGTAGAGGAGAAATGAATGTCTGTATCATAGGTCTCTATTCTCTAGGCAGGAAAAGAGGTTCATGCTTTAGAGGAATCTGTTCCAAAATTCAGTGCCAATCTAGCATCTTACCAGTTAAACCTGGTGCTGGACTAGGGCCAGAAAAGGCAGTTTAGCAGTCACTGTAGACCATGAACCAAGGAGGCAGTGTACATATCACTCAAGACAATGAGAAATGAATGTGATACCTGATCTGCTCAGGGGTTCCTCCTGATGTGGCATTGGTGATGGCCCAGGCTGCCTCTTTCCTTGTACGGAACTCTGCTTTCTGAAGGATTTCGATCAACACAGGGAAGATGTTTGCATCTATGACAGCCTGAGAGGAGATGGGGAGCAGGGTACAGAGAAAATCACTTCGAGAAGAGTAAGCAAATCTAGCTTACGATTTAGACATCTTCCTCTTCCCGGGAGTCCTCTGTTCTCCCCAGAGAGAAGCCACAGAGGAACCTGGCTTCTTACAAAGAATCTTTAATAGCACATTTGACCCCAGTTTCTAAAGGGAAACAAATAAACCAAAACCACTCAAGTTCCCATGCTCTCCCACCTGCCCCTGCCCTCCCCTCCGCTGTTGTTCTACCTGTATTTGAGCCCTGTTGCCCGCAGTGATATTTGAAATGGTCCAGCAAGCTTCCTTCCGGATTGACTCCTTGGGGCTGCTCAGCAAGTGGAGGAGGCAAGGGAGGGCTGAACAGTTAAGAATGACCTAGAATACCAAAAGCACAGGCAACAAAAGAAAAACTAGGTAAACTGGACTTAATAAAAGTTAAAAACTTTTATGCATCAAAAGATACTATTAACAGAGTGAACAGGCAGACCACATAATGGGAGAAAATATATGCAAATCATGTATCTACTAAGGATTAATATCCAGGATACATAAAGAACTCTTACGACAGCAAAAAACTGAAGAACCAATTAAAAAATGGTCAAAGGACTTGAATAGACATTTCTCCAAAGAAATATAGATGGCCAATAAACATATTAAAAGATGCCAAACATTGCTAATCATTAGGGAAATGCAAATCAAAACTGTAATAAGATACCATTCCACACTTATCAAGATGTCTATAATTTAAAAAAAACCCAGACAATACAAGTGTTGGCAAGGATGTGGAGAAATTGGAAACCAGTATATTGCTGGCGGAGGCGTAAAATGGTGTAGCTGGTGTGCAAGACAGTATGGTGGTCTGTCAAAATCTTAAAACATAAAATTCGTAATAGTCAAAAGGTGAAAACAACCCAGGAATCTATCAACAGACAAATGGATAAACAAAACGGGATATATGCATACAATGGACTGCTTCCTATTCAGCCTTAGAGAGGAATGAAGGCATGACACATGCTGGAAGACATTACGCTAAGTGAGTGTAGGTGTGAGATCACTCAAGAATTTGTCAAGAATCCCACCAAATTATGCCAACTCTAGACTTAAGAGAACACTCTGATCTCTGGCCTTTGAACAAAGGAACGCTTTTTTACTGTGCCCTCATTGGAGGTATTATTAACATGAGATTTACATGAGGTAGTGTCCATGGGATTCTAAAGGTATGGGAAGAAGCAGTAAAGTTCTGCAGCTTTTAGTGTCTCAAGGGGGCTGTGATTCAACAACTTAAAAATTCTCCCTACAATATCCCATGTAGTAAGGCAGTTTATTCCATTTAGTTTTCCTTCAAAAGCACCCAGTGGACATGATTTGCTTCTAACTTACAGAAGAAACGAAGGCAACCAACTTGCCCACAATCATACAGAAAGGGTCAAAGTTGGAATTTTTCACTCAAACCCATGCTTTCTCTCCTAGACCACAGTGCCCCCTGCCTCCCCGCCCCCATCAGGGAAGGATTTTGTCTATAACCAGCTCTCCTGTTCCTTACCTGGGTTTGGATGTCATCCCCAGTGACAATATTACCAACTGCTCTCAGGGCAGGAGAGGCCACTTTGTAATCATTGTGCCTACAGAGAAGGGAGATCTGATGAGTAGACGGTCAGCGCACAGTTACCAGCCCTGCTGACCACCAAGGCTGGCGGCACTCTCACAGCTCTACATCTTTGCAGAGAGCAGCAGACTGCTTATTGCAGTTCTTTAGTTGAGACTTGGAGAAACTTGGGAAATCTGTACTCTTTCTAATCAGATCACTCACATTAGAAGCTCTACCAATCTTCGGCAGACTCCAGAGTCTATGACCGCCTGGATCTTTTCATTGGGGCCATCAGACAGATAAGAAAGGGCCCAGCAAGCATCTGCCAGCAAGTCTGAGTCACTGCTGAAGAGTAGGCGAGACAGCACAGGCAAACAAGGGGAGACCTGTTGGAAGCAGAGTGAGAGTGACTCATGGCGGGACAGGGCTACATCAGCTCTACCTCTAACCCTACACTGCTGTCCCTTCCTCTACAAGTAATTCTAAGACCTGGAGATTTCTACTACATTATACCATCAGAACTACCTTATCGACTTTGCTATCCAAGATACACGAGATCACCTACTTCACTGACAACTGCCTCTTTTACTTTCCCATGGACTGAGACTTTACGAGGTAACCCAAAGACCTGAAAACTCCCATATCCAAATTCCTACATATGAAGGAAACTGCTTTTACTCAGGAACCGGTAAGAAGCTCTCTCACCTTTGCAAACTCAGGGGGTGGGTTCTTTCCTCGGCAGAGGTTTGACAGGGCCCAGACTGCATTCCGTGTCATTGTCAGTCGTGTGGACTTGGTAAGGAGTCTGAAGGAAAAAGCAAAGCCTTAAGACAGATCCTGAGCAAGTGATGCCTCTGGCACAGGGCTGTTACCCATGAACCCCAGGAGCAAATCCAATCAGGACCTTAAGACTTTAGCAACCTCACCTTGTCTTCCAACCCAGAGACCTAAGTTAACTGCGCTTGTTTGGGCCAGGAGGCCGACCTACATCTCCACAGAGGATTAGGGCCAGCTGTGGCTAAGTTAAGGCCACAGCTAATAAAGACAAACAGAGGGCTGGCATTTGAGTAAGCCTGAAAACCTTTTAAGGCAGGACATACTGTGTCCCAAACTGTGGCCACGAGATCTAAACAGGGAATACTTATCTCTCTCCTTGGAAATAAAAGCTAAAGGTCTAGCATGAGGACTGTAGCCATGCAGTAAGGAATGATTTTCTGTGAAGGACCCAAGAAAGAGTTCTAGTGGTAGTCCATGGGGCTCTGGTCTTGGAAGAACAGTTTCTCTCTCTGTTTTGGTTTTGATGAAGTTTTATTTGTAGGGTATGGGAGGGAGGGATGGGAGAAGAACCCCTAAGCCTTCATGGGGGGGGGTCTCTGATCTTACATCAGAGCTCTCCAATGTACCTATGCATAAAATGACAAATCAATGCATTCTATAGAGAAGGTTGGATTTTTCCCGATGGGTTAGTCTTGCCTCTCTCTCCTGGCTCAATGATGAGGCAGGGATGATCAACATGAGAATCTATAGTGCCGCAAAGTGAGGAAACAGAAGATCGTCCTTGGCACAAACCAGTGGCACAATCTTCTCCCTCTCCAAAGATACCTATCCTTTACTTTGTCAATCAGCATACTTCTAGTGTTCCTGCATTTACTTAACATCTTAGGGTAAGCTGCCCCGAAAAGATCCGCCTGTGTCTGCTGTATAGATGCCCCAACTGCAGATGATCATCATTACTCACGTTAACAAAGGATTAAGGATGGAACAGTTCAAGACGTAATCTCGGCAAACGGAGCTGTCTCCAGCTATGTTTCCCAGTGCCCAGACTGCCTGAAAAGGGGATGATGGAATGGTCACTCAGAGTCTAGTGGCTTCTGTCAATATTTTACACCAGAGTGGGTACACAGAGTGAGTACCCACCAGTAACTAGGACAAAAACTAGGACGGGGCGCCTGGGTGGCTTAGTCGGTTAAGCGTCCGACTTTCGCTTGGGTCATGACCTCGCGGTTCGTGGGTTCGAGCCCCGCGTCGGGCTCTGTGCTGACTGCCAGCTCAGAGCCTGGAGCCTGTTTCTTTCTGTGACTCCCTCTCTCTCTGACCCTCCCCTGCTCACACTGTCTCTCTCTCTCTCTCTCTCCTAGAAATAAATAAAACATTAAAAAAAAAAAAATTAAAAAAAAAAAACCCGCATCAAGGTCTGAGACATCCTGAAAGGGATCAGGTACCCTCCTTTGTTAACATCCCTATGGAGCACTTGTTCTATGAGGGCCTTTACCCTGAGGGTTCCCGGCTTAGTGGAGAAGACAGGTTGACATCTGTACTGCAGCCAAAGAGCCAAACCAAGACCTCCCTATGCCCACTCCCCAGAAAAAGAGAAAGTGATTGGAAAGTTGCATTTTTGCAGCCTCACAGGATCTACCCGGTGTGTAATAACGAAGGAAAAAAATCTTGGTTCCACTTTCCAATTTTTATCCAATCAGTAAAGTCCAGTGAAGAAATGTAAGTTGTGTCTTCATGGTCTGTAGGTGCTGAGAAAAGGCTACTGTGGAGTCTTTTTTCAATACTATCTACCTCTGATGTCAAATGTATGGTTTCTTTCCTACACCAGCTATCAATTCTCCAACACCATTTGTGTGTCCAACAGTCCAATTCAATTCTGACATTAAGCTTCCTTAGAGTTAGCACACACCCCACAGGTTAAGGGCTCAGGCCCACAAGACTACCCCCACTTTAACATCAGCTGCAATTCCTGGGTGTCACCATACTTCTGACCAACTGGTTATAAGTTCAAAAGTTCCCTCAAAAATCCTCTCCTCAGTTTTACTAATTCAATAGAATGATTCACAGAACTCAGGAAAACACTTCACCTTCATTTATTAGCTTACTGTAATGGACACAACAGAAAGAGCTAAATGGAAGAGACACCCAGGGCAAGGTTTGGGGGGAGGAGGCAGGGCGGTGCAGAACTTCTGTGCCCTCGGCAGGGCACGTCCATGTGTTCACCAACCAGAAGCTCTCTGAGGGAGTTGGGGTGAAGGGATGGGGGTCTGAGTTCTGATGACCAACCCCCTCATCAGGAGGCTATCTAGTGGCCCCACCCAGTCATCTCATTGGGTGTGTTCCATTATAAATAACAAAAAACCCTCCTATCACTCAGAAAATTCCAAGGCTTTTAGAATTTTTAGGAACCGGGGGCAAAGACCGAATGTATGTTATGACACAGGTACTGTCACGAATTAAGCCAAACTTGTAATTAAGCATTACCTGTTCCTGTACATCCTCAAAGTCCGAGTTAAGCAGCTCTATAAAAATGGGGACGGCCCCTGCTTCAATGACAATCTTGGTCTGCTGAGAGGTTCCGGAGGCAATGTTCGTTAGAGCCCAGGCAGCTTCAAACTGAAAATGAGATTAAGCCACGACTGAGAGGTCCTTCCAGACAGAGCGGCCATGCCTAACAGCTGGTTGAGAGCAGTAAGCCTCTTGCCCCTGACAAAACACTAAACTCATAATGCAGTATGGGCAGTGAAGTGACACAATGGGAAGAGTGGACCTGAGCTTCAATGGTCCCGAGTCTAGTTCTGCACTACCGTGACACCTGAGTCCTTTGGCAAGTTGCTTTATTTCCTGAGCTTTGCATTCTTCATTTCTGAAACCAGGATTAGAGTGACATGTGTGTCTCAAAGTCCCTTTCAGCTGAGTTTCTGGTTAAGTTCTAATGCACTGGTCATTACCCATTTCTGAAAAGAGAGACCCAGAGAAGCTAAATGATTTGCCTTGGTCACACAGGTAATTAGCGGTACTAGATCACTGGGGTGCCTCTGTGGCTCAGTAGGTTAAGCATCTGACTTTGCCTCAGGTCATGATCTCACAGTCTGTGAGTTTGAACTCCACATCGGGCTCTGTCTGACAGCTAAGAGCCGGGAGCCTGCTTCAGATTCCGTGTCTTCCTTTCTACCCCTCCCCTGCTTGCACGGTCTCTCTCTCTCAAAAGATGAATAAATGTTAAAAAAAAAAAAAAAAGTACTAGATCACTAAGAGATATATAAACATTTAGATATATGTATTTCAAGTAAACTCTATACCCAATGTGGGGTTCGAACAAACAAGAGTTGCATGCTCTACTGAATGAGCCTGCCAGGCACCCCTAGAACCTCTGATTTATAACTGAATACTCAGCCTGTCCTATTCTTCTGTCCTTCCTCTGAGACTGTTTTAGAGATGAGATTCTGGCTCTTTTATTTGAGGCCAAGACCTCTGAGGCATCTCTTAAATAATTTCTCGTATTACTTGTCTATTTCCTTAGAGATGCGTCTATAGAAACACCCCACTAAAATTTCTTGGAAAAGGGGCCTTCATCCGGTACCCTGCTACACCAGCCTCACCTGTAATGTACAATTCTCATTCCTCTTCAGAAACTCTACAAACCGATCCACCACTCCTGGAGTGTTGATAACTTCATCTATTGGAGGACTAGGCTCTGGAAGAGGGAGAAAGGAAGGAGAGAAAGTCAAGAGAGGTTTTGGCTGGTGCATCCACTGGGGTCAGTCCATCATCCTTCCTAGGGAGTTCTGACTGTCCTTATCAACATTCCCAAACTCCTTTTTGGTGAGGTGGTTTTCACAATACTTGGTGATCTTTGAAGTGTGTGATACAGCTGGGATGCTAAAGAGAAAACCAATCCTTAATTTACGTATACTTGCCTTTGGCTTCCTGAAACTAAGCAAGCGAGGGATTAAGGAAAAGAAAGCCCAAGAAATGGGCAACCCTTGTCTAAATATTTCCCTTCTAAGAAGATCATTCTTTTCTTGGCAGGACTGCTTCATTTACTGAGACAAGAAGTATTTTTCCTATCAGACATAAAATCTTTATTGAGTACAAACTATGTGCCAGTTCTAGGTACTGAGGACACCACAGCGAACACAGTCAAATGTCTCTGCCCTTACAGAGCTCATGTCCTAACAAGGAGAGACTTTCTATTATATATTAATAAGTGTAATGGGAAAAGAAGAAGAGGTAGGGCAGGGTAAGATTAAAAAACTGAGAGTGAAGGGGATCTATCTGTTTTTTTATATACGGCATCAGAGTAGGCTTGCTGAGAACCCAGAATATGATCAGGGAAGTGGGGAGTTGTCCCAGACATCTGCGACCAGAAGGTATCAGGCAGAGGGAACAGCCAGAGCAAAGATTAATGTGCCGGGCTTGTCCAAGGAACCGAAGCAGTATGGCTAGAGCAGAACAAGTGAAGGGGGGCAGCAGATGAGATCAGTGGAAGGAAACAAAAGGTTAAGTCATGTAGGGCCTCCACGGGGAAGGTCGGGCTTGGTACCTTTGGAGAGCAGTTTCCGGAATTTCTGGGTGGTTGCTAACTGCAGGTCAGAATCGTCAGAAAAGAGCATCTCCACCATCTCTCGTGTGATCACACTCTCCTAGAACATACGACAGATTTAAGACTTGGCAAACCAACAACAGAGCAAGATATGAGCACACATTCCTGCTTTCTAAGGACCTGGGGGCACGAGGATGGCGTAACAGCACGCTCAGGAGAAGGTGTTTGTTTAATTTATGGCTGCTTCAAGTTGGGACATTCGAATGATTCCTAACCTCTGAGGCAGATGATGGCGTCCCTTAAAATATTTTCTCCGGTGTCTCCATCTAACCCTACCAATTCTTTAAGCTGACCAGCTACAAAAGGGCCTATGGAAGAAAAAGCTTAGCATGGTTGTTGCCAAAGCTACTAGATGATGTGAACTGCCCGTTTTGTAGACGTTGGTACTTCGCAGGCCTGCCTGAAGCACATGCAAAGGCCTTACCCCAGTGGTAGAGCTCACATAGGAGTCCATGAGGAGACTGTCAAACATGGCGGCTTCTTCATTAATCAGCTCCACATTTCTCCGTTTAAAAAGCTGAAAGTAAAAGAAAAGATATAGTGGTAAAACTACTCACTGTAATGAAGAAAACAAAGATCAATCCAATGTTAAATTATGGTAATAACTGCCAAGGAAATGCTAGCATAGTTGCGACAATGCCAAGCTTAATATATGGACACTGGAAGATATCCAAGGCCTTTACTGTGTTATATCTAACTGAAGTTTTTAAGAGAACTTTTTCTTTTTTTAAAGTAAGCTCTATGCCCAAGGTGGGGCTTGAACTCATGACTCTGAGATTAAGAGTTGCATGGTCTAACGAATGAGCCAGCCAGGTGCCCCTAAGAGACCATTTAAAGATTTCTGTGCCCTTTGTGTAAAAGGTGATAGATGTAAAAGGGTTTGAAGGAAAGCAGTAACAGCAAGGCAAGAGGATGGGCAGCAGCAGGTTAGGGGGCTGCATCCCGAGCAGGGCAAGGCACCAATCCGGTGTGGTGTAGGCCGGAGCACAGCTGATGGGGCACTCATACAGTCTCAGTCCTAGGGAGACTGACAAAGACTGGACTGACGACACAGAAGGAAGGCAGTCCAGAAGAGCCGAGGAACCTCTTAAGGCGCCAGGCCTAACGCTGACTATAGGGGTGAAGACGAGAGAAGGCAACAGGGGCTCGGACTAGAAGGTTGTACAGAAGACATACATGAGATCTAAAATATGGGAAATGAGCAAGGGACTGGTTCTCTTCTTCAAAGTTCCCCACACCTCTCTACAGTAAAGAAAGCTGGATGGGTGGCCTACAGAGCTAAGCTCTTTTCCTAAGGGGAAAGGAAAAAGAAATGCAAGGAGCCCAACCAAGGCAACTGGATCATTTCCCTGAACAGCACGTTTGGGCATATTCAGGTGAACCTACCTGTTGCTCCCGCTTCTGCTTCCGGAGCTGAATGCCCTCTTCCTCTCTTCTTCGTCTCATTTCTTCAGGGTTTAGGGCATTGTTCTTATAGCTCTTCATTCGATAATTGTCTTTCCCTGGGCTCGCCATAGTCTCTAGAAAAAGAGAAGATACAAATACAAAGGCTCTTAAGAGGACAGCATTTCCTTTTCACCAGGCACCTGACCTCCCAACCTCCCCTACTCAGGGGGACTGAAGCTCCTCAAGGAGGGCTGATAATATCAGTAACTTAGCACCTGACATCTCATCTTTAAAACAGGGACATAACTATTCCTACTTCAGAGAGTTGTGGGAAGGATTAAATAGGTGAATACTGTGAAGTATTAGAACAATGCTAGGCCATATGATAAATGACCACAAGTTATGATCACCTCTATGACAACAGAGAAAACTTGACTTGCTCAATAAACTCAAATACATCTAATTCAGTGAGATACTAAGCTATCTTTAATGTCCACCATCTATTTTTCAAATTAAAAAATTTTAATTTACTCTGTAATATTTGATAAAACCAAAAAGATGAAATATAATGTTTTTACCAAGCAAAATAATACAATGAACATCTGTAAACCCACCACCAAATCTAAACTAGAGCATTACCAATATATCTGAATCTACTTGTGGGTTCTCACTCTATCGTGGGCTCCTCCAGCCCCACTCCAAATCCAGCCAAAAGGAAACCACTATCCTGAAATGCATGCATTTTGAGAAAACATCTGTCCAGTATCTAAGTCTGAATAATAGTCTGTCATTCATTCAAGTAAAAATAGTGCCAATTAAAAAAAAATTCTTGTATAGTTGACAAGTAGTGTTCCATTAATTACTGTGTTATGTCAGCGTACAATATAGTGATTCAAAGATCGTATACATTAGTTAGTGCTCACCAAGGAAGTGTGCTCTTAGTCCCCTTCACCTATTTGACCCATCCCCCCGTCATCACCTCCCTTCTGCTAACCATCAGTTTGTTCTCGATGTCTGTTTTCTGGTTGGTCTCTTTATTCCTGAAAAACGGTGTCAATTTATAAGGCATCTTATTTAGCTAGACGATTTTCCTTCAGACACATTTTCAAAGGTTGGATTAATACTGTTTCTTCAAAGACACAGCAGTTTTTTCTCCCCCAACAGTGAGTGAGCTAGTGGCAAATACACAGACTACTAGTATACTTTGGTTCTCCTGTCTTGATTTGTGCTAAGACACCAGAAGTTTCCCCCATCAATGCTTTTGTACTATTTTTGCAGTGCAAATGTCAAAATAGTAAAAATGGCAAATAACATCTTTACACTTTTTTCCAGCTATATTGAGACGTAAGTGATCTCTAACATCGTTTTTATTTTTTTAAGTTTATTTATTTATCCAGAGAGTGAAAGCAAGGGAAGGGCAGAGAGAGAGGGAGAGAATCCAGAGCAGGCTCCACGCTGACAGCTCGGATCTCACAAACTGGAGAGCATGACCTGAGCTGAAATTAAGAGTCAAATGCTTGAAGGAGCAACCCAGGCACCATACCTACAATCTACAGTTTCTAGTTTGGTCTTTCAGATTCTACACATACATGTATTTGTATATGTCTTTCTCTTTTCGATTTATTTCACTTAGCATGTAACCTGAAGATTCATCCATATTGCCACAAATGGTATGATTCCTTTGTTTTTATAGCCAAATGATATTCCATTGTGTATACATACACCATATTTTCTTTATCCATTCATCCCTTGATGGGATATTTAGGTTGTTTCCATGTCTTGGCTCCTGTAAATAATGCTGCAATGACATGAGGGCATAGGTATCTCTCTGACACAGTGAATGGATTTAACATAAGTGGGATTGATGTATCATAAGATAGTTCTATTTTTTGAGGTACCTACTCAATTTTTTGAGTAGCTACACCTATTTACATTCTTTAGGGGCGCCTGGGTGGCTCAGTTGGTTAAGCGTCCGACTTCAGCTCAGATCATGATCTCCCGGTATGTGGGTTAGAGCCCCACGTCCAGCTCTGTGCTGACAGCTAGCTCAGAGCCTGAAGCCTGCTTCAGATTCTGTGTCTCCCCCTCTCTCTGACCCTCCCCTGCTCATGCTCTCTCTCTCTCAAAAATGAGTAGAACATTAAAAACAAATAAAATAAAAATTATTTAAAAAAATACGTTCTTTAAAAAATTTTTATTTTTTTTAAGTAAAGTCTACCCCCAATGTGGAGCTTGAACTCCCCTTGCACACTCTACTAACTGAGCCAGCCAGGCGCCCCTATTTATATTCTTAACCAACAGTGTATAAGCCTTCACTTCTCTCCAAATTCTTCCCAACACTTGTTTCCTCTTGGGTTTTATTAAAAGTTTTTATTTATTTATCCAGTTAAGTAATCCATACACCCAATGCAGGGCTTGAACTCATGACCCTGAGATGGAGAGTTGCATGCTCTTCCAACTGAGCCAGCTGCCCCTTAGCTTGTTTTTTAATTATGTTTATAATAGCCATCTTAACAGGTGTGAGGTGGTATCTCACTACAGTTTTGATTTGGATTTCCCTGATGACTGGTGATGTTAAGTCTTTTTTTTCATGCACCTGTTGGCCATTCTATGTCTGCTCTGGAAAAATGTCTATTCAGGTCTTTGCCCATTTTTAATTGGAGTATTTGTTTTGTTGCTGTTGTTATTGAGTTGTAGAAGCTCCTTATATATTTTGGATACTAACTCATTTTCAGATACATGGTTTGCAAATATTTTCTCCCATCCTATAGGTTGACTGGTCTGTTGTACAGAAGCTTTTCAGTTTAGTTCAAGCTTTCTTGTTTGATGCAGACCCACTTGTTTATTTCTGCTTTTGTTGCTTGTGTTTTTGGTGGCATATCCAAAAAAATCATTGCTTCAGTTTTTAGCAATTAAGTCTTTGGTCCATTTTGAATTGGCAAATAACATTTTATTCTTAACTTTGCAAGCCCTCTGAAATATTTCCCAGATCCTTTGAGGACTCTAAGTAATTAATTGCTGGGTGGTAGGCATGTAAATGTTAAACTTGATGAACTAGTATCATGTTGCCTTTCATTTCACTTTATTTTTATGTATGTTTATGTATCATGTTTATGTATTGTTTTTAAACATTTACTAATTTTGAGAGAGAGAGACGGAGCTTGAGCAGGGAAGGGGCAGAGTAAGAGGGAGATCCAGGATCCATAGCAGGCTCTATCTGTCTTTCTCTGACTGACTTATTTCACTCAGCATAATACCCTCCGGTTCCATCCACGGTGTTGCAAATGGCAGGATCCAAGTTTTGCCTTTGTTAATCCTCTCTCTACTGTATGATTTCATTCTCCTTTCTACTTTTCTTTCTAAACTGTATACCCAAGTTATTAATGTTCAGACTTTGTATTTTGCTTATTATCTTCCTATTTTTAATTTCCTTCATAATAAAATTTTCATTGCAATTCACTTCTGAATACCAAAATTTCCAATGGTTTTATTTGAACCATGAGTGTTTTTTTTTTTTTTTTTAATCAGTAATGTTTGGGAACTTACTTTTCTGTTATTTCTTTTTTTTTTAAATTTTAAATTTTTATTTTATTTATTTCTAGGAGAGAGAGACAGCGTGAGCAGGGGGTCAGAGAGAGACGGAGTCATAGACTCCGAAACAGGCTCCAAGCTCCGAGCTGGCAGTCAGCACAGAGCCCAATGCGGGGCTCGAACCCACGAACCGCGAGATCATGACCTAAGCGAAAGTTGGACGCTTAACCGACTAAGCCACCCAGGCGCCCCTTTGTTATTTATTTCTTAAGAAAAACTTTTTTTTAACATTTATTTATTTTTGAAGGACAGAGCATGAGTGAGGGAGAGGCAGAGAGAGTCAGACACAGAATCCAAAGCAGGCTCCAGGCTCTGAGCTGTCAGCAAAGAGCCCAACACAGAGCTCGAACTCATGAACCATGAGATCATGACCCGAGCCTAAGACACTTAATCGACTGAGACACCCAGGCACCCTCTGTTATTTATTTCTAATATAATTAATAACACTGTGATCAGAGACTCAAGGAGTCTTTTAAATTTACTGATCTTCCTTGAGTTACGATTGGGCTATGTCCTTATAAACCCACTGTTAAGATGATGATACCGTTAAGTCAAAAATGCATTTAAGGGGTGCCTGTGTGGCTTAGTCGGTTAAGCGTCCAACTTTCGCTTAGGTCATGATCTCGTGGTTCGTGGGTTCGAGCCCCGCGTCGGGCTCTGTGCTGACTGCGAGCTCGGAGCCTGGAGCCTGTTTCGGAGTCTGTGTCTCCCTCTCTCTCTGACCCTCCCCTGCTCACGCTGTCTCTCTCTCTCTCTCTCTCTCCTAGAAATAAATAAAAATATTAAAAAAAATGCATTTAATATACCTAACCTACTGCATATCACAGTTCAGTCTAACCTACCGTAAATGTGCTTGGAACACTCATATTAGCCTATAGTTGGGCAAGCAAAATCATCTAACACAAAGCCTATTTTATAGTAACACATTCACTAGCTCATGTAACTTACTGACTACTACACTGAAAGTGAACAAAAGATTGTTTGTATGGGTGCAGAATAGTTGTAAGTTTATCAGTTGTTTATCCCTGTGATCACATGGCTGCCTGGGAGCTGTGACTCACTGCTGCCGGCCAGGATTAGGAATGAGTATTGTACCATATGTCAACAGCACGAGTAAAGATCAAAATTCAAAGTAATGCTTCAACTGAATGTGTTTCCACTTTCCTATCATAGTAAAGTCGAAAAATTCTAAGTTGAACCATCATAAGTAGGAACCATCAGGGTGCCTGGGTGGCTCAGTTGGGTAAGTGTCATGATCAGCTCAGGTCATGATCGTATAGTTCATGTGTTCTAGCCCTGTGTCGGACTCCGTGCTGACAGCTCAGAGCCTGGAGCCTGCTTCAGATTCTGTGTCTCCCTCTCTCTGCCCCTCCCAACTCATGCTCTCTCAAAAATAAATAAGCATTAAATAAATTAATTAAAAAATAAGTCAGGAACCATCTATACTGAAGATTTGCTTTTTTGGTTTAAGATTTATTCAATTTATATAAGTGCCCCATGTGTGATTAAGAAGAATCTGTATTCTTTAATAATTGCACATGGCATTTTATAAGCCATATGTCCATTAAATCAAGTTGTTCATCTTGTTATTCAACTCTTCTATTACTTTACTAATATTTTTCTTGACTTATCAACAGTAAATATATCCATTTCACCCTGTAGTTTTTATTTTGCTTTATATATTTAAAGACAATTATATTAGAGGTACATACATTTAGAAGTCTGTCTTCCTGGTGTTTTCGGGTTATTTTTAATTATTCCTTAACAGTGCTTTTTGTTTTATTTTGTTAGGCATAAATATAGCTATCCCTTCCACTCCAGCCAAGGTGGAGTAACAGGGATTGGATTTACCCTCTTGTTGTAAATTTGTTTCAGATATTGGACACAAAACAATGAAAACCTGTGATCCCCAAGAGGGTGAGCCCTAACTTAGCTCCTTGGCTTTCTGCCTGGAGGCATGTTCTAGACCACTGCACAGGGAGAGGGCTACCAAAAAGCAAAGCAAACTTACTAGTTAATCACTTCGTCAAGGAGATTAAGAGCTGGAAATTGTGAGGCAGAATTCCAGAGAAGAGCGAGATACACAGGGGAAAAAAAGGCCAGGAAATCTGCCTGGGAACCCTTAAATCTGCGATAGAGACTAAGGATGTACAGGTGTCAGGTGAAGAAGCTTCATGAGTCAGGCAAAGAGCAACGGGGAAGCTGTAAACTCAACAGTTTCCAGAGCTCCAACACTTTCCAGGGCTGGATAACATTTGATGAATCAGAATGGAGATTCCTCCCTATCACTCAGGGCATTCAGTGAGGATCCTAAAAGGGCTATGCCTTAATAGTGAGATCAAACTATCCCTAGAGGGGTCCCTGGCTGCCTCAGTCAGAGGAGTGTGCTACTCTTGATCTTGGGTGTGAAAGTTCAAGCCCTACAAAGGGTATAGAGATTACTTAAATAAATAAAATTTAGGGAAAAAAATTCCCTAAACAGGACTACTAACAAAGCTTCTAAACAACACTTCAACTGATCAACTGAGCAGAATATAACAACTGCCTATAAATTTCTACATCCTTTAAAAAAAGACAATATAGGGGCGCCTGGGTGGCTTAGTTGGTTAAGCGTCCGACTTTCGCTTAGGTCATGATCTCGTGGTTCGTGGGTTCGAGCCCCGCGTCGGGCTCTGTGCTGACTGCCAGCTCAGAGCCTGGAGCCTGTTTCAGTCTGTGACTCCCTCTCTCTCTGACCCTCCCCTGCTCACGCTGTCTCTCTCTCTCTCTCCTAGAAATAAAAAAAATTAAAAAAGAATAAATAAATAAAGACAATATAAATTACATCAAAAATCCAATCAAAAACTTGTAAATATGGCAAGAAGCAGGAAAATGTGACACACCCACAGTAAGAAGAAAAATAAAGACAGACCAAAAATGATGCCACAGTGGCTTATGTGATGTTTATCAAATGGCCTAATTTATCTGTAGCTGGTTTCACAGGGGAAAAAGTGGGGAGCAAGGAAAGGAGACAAAAAACTTACAAAGAAACAAAGACTGAAAAATTTCCAATTTGATCCCAAAACCCAAGAAACCATAATAAACCTTAAGTATGGTAAAAAACAAAGAAAATCACACTAAGGGACATCATAGTCAAATTCCTGAAAACCGGTGGTAACGAAAATCTTAAAAACAGGTAGAATGACTCATCACATACAGAAGATGAAAGAGAAGAATGACCTGACTTCTTGCCAGAAATTATGCAAGTCAGGGGGGCCTAGGTGGCTCAGTTGGTTAAGCAACTGACTCTTGGTTTCAGCTCAGGTCATGATCTCACCATTCAAGCCCCGGCATTGGGCTCCATGCTGGCAGTGTGGAGCCTGCTCCAGATTCTCTCCACCCCCAACCCCCCTTCTCTCTGTCCCTGCCCCAATCTCTCCTTCAAAATAAATAAACAAACTTAAAAAAGAAAAAAAAGAAAGAAACTATGGAAGTCAGAAGATAATGAAATACCAAATTGTACTGAAGGAAACTTGTCAAACTAGAATTCTATACCCAATGAAAATATTTTCAAAAAATGAAAGTGAAATAGAAGAAATAGACTTCTTCAAACAAAACCTGAGACTTTGTCTCTAGCAGATACAAACTAAAGAAATACTACAGTTGGAGTGCCTGGGTGGCTCAGCTGGTTAAGTGTCTGACTTCGGCATGGGTAATGGTCTCACGGTTTGTGTGTGCAAGTCCCATATTGGGTTCTGTGCGGACAGGTCAGGGCCTGAAGCCTGCTTCAGATTCTGTGTCTCCCTCTCTGCCCCTACCCCACTCACACTGTCTCTCTCTCTCTCTCTCTCTCAAAAATAAATAAACATTAAAAAAAAAAGAAGAAATACTACAGTTAAGTAGAAGGAAAATGATACCAGATGGTAACTCAGATCTTCACAAAAGGAAGGATACTAGAAATGGTAAACATGTTAGTACATATAAAGCCATCCCATTAAGAAACTTTATTTTTTTAAATGTTTTTTTATTTATTTCTGAGAAAGAGAGAGACAGCGTGAGCAGGGAAGGGTCAGAGAGAGGGAGACACAGAATCCGATACAGGCTCTGGGCTCCGAGCTACCTGTCAGCACAGAGCCTGACACGGGGCCCGAACCCATTAACCGTAAGATCATGACCTGAACCGAAGCCAGACGCTCAACCGACTGAGCCACCCGGGCGCCCCTAAGAAGCTTGTTTAAAGGTAATAAGCCAGTAATGAAGATAAAAATGGGATCATAAAAAAAAATAAAAAAGGCAGGTAAAAAAGGAAAAACAAGTACACATGTCAAATAAACATTTCCAGACTTACAATATTATAATATTCAAATTTCCAGTTTTTAATTTAAAAAAATAACCACAGATAAAGAAACAGAAAAGTATGGCCCATTCGAAGGGACAAAATAAATTGACAGAAACTATCCCTGCAAATGCCTAGATGGTGGACATAGTAGACAAAGACTTACAAATGACTGTCTTAAATACAAAGAACTAAAACAAAACAAAAACAACGAAAGGAAATCAGGAAAGCAATGCAGGAACAAAATGACAGTAACAACAAATAGAAAAAGAATCAAACAGAAGCTCTGGAGTTGAGGGGCACCTGACTGGCTCAGTTGAGAGGAGCATGTGACTCTTGATCTGAGGGTTGTAAGTTTGAGACTCACTCTGGGCGTAGAGATTACTTAAATTAATTAAAAAAAAATTTTAGAGTTGAAAAGTACAATAATTAAAATGAAAAATTCACTACAGGGGTTCAATAGCACATGTGAGCAAACAGCAGAATCAGAAAACTTGAAGACAAGAAAACAAAGTATGCACTCTGAGGAACAGAAAGGAAAGAGTAAAAGTAACATGCCAGGGGAGTACATGGAATTCCAACAAGCATATCCAAAAAGTCTTATGAGAGTTAAAGAAACAGAAAAGGACAGAAAGAATTTAAGAAATAATGGTACAAAACCTCCCAAATTCAATGTAAGACACGAATCTACCCATAAAGATATTCAGTGAATCCCAAGGAAAATAAACTCAGATCCACAGCTAGACACATAATCAAACTACTGAGAGCCAAAGACAGAATCCTGAGAGCAACACAGGAGAAGTGACTCATCACATACAAGCCAATTTCTCATTAGAAACCATGCGGGCCAGAAGGCATTGGGATGACATATTTAAAGAACTGAGAGAAAGGAGGGGGGTGGGGAAAAAGCCAAAGAATTCTACATCTGACAGAACTGTGCTTCAAAAACAAGGGAGAAATTAAGACATTTCTGGATAAACAAAAGCTGACATAGTGTGTTACCACAGGACCTGCTTCACAGGAAACACTAGAGGGGGTCCTTCAAACTGAAAATGATGTGAAATGAAAGAACACTACACAGTAATCTGAAGCCAATAAAGGTAACTACATAGGTAAATATAAAAATCAGTATTATTGGTTTGTAACTCTACTTTTTATTTCCTACATTATTTAAAGAACAAGGGTATAAAATAATTACAAATCTATGTATGTTTCTGGGAATATAATGGGTGTATTTAAAGACGTAATTTGTGGGGCACCTGGGTGGCTCAGTCGGTTAAGCGTCCGACTTCAGCTCAGTTGATGATCTCAAGGTTCATGGGTTCGAGCCCTGTGTCAGGCTCTGTGCTAACAGCCAGCTCAAAGCCCGGAGCCTGTTTCGGATTCTGTGTCTCCCTCTCTCTGACCCTCCCCTGCTCACGCTGTCTCTCTCTCTCAGAAATAAATAAAACATTAAAAAAAATTTTTTTAAAAAGGATGTAATTTGTGACAGGGAATTGGAGCTGTACAGAAACAGATTTTTTGAAGTTGGTACCAATTCAAGCTATACTGCTATAAATTTAGAATGTTAAACATAATCCCCATGGTAACCACACTATCTAAATATATATATGCAAAATAGAAATAAAAAATATACACAAAAGGAAATGAGGACAGAATCAAAACCATTCACTACAAGAAATTAAACACAAAAGGCTGTAATTGGAGGAAGAGAGGGACAGAAAAGTAGAAGACATAAGGAAAACAAAGAGTAAAATGCCAGAAGTCCTTCCTTATCAGTAATATATGTAAATGGATTAAACTCCTGAATTATTATATGCTGTCTACAAACACTGCATATCCAAAGAAATGAACGGGTTTAAAGCAAATGAGTGGAAAAAAATATTTCAAGCATATGGTAACCAAGAGAGCTGGGTTAGCTAACTAATATAAGACAAAAAACTTTAAGTCAAAAACTGTTATAAGAGATAAAGGACAATATTAATTACTGATAAAAGGTTCAATTCATCAAGAAAATATAGTAATTATAAAACATATGTGCACCAAAACAGAGTCCCAAAATATATGAAGCAAACAAACACTGTCAGAAGTGAAGGGAAAAATAGTTCTATGATAACATTTGGATACTTCAATACACCATTTTCAATGGACAGAATACTTAAATAGAAGATTAATAAGGAAACAGAGGACTTCAGCAACATAAATCAGCTAGACCCAAAAAGACATATAGAACACTCCACCCAACAATAGCAGAATATACATTCTCGAGTGTACATGGTACAGTCTCCAGGATAGACCATATTAGGCCACAAAGAGTCTCAATAAATTCTACAAGACTGAAATCAAAGTATCTTCTCTGACCATACAGAACGAAGAAGCTAGAAATTCACAAATATGTGGAAACTAACAACATACTCTTTAAAAAAAAATTTTTTTTAATGTTTTATTTATTTCTAGGAGAGAGAGAGAGAGAGAGAGACAGCGTGAGCAGGGGAGGGTCAGAGAGAGAGGGAGTCACAGACTCTGAAACAGGCTCCAGGCTCTGAGCTGGCAGTTAGCACAGAGCCCGACGTGGGGCTCGAACCCACGAACCGCGAGTTCATGACCTAAGCGAAAGTCGGACGCTTAACCGACTAAGCCACCCAGGCGTCCCACTAACAACATACTCTTCAATAATAATGTTGGAACACTCATACTTCCCGATTTTATAACTTCCTACAAAGCTACAGTAATCAGAGTAGTGTGGTACTGGCATAAAGATAAACATACAAATAGAATAAAACTCAAGAGTGTAGAAATAAATTCACACATCTATGGCTAGCCAAATAATTTTGAGGAGTGTCAAGTCCATTCAATGGAAAAAGAATACTCTTCAAAAAATATTGCTGGGACAACTAGATTTCCAAATCTAAAAGAATGAAGTTGGACCCCAGGCTTACACCATACACAAAAATGAACTCAAAATGGATCAACAACCTTAATACAAGCTAAGACCATAACATGCTTAGAATAATACATAGAAAAAACTTTTGATGGCCTTGGACTCGGCAACAGATTCTTTTAGGATGACATCAAAAGCACAAGTAACAAAAACATTAACAAGAAAAGTGAAAAGACAATTTACAGCACGGGAAAATTGTTCCTAAGTCATATATCTAATAAGGGATTAACACCAAGAAAATACAAAGAATTTCTACAGTTCAACAACAAAAAGACAACCCAATTTCAAAATGGGCAAATGGGGCACCTGGGTGGCTCAGTCAGTTAAGCTTGCGACTTTGGCTCAGGTCAGGATCACACAGTTCGTGGGTTTGTGGGTTCAAGTCCTGCATCGGGCTCTGTGCTGACAGCTAGCTCAGAGCCTGGAGACTGCTTCAGACTCTGTGTCTCCCTCTCTCTCTGACCCTCCCCTGCTCACACACTCTCTCTCAGAAATAAATAAAACATTAAAAATTTTTTTTAAAAATTAAAAATAAAATAAAAATGGGCAAATGATCTGTAGGCCTTTCCCTAAAGAAGATACTTAAATGGCTAATATGCATATGAAAAGATGCGCAACAGGGGCGCCTGGGTGGCTTAGTCAGTTAAGCGTCCGACTTTCGCTTAGGTCATGAACTCGCGGTTCGTGGGTTCGAGCCCCGCGTCGGGCTCTGTGCTGACTGCCAGCTCGGAGCCTGGAGCCTGTTTCAGTCTGTGACTCCCTCTCTCTCTGACCCTCCCCTGCTCACGTTGTCTCTCTATCTCCTAGAAATAAATAAAACATTAAAAAAAAAAAAAAAAAGAAAAAAAAAGATGCGCAACAGAGTCTTATCTTTAAAATTTTTTTAAATGTTTTATTATTTCTGAGAAAGAGAGAGCGAGCGCGAGCGAGCATGAGCAGGGGAGTGGTCAGAGAGGGCGGGGGATACAGAATCCGAAGCAGACTCCAGGCTCCGAGCTAGCTGTCAGCACAGAGAGCGACGAGGGGCTCGAACCCACAAACCACAAGATCATGACCTGAGCCGAAGTCAGACACTTAACTAACTGAGCCACCCAGGCGCTCCAATGCTCAACAGAGTCTTAAGAGAAATGCAAATCAAAACGACAATGAGGGGTGCCTGGGTTGCTCAGCCAGCTAAGCTTCAGGCTTTGGCTCAGTTCATGATCTTGCAGTCCGTGTGTTTGAACTCCATGTCAAAACTGTGCTGACAGCTAGGAGCCTGGAGCCTGTTTTGGATTCTGTGTCTCCCTCTCTCCCTGCCCCTCCTCTGATCATGTTCTGTCTCTCAAAAATAAATAAACATTAAAAAAAAAAAAAAACCTACAGGGGCACCTGGGTGGCTAAGTTGGCTGAGAGTCTGATTTTGGATCAGGTCATGATCTTGTGGTTTATGACTTTGAGCCCTGCTTCCGGCTCTGTGCTAACAGCTCAGAGCCTGGAGCCTGCTTTGGATTCTGTGTCTCCCTCTCTCTCTCTGCCCATCCCCTGCTTGTGCTGTCTCTCTCTTTCTCTCTCAAAACTAAACAAACATTGGGGCGCCTGGGTGGCTTAGTCGGTTAAGCGTCCGACTTTCGCTTAGGTCATGATCTCACGGTTCGTGAGTTCGGGCCCCGCGTCGGGCTCTGTGCTGACTGCCGGCTCAGAGCCTGGAGCCTGTTTCAGTCTGTGACTCCTTCTCTCTCTGACCCTCCCCTGCTCACGTTGTCTCTCTCTCTCTCTCTCCTAGAAATAAATAAAAACCTTAAAAAAAATTAAAAAACAAAATAAACATTTTTTAAAAATCCCAAAACTACAAGAAGATCTGATTTCATGCCTAATAAATGGCTATACAAAAGACAAAAGAAAACAAATGCCAACCAAGTGTTGCCAAGGATGTGGAGAAATTGGCATCTGGTGCACTGCTGGTGGGACTATAAATTCTACACTTTTGTATACCTAAGGAAATTGAATGGGACGCCTGGGTGGTTCAGTCAGTTAGGCGTCCGACTTCGGCTCAGGTCATGATCTCAAAGTTCCTGAGTTTGAGCCCTGCATCAGGCTTGGTGCTAACAGCTGGGAGCTTGGAGCCCACTTTGGATTCTGTGTCTCCCTTGCCCTATGCCCCTCCCCCGCTCTCAAGCACACACTCTCTCAAAACATTTTTAAAAAAAATTGAAAACATGGACTCAGTCAGCTACTATATGCCAGTACTCAAGGTGTATTATTCAAAATAGCCAAAAGCTGAATGGATAAATAAAATGGAGCATATACACTGGAGTATTATTTAGCCATAAAAAGGAATAAAGGTCTGACACATGGATAAACTCTGCAGACAGTATGCTAAGTGAAATAAGCCAGACAGAAAGGACAGATATTATAGACTCCACTTTTATGAGGTACCTGGTACAGTCAAACTTATAGAGACACAGGTTATCAGGTGCTACAAAGAGGGGAAAATAGGGGATTACTGCTTAATGGGTACACAGCTTGTTTCAGGTGATGAAAAGTTAGGAAATGGATTGTGGTGGTGGTTGCACAACACTGTAGATGTAATTAGTACCACTTAACTGAACACTTAAAAATGGTTCAAATGCAGGGGCACTTGGGTGGCTTACTTAGTGGGTTAAGCGTTCTACTCTTGATTTCATCTCGGGTCACAATCACACCGTTCATTGAGTTTGAGCCCCGTGCGAGTCTGCCTGGGATTATCTCCCTTCTGTGTGTGTGCTCTCTTTCAAAATATATCAATAAACTTTTTTAAAAAGTAAAGATGATGAATTGTGTTATATTTTACCAAAGTTTTAATTGCAGCATACCTCCTCTAATTAAAACTGACACTGAATCCTTGTTCTAAATGTTTTTTTTTTTTTAGATTCCATATTTGTCTATTTGCATTCACTAGTTACAGGGCCAATTATATTAACTCTATTTTCTTATTTTCTGTTTGTTTTTTAAGTGTTGGAACTTAAAAAAGTTGACCTGGGGAGGCACCTGGGCGGCTCAGTCGGTTAAGCGTCCGACTTCAGCTCAGGTCATGATCTCACAGTTCATGAGTTCGAACCCTGCATCAGGCTCTGTGCTGACAGCTCAGAGCCTGGAGCCTGTTTCCGATTCTGTGTCTCCCTCTCTCTCTGCCCCTCCCCTCCTCATGCTCTGCCTCTCTCTCTCTCTCTCTCAAAAATAAACAAACATTAAAAAAAAGAAGTTGACTTGGCGCTCAAACTCATGAACTGTGAGATCATGACCTGACTCAAAACCAAGAGTAGATGCTTAAGCAACGGAGTCATTCAGGTGCCCATTACACTGTGTTCTCGATGTTCTGGCATTTGGGGCCTTTTACAGACCCAGGGAAAGGCTGACCCTCCCATAGCTAGTTAAGGCCTAAAGGTAACAACTTGCCTAATAGCAGAGCCCTATCTCTCTACCTTGCCTGGAGGCCCAGGAGACCATATTCCTCCACTTGAATCACCCTTGGCCAGGTAGCAGGCAAGTAGAGACCACTCCTAAAGGCCAAAATCCTTTGGATTAATTCAAAGTAGCCAGTCCTAAACTGTTTACTCTGCCCTGCTTTCACTTTCCCTCAGAAACCGTAATTAAGTCTCTGGCCTAGGGTTGAGCTTCAGCTCAGGTCATGATCTCACTGTTTGGTTCAGTTCGTGGGTTTGGGCACCACATTGGGCTCGCTGCTGTCAGCATGAAGCCCACTTTGGACCCTCTGTCCCCCTCTGCCTGGACCTGCTTGTGTGCGCTCTGCTCTCTCTCTCCTTCAAAAATAAACTTTTTTGGGGGCGCCTGGGTGGCTTAGTCGGTTAAGCGTCCGACTTTCGCTTAGGTCATGATCTCGCGGTTCGTGGGTTCGAGCCCCGCGTCGGGCTCTGTGCTGACTGCCAGCTCAGAGCCTGGAGCCTGTTTCAGTCTGTGACTCCCTCTCTCTCTGGCTCTCCCCTGCTCGTGCTCTCTCTCTCTCTCTCCTAGAAATAAAAAAAATAAACTTTTTTTTTTTTTTTTTAAATAAAGGCTCTGACCTAAATGGGCTTGCCCCTGACCCTCTGCCTCCTAACCACCTGGTGCTTTCTTCTGTGACCCTGCACGCATGCAGTGGCTTCCTCTCTGAGACCTGTGGGTGTAACACATCTTCCTCCATGTCTCATTCCTGTCTCCTCCCGTGGCAAGAGGGGCTTTATCATAACTTACCCAGTATTTACATTTTTAAAACAATCTCAATGTTTTAAAAAAACTGATGACAGTGAAGCTGATTATGTTAACCCACAAGTAAAGGAAGGCTTACTTAGTCTCTCTTTAGAGGCCTTTCCAAATTCTCTAAATTTCTAACTGGAAATTATCAGGACTATTGCTAATGGGTGAAAAATAGGTTTTATAGGTACACAGAAAGTACAACTATCTCTAAGACTGCCCCCTTTCTAGAGTGCTTGGGGGGATTGTAGAGAGATTTTAAAAAGAAATCTCCTGGGGCGCCTGGGTGGCTTAGTCGGTTAAGCGTTCGACTTTCGCTTAGGTCATGATCTCGCGGTTCATGGGTTCGAGCCCCACGTCGGGCTCTGTGCTGACTGGCAGCTCAGAGCCTGGAGCCTGTTTCAGAGTCTGTGACTCCTTCTCTCTCTGACCCTCCCCTGCTCACGCTGTCTCTCTCTCTCTCCTAGAAATAAAATAAAAATATTAAAAAAAAAACCTCCTAAGATGATGTAGGCTGCTTCTTCAACCTACAGGAAATTCATGTCCAGATTTTCAACAGGAAATCATGTTGGGGGTGGAAACAGAATAAGGAAGTACACAAATGGGTGTTGGGGGGGGGGGGAGGAGTCTATTAAGAGTATCTGAGTGAAAGAGAAATGAAAATGAAGTTGAAAAAGAGCTGAATTCTGGAGCTAGAGAAACTGAGGAAATGAAACTTCAGAGAAGGCACCTCCGTCATTCTGTAAAGTAGCCTGGTGAGCCAACTGCAGCAGTAGGAGCTTAAAATGAGCAAGTCTCCACACCCACTCGGCAAAGCCCAAGTGAATTTATTATTTTTTAAAATGTTTTTTATTTCTGAGGGAGAAAGAGAGACAGCATGAGCAGGGGAAGGTCAGAGAGAGAGAGAGAGGGAGACGCAGAATCTGAAGCAGGCTCCAGGCTCTGAGCTAGCTGTCAGCACAGAGGCCGATGCAGGGCTCGAACCCACAAATCGTGAGATCCTGACCTGAGCTGAAGTCGGGCGCTTAACCGACTGAGCCAGCCAGATGCCCCTAAAATTTCGTTTTAATAATAATAAATTTTCTCAGAGCCTGGAGCCTGCTTCAGATTCTGCATCTCCCTCTCTCTCTCTCTGACCTTCCCCTGCTCATGCGGTCTCTCTTTCTCTCTCAGAAAAAAATAAAAAACATTTTTTAAAAAATTAAAAAAAAAAAAAAACAATTTTAGGGGACTGCAGTGGCCTCCCTTTGGGATTAGTGATGACTCCTGTGCCTGGAGGCTAATGGCACAGGGCAGATTCCGAAGGCAGGACTGTGGACTGCTGTCCCCCATTACCTGACACATGGTTTCTCATGACTCTGAGCCTGGGCTCTCTCCCAGAGGGCTGTCCCCTCCTTCGGGCAAAGCGGACAACAGAGCTGGAAGGAGACCCAGGCTGTGCCTTAGTCACCACGGTGACAAGAAACCATCACAAATATTTGCTTATGACTTCACTGGAGAAGCCAGGCGGGGCGGGTTAGATTGGAAGAAGGAATAATCACAGAAACATATCTGGAACCAGCAACCAAAGGAATGCTGGATTCTCACTCAGGGACCAGCAGGCGAAGGGTTTGTTTTCATCATGCACTCCCTTACGTGCTGGGACTGGATTAAGAATCCAGAATACAAACATACCTCTTCTAGCATCTGACTGTCTTAGGCAGCCTTTGGGTTTTCTTAGTCAAGGAATTCTCTCAAAGTGAACAGGTCCTTGAAGTTGTACCTCCCATTTCTAGGAAATAAATGGCTAATGTTGCTGTGCAGTCTCTAAACTTCTGGAACCAAGAGACAAGCAGTAATAATAATACAAAACAGGCAAAGACCCTGTTATGGCCTGAATTGTACCCTGCCTACAACTCATATATTGAAGTCCCGGTGAACAGGGTCTATTTTAAAGAGGTGAGGATATTGGGATAAGGCCCTAATCCAAGTATGACTAGTGCCCTTATAAAGAGAAGATTAAGATACAGCTGCACAAAGAAGGAGAACATCATGTGAACATGAAGACAGCTACTGATAAACCAAAGAGGAAAAAGGTCTTGGAAAAAGCCAACCCTGCTGATCTCAGAATTCTAGCCTCCAGAACTGTGGGAAAATAAATTCCTGTTGTTTAAGACATCCTGGCTGTGGTACTTTGTTTTGGTAGACCTAGCAAAATAATATGAGTTCTGATAAAACTGGAGTCTCCTTTTTTTTTTTAATGTTTATTTTTGAGAGAGACATAGATAGGGCAGAGAGAGAGGGAGACACAGTCTGAAGCAGGCTCCAGGCCCAGACGTGGGGCTCGAACTCACGGATTGCAAGATCATGACCTGAGCCGAAGCTAAATGGTTAACTGACTGAGCCATCAGCACCCCTGGAGTCTCTTTTGAGATTCATAAAACCTTAAAATTACGTACCTGTTCTCAGAAAAAGGCATACTACATATAGCCAGCTGTCCTGTGTATGGGACAGGGATGTTACTACTAGACCTTCAAGCTCACATCCTGGACACTTGCTGGCTCTAGGACTTTCCAAATCAAACCTTTATGTTCATGGTCCGTACTTCAAAAAGCTACCAAGCAATCACTTGAAGACATGTGCCTAGAAAAGCCCAAAAGAGCTATATTTAGAAGAAAAGGGAACTACTATTATTTTCTAGGTAATGACCTGGCAATCTTCAAACAAGATGGGACCTGGAACACTATTAAGCAGTCAAGTTTTTCCAAATTATTTCCCTTGTCCTGGTGTTAAGCTGAGTGGGTGCTGCGCCTCTGCAGAAGGTGGTTTTCTAAAGAAATGTTACTGTAGCTGCCTGGGCATCAAGAATGAGCTAAGGCATGGGGCGCCTGGGTGGCTTAGTCGGTTAAGCGTCCGACTTTCGCTTAGGTCATGATCTCGCGGTTTGTGGGTTCGAGCCCCGCGTCGGGCTCTGGGCTGCCTGCCAGCTCAGAGCCTGGAGCCTGTTTCAGTCTGTGACTCCCTCTCTCTCTGACCCTCCCCTGCTCACGCTCTCTCTCTCTCTCCTAGCAATAAATAAAACATTTAAAAAAAAAAAAAAAAAAGAATGAGCTAAGGCTTTAAATCACACAGACTCACTGTTGGGCATATGCTACAATTAGGAAGCTTTACGACTCATCATGATGCCCTTAAAGGTTACTTGGGGAGAGGGGGTAAAAAGGCAACCTAATGACACTGGGAAGAGAGATAAAAGAGATAAATGGTTATCTCCCACTTTAAAGCCTCTTCCTTCAAGAAAGAAACCCGATTCCTCCTAAGCTGAAAAGACTTTTTTCAGTTGGCCTTTCATACCTTTCACTAGGAATTAATCTAGCAAATAAATACGCATCACCATAAGATTCCTGGGTTAGGGGCCCCTGGGTGGCTCAGTTAGTTAAGTGTCCAACTTCAGCTCAGGTCATGATCTCACAGTTCCTGAGATGGAGCCCTGCACAGGCTCTATGCTGAGAGTGCAGAGCCTGCTTGGGATTCTCTCTGTCTGTCTCTCCCCTGCTTATGCAAGTGCTTTCAGGGGAAAAAAAAAAAAAAGATTCCTGGCTTAAAACACTATGGCCAGGGGTGCCTGGGTAGCTCGGTCAGTTAAATTTATGACTTCATCTCAAGTCATGATCTCACAGCTCTTGAGTTCAAGCCCTACATCAGGCTCTGTGCTGACAGCTCAGAGCTTAGAGCGTGCTTCAGATTCTGTGTCTCCCTCTCTCTGCCCCTTCCTGGCTCACACTTGGTCTCTCTTTCCTTCAAAATTAAATATTAAAAAAATTTTTTTTAAAAACAAAAACAAAACCCTCACTATGGGCATATTCCAGTTAATTAAAAGGAAAGGAGGGGGGGCGCCTGGGTGGCTCAGTCGGTTAAGCACCTGACTTCGGCTCAGGTCATGATCTCATGGTTCGTGGGTTCAAGCCCCGCGTCGGGCTCTGTGCTGACAGCTCAGAGCCTGGAGCCTGCTTTCAGATTCTGTGTCTCCCTCTCTCTCTGCCCCTCCCCTGCTCATGCTGTCTCTCTCTCTCTCAGAAATAAATGAAACATAAAAAACATTAAAAAAAAAAAAAAGGAAGGGAGGGACACCTGCGTGGCTTAGTCTGCTAGGTGTCTGACTCTTGATTTTGGCTTAGGTCATGATCTCAGGGTTCGTAGGATGGTTCATGGGACTGAGCCAAGCCCTGAGTTAGGGTTGACAGCACAGAGCCTGCTTGGGATTCTCTCTCCCTCTCTCGGTCCCTACCCTGCTCATGCTCACTTTCTCTCAAAAATAAATAAATGAACATTTAAAGAAAAGATAGGAGTAAGAGTGTACCAGGATATAGAGTCCACGGTGTTAGCAGCTTATTAGCAGGCTAGTAACCATTGCTAATGTGCCAAGTTTTTTGTAGACATAATCTCTGATCTTCACAAAAATCCTGAGAATCCATTTTACAGATGAGAAAAGTGAGACTCAGAGGGTAAGTAACAAGCCAGGAAGCTAATCCAACAAATTTGACCTATTTGATCCTAAACTCCAGGCTCTTCTCATTTCCTGAGAAGGGAAAACTATTGGTGGCAGCAAATCCATCAGAATTCTCAGCTAGGGGTTACTCTATCACCGATAAACATATCTGCTCACACCCAAGAATTTCAGTTAAACACAAACTCAAATGCCTTAAAAGGTAAAGACAGTTTTACAGGACAGTTATAATATTACACCAGGGGCTGCCTTCAAAGTCAGTTTTTACGACATTGTGTCAGCCAAACAAAATCTGACAGGGGCTGGGGTGAAATCAGCTGTTTTAAATTCTTGGTTTGAGGACAGTAATTAAATAGCAACTAACAGCTAAGAAGCTAGGTTCAGAGGTATTGTGACTTACAGAAGATCATTCAGCTATTAAATTGTGGACCCAGGACTGGGATCTAGACCCTCTAATTCTAAAGGCCTGCACTTTGCATACAGCCTCTGAGAACCACTTCTTTCCACCCCCCCACCCCCCTAACACCCATATAATTCTATTCAATTTGGCTCCTGCCGTTAGACTGGGTTCTGTCTATACGGATCTACGTACCTGGTCATTTTAACTTGAGAATTACTGGCAATCGATTCTTTAATTAGTGCTCATATGAAGAGGGAGCAACTGAAAACTTTGTGAAGATGTTTGTCTATGAGATCTCCCCTCTATCCACCATATCTGATTTTTAGGAACTCATTTTCATAGTACAGGTTCTTCTTTGCAGTGACTTTTCTCCCTAGACCACAAATCCAAATAAGCCCAAACCTAAAGTACATCTGACACTATGTAACCACCTATACAATCAGAATTAATTAAATCAAAATTCCTCAAAAACAAAGTCAGCCATGATGGGACTGGAAGGGTAGGAAGACAGAACACAAGTAACAGAGGTAAATTTGAACATTTTTTTTTTTTTACAAATAGTTTATTGTCAAATTGGTTTCCATATAACACCTAGTGCTCATCCCCACAAGTGCCCTCCTCAATGCCCCCCTCCCCCCTCCCCCCCCACATCCATCAGTCCTCAGTTTGTTCTCAGCATTCAAAAGTCTCTCATGGTTTGCCTCTCTCCCTTTCCCCCACCATTTCCCCCCTTCTTCTCCCCCATGGTCCTCAGTTAAGTTCCTCCCAATCCTCCTATACGTGCAAACATATGATATTTGTCCTTCTCTGCCTGACTTATTTCATTCAGCATAACACCCTCAAGGTCCATCCATGTTGCTACACAAGGCCAGATTTCATTGTTTCTCATTGCCCTGTAGTATTCCATGGTATAGATAAACCACATCTTCTTGATCCATTCGTCCGTGGATGAACACTTAGGCTCTTTCCATGTTTTAGCTATTGTTGAGAGTGCTGCTATGAACAAATTTGAACATTTTCAAAAAGGTTCTTCCAAAACTTACCTGGCTCAGTTTCTTACCAAATAAAACATAGACTGGTTTAAATTTTGCCTGTCTTCTTGCTGGTCTACCTAGTATATAATTACTGTGAATGCATATGAAGCTGATGGCAAAATTTTGTTTTGGTACTGTTGAATTACAACTTTGGTAGCTAAAACCAGCAGTAGCTCAGGAATAGTTCAGGAATCTCACCACTTGCAGTTCCTTTTTCTTTTTTTTAAAGATTTTATTGTATTTATTTAAAAAATTTTAATCTTTATTTATTTTTGGGAAAAAGAGAGACAAAGCGTGAGCAGGGGAGCAGAGAGAGAGAGGGAGACACAGAACCCAAAGCAGCCTCCAGGCTCTGACCTAGCTGTCAGCACAGAGCCCGACGTGGGGCTCAAACCCACGAACCACAAGATCATGACCTGAGCCAAAGTCAGATGCTTAATGGACTGAGCCACCCAGGTAGTCCGTATTTATTTATTTAAAAAAAAGTTTATTTCTTTATGGGGAGGGGGGCAGGAGAGAGGGAGAGGGAGAGAGAGAATCTTAAGCAGACTCCATGCACAGCACACAACCTTGGGATCATGACCTGAGCCAAAATCAAGAACTGGAGGCTCAACTAACTGAGCAACCCAGGTGCCCCTAAAGATTTTAAGTAATCTCTACACCCAACATGGGGCTGGAACTTAAAAGCCCAGAGATTAAGAGTCACATGCTCCACTGACTGAGTCAGCCAAGTGCCTCACCACCTGCAATTTTTTATCCTAAGAATCAGCCAGTCACTTGTGAGTGCATCTTTTCATTCACCACCCCGCATCCAAATTACTGCCGCATTTCTCTATTCTCATGAAGACCAAAACAATTTTTCTGCTCCCTTTTTATTATGAATTATTTAAGTTCGGAAAAACCGAAATAGGATAATAATCATTTATAAACTCTCAACTTTAAGATTCAAAGGGTTTTTAAAAAATGTTTATTCATCCATTTTTGAGAGAAAGGGTATGAGCAGGGGAGAGGTGGAGAGAGAGACAGAATCCAAAACAGGCTCCTTGCTGTCAGCTGTCAGTGCAGAGCCCAAAGCGGGGCTTGAACTCATGAACTGTAAGATCATGACCTGAGCTGAAGTCAGACGCTTAACTGACTGAGCCACCCAGGCGCCCCTAAGATTCAACAATTTTTAATGATGCCGTATTTGTTTTACTCCATCAGATATACAGATGCACAGATGCTATTTTATATACATTATACACATTTTGTTTTATATTTTTAAAAATTTATTTAATGTCTATACCCAAAGTGGGGCTCGAACTCATGACTCTGAGATCAAGAGTCATATGCTCTTCTGAGGTAGCCAGGCACCCCAAACTGAACATATGAAAGCTGTAAATGGCACAACTTGGCACTTTACCATTATTACTTTAGTTAGTGCCTCATAATAAGGACCTTCTTACATAACCACAATTTCAAACCTAAGTAAATTATCAAAACACCTATTATCTAGTCCATACTCAAATTTTCTTATTTCAAAATGGGTGTTATAGCTAGTTGGCTTTTTGTCAACCCAAGCCAGAATCCAGTCAAGGTTCACCCACTGTATTTAGTCTTTTACCATTTTATTATGGAAAATTTCAAATACGTACAAAAGTAGACAGAAGAGTAAATAAAATGAATTTCAATGCAATCATTCAGATCCAATAATCAACTAGTAGCCATTAGTCTATGTTTCCATCTACATCCAGACCCTGAATCACTTAAGGAAATTCCTGATATCTCATCTATATATACTTCAATATGTAGCTTCAAACAATAACATTTCTTAAAAAAATTACATTATCATTATTCTAACATTTGGTCACTTCTAATCTACAAAATCTATCCTCTCCCTTAACCCCTTTATTTGTGATATTGACTGTGAAGAGACTAGGTGAGTTGCCTTAATGAATGCCCCACATTCTCATTTTTTGTGATTAATTTATGTCTATCTCCTGTGTTTCCTGTAAAATGGAAGTGAGGTCTAGAGGCTAGAATAGATTCAGGTTCTCAATATTTTTTTGGCAAGAACACATAAAGGCGATGCTTTCTGTTTCATACTCATCACATTAGGAGGCATGTAATGGTAGGCTGCCCAAATGATCATAAATTTGATAAGATGGTAACCAGATCTCTCTTGGAAATCATCTACAGGGACTCGTGCGTGCTTCAGTTGGTTAAGCATCTGACTTTGGCTCAGGTCATGGTTTATGGGTTCAAGCCCACTGTCGGGCTCTATGCTGATAGTGGGGAGCCTGCTTGGGATCTCTCTCCCTTTCTCTCTGTCCCTATCCTGTGTGTACTCTCTCTCCCTCTCTCTCTCAAAATAAACAAACTAAAAAAAAAAAAAAAAAGTCAAGTCATCTACATACCCTATGTCTCCATTCACTTTAATTTTATTCTGACACATTTCTTGAATATTACATATTTTGTGTGTAAGATATAAAGCACAATAAAATGACCAACTTTTAAAGATAGGTATTACCAAGTATTGAATCTCTGTGTGCTCTGTTCATTCTTCTAACTCTTCAAACCTGACTTCTATTCCTTCTATTCCACAGAAACCGCTTTTATCAAGTTCACCAACAACCTCACTGCCGTATCTAAAAGATAGAAATCTCTGTTCTCTTCTGAAGCCCTCAGTAGTAATCACTAATCCCTTCTCTCAGAGAAGGTTCTCTTGGCACCACTTCCAAACTCATCTAGTCTTCTCAGTCCTCACTACATCTACATGCTGGTTTCTATCTTCACTCTCTCTCTAGGCCATTTCATTCATTCCCATGATAACTTTCAAATTTATGTCCCAAGCTCAGCCTTTTCCCTTGAGCTCCAGACCCATATATTCAACCACATATCAAAATCTCTTGATATCCAAAACCAGCTCTATCTTCCACTCAACCCCCTACCAGCAACAGCATTTCCAAGTTACTCAGTCCAAAACCCAAGTAAAAGCCATCCTTGATTCCTTCTCTTCCCTCTCTTTCATCTAATCTCTTGACAAAACCTGTCCCATTTTATCTCCAAATATACTTTGAATGCATTTACATGTCTATCAATTCCTGACCCCCACATCATCCAGGTCCTTACCATCTCTCACCTGGCTGCTAAAAAATAACCTACCCCTTCCTCTTTTCCCTCATACTCCCCATCCATCACCACAATAAAACCAGAGAGACCACTGCTAGGTATTCAGAGGCTGTTTCTGGCAGTACTTTTTATATTTCCTGTTTTCTCTCTGCCCACGGTGCTCTTCCCTAGCTCTTAGAATTGCTAGGTCCTTTCCTCATTACCCTAACCCAAAGTAAGCTACTCTATTTTTGTCAGAACACCTGCTTTATTTCCTTTATTACACTATTTACAGCCTGTGTCTCTTCTCTTGCGTAGTAGGATTTTTTAAGTTCTGCAAAGACAGGGACCTTTGTTGTATCTCTGGCATCTATAGTATCATAGACACACAAGAATTTGTTAATGAATCACTGTTCAAATATTTATTCAATATTTACTGAACACTTAACACTGGCCCAGACACAAGGCCTAGCTGTAACAGTTGCGTAATAAGTGTTTGCCAGTAGGTGTGAGGTTAGTAGAGAAATGTACAGCAAAGAAATCTTCCTGTGACTGGAGTGGAGTAAAATTTCCAAAGGCAGATTTTAGGAGGGTTTCTTCCTAGAAACCCAAAAACCACAGGTTTCCTCCAGAATTGATACAAAAACTGAATAAAAAAGAGTTATAGGGACACCTGGGTGGTCAGCTTCTGACTCCTGATTTTGGCTCAGATCTGACAGTGAGGCCTAGTTGGGATTCATTTTCTCTCTCTCTTCCTCTGCCCCTCTCCCCTGCTCTCTCTATACATAAACAAACAGCTCCCAACCCATCCAAAAAACAAGCTGTAAAACAGAACACGGGCACCTGAGTGGCTCAGTAGGTTCAGTGACCAATTCTTGGTTTAAGCTCAGGTATGGTCCCATGGTTTGCAGGATCCAGCACCGTGTCAGGCTCTGCAGTGACGGGGCAGAGCCTGCTTGGGGCTCTCTACCCCTCCCCAACTCACACTCTCTGTTTCTCTCAAAATAAATAAATAAAAACTTTAAAAAAAAAAAAAGGATGACATATCATGATGTTCACCTTAGTAAAAAAATGAACTTATTAAAAAAAAAATCCCAGCAGACAAACGCATGCTTCAGACAAACATTTTAGACTCCTAAATCCAGTAATCTTGTCAGTGTTGATTCTATTTGACTTTCTAATTTGCCTCTATCACTTTTGCTTTCCCCGAAATTCTACCCAGGATTCTGAGAACACCACCCTCTCCCAGTTCTACCTTTCCTACCACTCCTCAGCTTTCATACTGTGTTCCTCTTCAATGCCCATCTCTCACTCTCAGGGTGCACCAAAGGTCTAGCTGTGATCCTCGTCATAGCAGGAGCAGCTCCTACAAGCGATCTTCCCCAGCTTCAACCTCCACTTTCATACCAAGAACCAAATCCCTACTGTCTCAGCCATATGCCTGACAGTGTTATTTCCAAATGCCTACTGGCTAGATCTCCACCTCACTTTCTCTTTAAGTCAGTTCTCGTATCTTCCTTGGTTCAGTTAACACCATTACCATTCACCAGGCTTTAGAGTCAGCCATGAACTTCCTCCTCCCCAAGCTTCAACAGACTAATAAACTGATTTTTGACCTGTGCCAAAGTCTCTCCTTAACCAAATTCTATCTAGCCTCCTCTAAAATATTCTCAACTAGGCCTCAACCATGGCCTAATAGTTGAGCAAAAACACTCATAGTTCCTAGGACGACCCTAGCCCCCTGCCCATAAAGTGTCTGCTTAAGAAAATCTCAAGGCTGCAAAAAGGGCTCACTGTTTGTTCCACCAACACCTGAAGACGGGACCCCTGTCTCCCAGGCTCTGTGGGAGGGTAGGAGCCTAATGTCAATAAGTACCCATTAGCAAACCCAGATGGGTTTCAGATAGGCCAACCCCTCTTTCTCACATTTTTTAATTTTTCACTTCCTTGACTCTTCTGAGCCACATTTCTCTGCCCCCTCTATCCTCTCACCCTCCCTTTAAAATGCCCAGTTACCCCTGTACAAATCGAAGCTGAATTTAATTCACTTTCTCTATTACAATAGGATGTTACTGATTAAAATCTGTTCTTGTCACTTTAACTAGTATCCAGCTTTATCTTTGACTCGTTACCCCAAAACAGTTCCTACTGACAACCTCCAATGACACTGTTTCAGTTTACAACCCATCACCTTTCACTTCTAAACCACTGAATCTTTGGAGCAAGAATCCACGGTGCAGTGCACGTTCTCAAATGTTCCACCCAGCATCTTAAACATCAGTCCTCCAAAGGATCCAAAGTGGCTTACGATAAATCCAACAAAATAAACATACAAAAACAAAAATCTAGAACAGGAATATACCAATTTGTATAAAAAACAGAAAAGATGAATACAGAGAAGCAGGACCCAAAGAACCAATTATTAAAATTGAGCTGCATTTTGACACGTCAGCTGCCTGGCGGCCAAAACAATGAGTAAACACTTACATAATTTTCATTATCCATGATGGTCCCTTTTGAAGCACAAAAGTTTAAAATTTTGACTTTTCCTTTTTGGTTGCTGGTGCTGCTGATGTCATATCTAAAACTACTGTCTAAGCCAAGGTCATGAAGATTTACTCCTAATTTCTTAAAAGGGTTTTACGGTTTTAACCCCTTTCATTTGTCTTTGATCCACTGAGTTAATTCTGTATATGGTGTTAAGGTAGGGGTCCAACTTCATTCCTTTGCAAATGGACACCTGTATTTCATTTAGGCATTATATATAATACCTAGCACATGAGGATAATAAAAACAAACCAGTGATCCACACAAGTCATTTCTTAATGAATTTATCTTTAATTTCGATACCTTCAAAGTTAACGATTTTTATGATTAAACCAATCTATTAAACCAACAAACTGCTGCAGTATACAAGTTCCTTTCCTTTGTCAGTTTCTTAGTTCTGTGTCCTGCTAGGAGACCTCTGTCAGGCACCCCAAAGTAGGCAAGGATCATAATGCTCCTGACGAGAAAATCACAAAAGCCAAGATCTTGGTTTTTACTCTGGATTTAGATGATAAAACCTTTTCCTCATAGGTAAAGACTTTGGAAAGCATTCACATCTAGCAGTGAGGACACAGATGTGTGATTTTCCCTTCTGAAAGGTCTTTGGGAAAGAAGGGGAAAAAAAAAAAGGTCTTTGAAATATCCCAAAGTCGGGTGCCTGGGTGGCTCAGTCAGTTCAGCATTTAACTTTGGCTCAGGTCATGATCTCAGTTTGTGGATTCGAGCCCTGTGTTGGGTTCTGTGCTGACAGCTAGCTCAGAGCCTGGAGCCTGCTTCGGATTCTGTGTCTCCCCCTCTCTCTGACCCTCCCCTGCTCATGCTCTCTCTCAGAAATAAATTTTTAAAAAATTAAAAAAAAAATAAAGAAATATCCCAAAGTCATGTCTAACCTCTATAGAAGAGATGTTTCCAAGGAAAATTCAAATTTAACTGGTAATAATTTAGTAACGATTTGCTTAGCTCTTAAGGCTAAACTCATACAGAACCCCCATTTTAGAGGTAGGGAGATCAAGACAAAATTTGCAGAAGCACTCAGCTAATTTAATGGGTCTACTGCAGGTATTTCTAAAGCCAATGCTCTCTCCATTACATATACTTAATAGCACAATAGTTGCAAGGGGACTCCTTTGTTATTTTCCGGAAGAAGTGTCAATGTTCCTTCTACCACCCTGACCATTGCCTGACTCAACCCCTCAAATGAGGTGTGGTCCAGTTCTTGCAAGGAATAGGGAATACAGATATTAGACAATAACAATATTGATGTGAACAGAAGCGGAAAACTTTAAGGACTGGCAGGTGGTTAGGCAGTCATTTCAAGGCTCTCTGCCACTTCAAAGAAAAAGTGAAAACCATTTGAGTTAATCCTCCTTGTTTTAGAGTCCCCCACCCTATGTGTGTGTGTTTGTGTGTGTAGGAGGGAGTCACTGGCGGTGGCAGTTTGCATTGATGATATCAAGTTGGGGAAACAGGATGAACTACGATAAATGTCATTTAAGTATGGTAAAAGGTTTGAAAATGTTTCTTAAGAGTTCAACATTATGTAAATGGACAGAATATCTTTAAGGGTTTGTATTAGAAAGAAATAGTAGGGCGCCTGGGTGGCTCATATAAGTTAAGCATCTAACTCGGCTCGCAAGTTTCTGGTTTCGTGCCCTGCATGAAGCCTGCTTCGGATCCTCTGTATCCTTCTCTCTGCCCCTCCCCTGCGCTCGTGGGCACAGGCACGTATCCACTCTCTCTCAAAAATAAATAAACATTAAAAAATAAATAAACAGGGGCGCCTGGGTGGCTCAGTCAGTTAAGCATCCGACTTTCGCTTAGGTCATGATCTCGCTGTTCGTGGGTTCGAGCCCTGCGTGGGGCTCTGTGCTGACTGCCAGCTCAGAGCCTGGAGCCTGTTTCAGAGTCTGTATCTCCCTCTCTCTCTGACCCTCCCCTGCTCACGCTCTCTCTCTCTCCTAGAAATAAATAAAAATATTAAAAGAAACAAACAAACAAACAGCTAGGCTGAGAGAAGGCAGTTGTGCTAGATGGACCACTAGAAGGCACACTGGAAACACTATGGTACTGGTCAAAGGAGCTACAAAGCCAGACAATCTGACTTCTGGTCTTGCTACTTAATAAATGCACAACCTTGGGTGTCATTCACCTATATCTCAATTTTCTTACCCTTACCCGGTCTACCTCAGAGTTATGATGAAGATGATTGAGAATATACATGAAAATACTTTAGGATTAGGTTTGGTAATAGCTTTTCAAGCTTCTCAAATTTCTCCCCAGGGGTTCATGACCAGAAAATATGGCAAACAAGAGAACAGTACGAAACAGGTAGGACAGCATGAGGCTCTCAGGGTGTTATCTGCAAGCCTGTCAAAACTGCTAGTCATCAAGACAATGGGAGAGGCTTCTTCACAGGACAAGTGGGTCAGTCCAAAATGGGGCCACAATAAAGCCTACTCCTATTCTGGCAGATCCTCACAGGACTGGGTTGAGCAGTCATCACTGTGGGAAACAAAGCTGAATCTATAAACTAGGTGGTTTGGCTAAAAGACCACGTGGGGAGACCTATCTGCATATGTATTCAAAGCTCAAGGTCTAAGTAAAGTACGGCACACTGAAGTACTGAATCAACCAGATGTTGACAGTCCCAGATATTAGTTCTCAAATGCTAATTCTCCTGTAAATTTCCTAGTCCTTTTTTTTGGCTCTTACGTCTATATGTAAGTGTAACAGTCAGACCTAGGGGTGGGAAGTAAGCAGTGATGAGAAACACAGCACAGGACTAGGAGAGCTACAGTCCAAACATTTTTTTCTCCAAAAGAAAATTACTAATTATCCTTTATAGACCGTGCAGGATATGGCAGCTCTCACCTTCTTAGGGAAACTCCACTGCCACTACCACTAAGTGCTACAAGAACTAAGATGAACTAAAGTAGAGAAACCAAAGAGCTCAACTTACATTTAAGCCAACCCCAAAATATTCACTGAGTGTCTCCTAAGCACTCACGCTGTTCAAAATATCAAGAAAAAAATAGGGGTGCCTGTTTGGTAGAGCGTGCAACTCTTGATCTCAGGCTGCAAGTTTGAGCCCCATATTGGGTGTAGAGATCACTTAAAAATAAAATCACTATATATAATTATTTATTATAATTTACATATTATATTAGATTCATAATATTTAACACATATTAATATAGTACTTATATATAAGGTACATGTCGTATACACATTATATAATATTACACATTTATCTATAAATATATAAAATATATAATCCAAATAATCGCTAAACTGATTCAAATATTAAAGTAATTTATTATTCATCTTAAAAAATGTGTGTGCCAGGCACTGTGTAAAGGCTTCTGCCTTTAGGAAGCTTTACAACTAACTTTACTGTCATAGCATCAAGAAAATAAAAAGACAATGAATTGAAGTGTTCAATGAGTTTAGAAGATGGGAGTGAAAACTGTCCTGAGTGTAAGGTCTACAGTTGTCTTTGAAGGGTAATTTGATGTTTGTTTTGATGTTGATATGGGGGGGGAGGGGCAGCAAGAAACAGGGAGAAAGAATTCTCCTATGCTAACCATGCTCAGTGTGGAGCCCAATATAGGGCTTGATCTCACGACCCTGAGATCATGACCTGAGCCAAAACCAAGAGTCAAATGTTTAACCAACAGAGCCATCCAGGTGCCCTTAGATGTTAATATTTCTAAAGGTAATAGGGGTAGGGAGGGAGAGCAGCTCACCAGGAGCAAAGACCACAAGATTAGAAAGTCCAAGATGTGTTTGAGGGACAAGAACAGTTTGGTTAGAGAGGTATAAAAACAAAGGTCCACAGAAAATGTCTCTGAGGTAGAACAGTGAACTTCCGACCACTTGGCCTCGATTCTGCAGCACTGCACTGCTCCATCCCTAGTCCCTGAACAAGGAGGGTTCTGCATGTCTGTAGGCTGGATTACACAAATTTCTCTGATTAGCTCTTGTTTTAACTATTACTATTCTGAGGCCGGGCTTTTCCAAGAGCCCTTCTGACAAATTAAAAGCAGAGATTTCTCTAACCTATATATACTAACCCAAAAAGGAGGAGCCAATTTTGGAAGGCATCTTCTGAGGCCCCATATATAAAGGGCCCAGGACAATACAGGGGAGTGCCAGATTGAGAGGCCACACAAAGGGAATCTTCTCTGCCAACACTGCCCCTCAAACCCTATCAACTCCTTCCAATATGATGTGGTGGGAAAGAGTGCCAGTTTGGGAGGCAGGCAGGTGATTTCTTCTCAGCTCCTACTCTGAAAGGCCTCACTTGCCCATGAGCAGAATTCCTCGGAAGTCAGGGTCAGAGAAGGACAGCTATATTTTCTTGCTCTCTATAAAAGGTCATTTTTCCTCTTCCTTTCTCCTGACACTGTAGCTCCTTTCTCTTAATCTTTATTCTTCCACCTTCACTCCCTCCAGAGCTAGGCTGTAAGAACCAATGAACCAGAGTTTTAAAAAAGGGCCTATTCTCTACGATTTACCTCACCCTAAAATAGGCAATTCCAATCACGTCTCATTAAACAGTTACTGCCTCTTTGGAAGATGGTGATAATTTCCAAATCTACACCTGCAGTCCACACCTAATACCCAAGGGGTTCCTTCCAACCATACCCCATAAGCATCTTTTTAAAAAGCATGTTTTTTTTTAAAAAAAATGTAGGGGTGCCTGAGTGGTTCAGTTAGTTAAATGCCCAACTCCTGATTTCAGCTCAGATTATGCATGATCTTGTATAGTTCGTGGGTTCAAGCCCCACACTGGGCTCTATGCTGACAGCGTGGAGCCTGCTTGGGATTCCCTCTCTCCCTCTCTCTCTGCCCCTCACCCACTCACACAGGTGCACACTCTCTCAAAACAAATGAATAAAATTTACAAAATTTAAATTGTCACCTTTTCCTTTTTAATGTTTTTATTTATTTCTGAGCGAGAGATAGCATGAGCAGGGGAGGGCCAGAGACAGGGAGACACAGAATCTGAAAGAGGCTCCAGGCTCTGAGCTAGCTGTCAGTACAAGAGCCCAACATGGGGCTTGAACCCATGAATGGTGAGATCATGACCTGAGCCGAAGTTGGACGCTTAACTGACTGAGCCACCCAGGCGCCCCAAGTTGTCACCTTTTCTGTAAGTCTACTCCTTATACATTTCTCTTAATTCACAATCCACAATCCCTCATTTGAAATTCTGAATTCAAAAGAGCTCTGAAAATAAGGTTTTTAATAAATATAGCTTCAAAACACATTTACTAAAACTTGAACAAAACATGAGACTACAGCCCTTCTTTATCTCACTTAATGGTTTGCTACAAAATATTAATAATAATTGACTACACACACACACACACACAGTACGCTATCCATACCCTGCTGGACGTGCTATCCAACTTATATCCACTTAATGCCTTTTAAAATCTAAACAATTAGAATTCTGAAATATCTGGCACAAATGGCTTCTTCAAGACATGCATTCTCAATGGGGTAAATGCTGCACCCAGAAGGGCAAAATTGGTTCATGGCCAGTGGGAAGGACTTAGATATTAAATGGTATGTGGCGCTCCAAAGTGCAATATTATCAATAAAGTCTTATTTCTTAGTATTTAATTTCTCTCATTGGATTTTCTTGAGTATTAACATGAGCAGTATTGACACTGATTTCATGAAAGGCAGTATGCAAGATCTGTACTACCAAGCTATGGTGAACGGCTATGACTGGGGCACTTTCTCTTGACTAACCGCTGGGTCTTGAAGTCATACAAGAGGTGGCTTATGCATGCCTGTTATGCCCGTGAATGTTATTTAATATGTTTGATCTGCCGTGTTTGTGTGTGTGACAAAGGTTTTGGTAATTAAAGTTTATATTTTATTATTTAATTCTACAAACTAAAATTTGTCATGATTCATTATGCGGAGTACTGAGAAATGTCAACGATATCTAAAGGATTATCGAAAAGCTAGTTAAGTTGTAAGTTTTTGCATACCCAGCAGGTTAAAAATTCACCAAAAAAGGGTGCCTGTGTGGCTCCAGTCAGTTGAGCGACCAACTCATGGTTTTGGCTCAGCTCATGATCCAAGGGTCGTGGGATCGAGACTCCAACAGTCTCTGTGATGAGCATGGAGCCGACTTAAGATTTTCTCTCTCTCTCCCTCTGCCCCCTCGACTTGTGCTCTCTCTCTAAAATGAGTCATAATAATAATAAAAGTTGACAAAAAATAACTTTAAGAAAGTGATTTTTCTTTTCACGTTTTTATTCATTTTCGAGACAGAACACAGCACTAACGGGGGAGGGGCAGAGAGAGAGGGAGACACAAAATCTGAAGCAGGTTCCACCTAACAGCTCAGAGCCTAACCCACAAACCATGAGATCATGCATGACCTGAACCAAAGTTGGATGCCTAACCGACAGAGCCACTCATGTGCCCTGTGATTTTTTTCTATTACTGGAAAATAAGTAGCTTTCCTGGGAAAAGGAATAGCTTTGAATGATTTTAAATTTGATTACACTGAGGAGATCTGGATGGCTGAGTCTGACTTTGTCTCAGGTCATCATCTTGCAGTTTATGAGTTCAAGCTCTGCACTGGGCTCTGTGCTGACAGCTCAGAGCTTGGAGCCTACTTCAGATTCTGTGTCTCCCTTGCTCTCCCCCTCCCCTGCTCACCCTGTCTCATGCACCTTCTCTCTCTCAAATATAAAATGTTTTTAAATTATATTTGTTAGGTATGTATAAATGTTAATTTGAATATGTAATTTGATACTTTACAATTCATAAGTAAATTATATTAAAAGTTACTCAGCAAATACAGCTATATAACTTAGTTAAATGCAAACAGCTTTTTAACTTTAACCTAAAATTTTAACTTTACTTTGAATAAAAAGCAAACTGTATGCTTACTCTAGGTATAAAGAAAGCACAGACATATTTATTGTACATAAAAAGATAGAAATTTCATTGGAGGGAGGCATCGGGGGAAAAATGTCTAAGAAGGGTTTCTTATGAGGGTGATAATGAAAGAAAAGGTTAAGAAAACACTGATGCAAGGATTAGGGGTCTATACCAACCATCTTGCCAGCTTTTTAAACCAGAAACTTGGGAGTTACTCCTAGCAACCCCTATTCCCTTATCACCACATCCAACACTAAGAATGGCCAGCTTATTTTCTTAATTATTTCTTGGACTCTCTTTTTCTCCATTCCTACTGCCAATTGCCCTAACCCGCTCTTCACGATCTCTTGCATAGACTTCATTAAGAGCCTCATTGGGGCACCTGGGTGGCTCAGTCGGTTAAGCGTCCGACTTCGGCTCAGGTCATGATCTCACGGTTCATGGGCTTGAGCCCCGAGTTGGGCTCTATACTGACAGCTAGCTCAGAGCCTGTAGCTTGTTTCAGATTCTGTGTCTCCCTCTCTCTCTGACCCTCCCCTGCTCACGCTCTCTTTCTCAGAAATAAAAAACATTTTAAAAAATATTAAAAAAAAGAGCCTCATTAACCTCTTCCTTCTCGATATACTAAACTTCCTGAAACAGTCTGCCTCTCTTCTCTCATTAGCCTGCTCCAATTTGCTTGCATACCATCAAAGCTCGTTTTATAAAAGCAACTATGAGGTGCATGACGCTAAATTCAACCAACCTTTGCAAGTCCTTGTTTTGCTGGTGCTCTTGGCAGCACTCAACCCTTACAACCATTTCCTTCTTGAAATACTCTTTTTCCTCAGTTTTTGAAACATCAATCACTGTTTTCTTCTTCCAATTCTGGCTGCTGATCCCCTTCTTCTTGCATGTTAGGTTGATGTACCTTGATGTTCTTTTCAGTACACCTCCCCTGACTACATTAGTGATTCCATGGTTTTAGTTACCATATATAGATAAACAGATGATCAAACATCTAACTCCATCCCCAGACCTCACTCTTGAGCTCCAGACCTCTATATCCAATTGCTTTTGGGACACCTTCCTCTGGAAGTCACAGAGATACCTCAAACTATCGAAATTTAAATTCATCTCAGTTAACAGCATCACCACTCATTCTGCTGCTCAAGGCAATTGGCCTAGGAGTCATGCAATTTTTAATTTCCCCACAGGCCCCATCAGCCTCCAGATGATAACCAAGTCCTGCTACTTCAAATTACTAACTCGCTTCTTCCCTACCATTACCACCTCAATCACCATCATCTTCTTTTGCTAGGGCTATTGTACTACTTAAGAACCAACTACTTTTTTGTTGTTTATTTCCTTTGACAGAGAGTGAGCGGGGGAGGGGCAGAGAGCGGGGGAGAAAATCCCACACAGGCTCTGCACTGCCAGCACATAGCCTGATGTGGGGCTTGAACCCAGAACAGTGAGATCATGACCTGAGCCAAAATCAAGAGTTTGACGCTTAACCGACCAAACCACCAGGCGCCCCAAGAACCAACTTTTAAAGAACCTCCTAGGTGGAATCTTACTGCAGTTTGATTCATCCTCCTAGAGCTGTCCAAGTAATGGAAATAAGTGAATAGATTTCATATCAGATTAAAACCCTTTAATGCATTTCACTATCATCAAGATAAAGTCCAACTATCATTCACCCCATGCTGCCAATTCAATCTTTTGTTTATGTTTTATTATTTTATAATCATTCCCACCCTTTCACTGACAACTCTCATCCATGGGTCAGATCTCACTGAGCTTAAAGGCCTTCCATGATTCCCCTGGACTGGGATGGACCCCCTTACCATATCGTGCCCGTAGCATTCTCGACTGCCTCATCCAAGTATTTACCATTTTATACTGGTCTCCAAGGTATGGGATTCAAGTTTAACCAGGAGGTGGGAAGAAAAACATATACGTATATATGCTATATACTAATATATGAATTAGTAAGGTTTATCTTTATTGTGGGTGTACATATATAAGCCTATGAGTACTGGCAATGTGGCAATATCTCTCTTTCGGTTAGATGGCCAAATTTTCTGGAAGGAAGACTGTAAGTTATACCAAAGTGAGGATACTAGTTCATTCACATTTAAGATACTGCCTCATACTGTAGTTTGTGCACCTAGTTAAGCAGATTTACAAACTACCTAATTTTAACTAAATATTCACAAAATGGATAAATGGTTTGGAGTCCTATCAAGAAACTTAATGGAAGGTAATGTTAATAATGTAATCACAAGAGGAGCAAACAAAAAACAGCAGAGCTGACATCGCTGAATGAATGAGCTCCTAAGTACCAGAATTCCACATCACAATAAAACAAAACAAAATAATACTATGGCCAGCTTGTCAGATCTAAGTCAGCCAAAAATTTAAAGTTATCTAGAAGACTAGTTAAAATATGAACTTACAATCTCTTGTGCACCTTACTCTAAATGCATATTATACTTAAGAAGAGTACCTACTGAATATACATAATGGTATCATGATCAGTAAGACTTTAAAATTGTCTGTCTTCATCCTTTTAAAATGTTTTTTGTTGTTCTTGTTAGGGGCACCTGGGTGGCTCAGTCAGATGAGCATCTGAATCGACTTTCAGCTCAGGTCATGGTATCATGGTTCATGAGTTTGAGCCCTATGACCAGGCTGCACGATGCCAATGCAGAGCCTGAGTGAGATTTTCTCTCCTCCTCTCCCTGCACCCATAAGCATGTTCTCCTCTCTCTCAAAATAAACTTTAAAAAAATAATAAAAGTTTTTTTTAAATACAAAGAATTTGGTAAAACACATTAAGAAATATTTTGTAAAATACATTGAATATTATTTTCTAAACAGGAAGTTCTTGGGCTATATGTGGCCTCAAATATCCTATGTTTGTTTAGCTTAAGGTGTTTAGATTTTAAGAGTTAACTTGTAACATTTACCAATGTTTAATCCAGAAATATCATGAAAATCTGAATTCCCAACTTCAAGGGGAGAAGGATGATGAAGGGAATGGGAAACTATGCAATATGGCAGTACTGGGCCTACAGTCCCCCAGGGCAGTGACTGGAGCTGCATAGTCCGTGCATGCCAGTCTCTATGCGGTTGATTAGCCATTAGAATTTAAATTCTGACATTTCACAAGATACATTTTTGTCTCTTTTTGTTTACCACTATACTTCCAGAGTCTAGAGCAGAACAGTCCCTGGCACATACGAGGTATTCAACAAACATTTGCTGAAACTGATGAATAACTGCCTAGTCCCTAAAGGTATGTTTCTGACAAGTTTTCATATGTTACTGCCTTCCCCTCAAAGAAGAACAGATTAACCTATATTTAGCATATAGGGCCTGAAATATAGTAGACCCTTTATTTCTTCACTAAATGATTAAAAGAAATTACTAAGTACTTACTATGTGCTAATAAACACCATGCTAAAATGGTTTGCATGCATTAGCTTGTTTCATCTCCCTAACAATCCTGTGAGGTAGGTATTATTATCCCTATTTTAGAGATGAGAACTCTAAGACTGTGGAGATTCAGTTACTGGTTGAAGAATGAGGTATATTACAGATTAACTGCAACACAAGACAAGAATATGAAATGGGCTACATGAAAGGCAAAAACAAAGCGCTAAAGAATTCGGAAGGAAAGTTCACTTCCGGTTTGGAAGGTAAAAATTATTTGAGAGTTCATGAAGGAAGTAGCATTTATTTATTTAATGCTTGTTTATCTTTGAGAGAGAGAGAAAGAGACGGAGCGGGAGCTGGGTAGGGGCAGAGAGGGAGACACAGAATCCAAAGCAGGCTCCAGGTTCTGCACTGTCAGCACAGAGCCCGAGGTGGGGCTTGAACTCATGGACTTGAGATTATGGCCTGAGCTGATGTCAGACACTTAAGATGTCAGACACTTAATGGACTGAGCCACTCCAAATGCCCCTAGGAGGTAGCGTTTAAATTAGACCTTGAGGCTGAGTCAGTTAAGCATCAGATCAGGTCATGATCTCACATTTCGTGGGTTCAAGCCCCATGCTGGGCTCTCTGCTGATAGCACAGAGTCTCCCTGGGATTCTCTCTCTCTCTCTCTGCCCCTTCCCTTCTTCTCTCTCTCTCTCAAAAATAAACAAACATTTGGGGCGCCCGGGTGGCTTAGTCGGTTAAGCGTCCGACTTTCGCTAGGTCATGATCTCGCGGTTCGTGGGTTCGAGCCCCGCGTCGGGCTCTGTGCTGACTGCCAGCTCAGAGCCTGGAGCCTGTTTCAGTCTGTGACTCCCTCTCTCTCTGACCCTCCCCTGCTCGCGCTGTCTCTCTCTCTCCTAGAAATAAATAAAAAACATTAAAAAAAAATAAACAAACATTTAAAAATAAAACAAAATAAAATGAAAATAAATTAGACTTTGAAAATCAGGCAAGCTTTCCATAGGAAATGATGGGTGGGGAAAAAATTAGTTTTAATTTTTCTGCCAGTAATGCTAAACATAAAATTCCACGTGGATACATCTTTAAATAGAATAAGAGGGGAGACTGGGTGGCTGAGTCGGTTAAGAGTTCAATTTCAGCTTGGGTCATTTCAGGTTTGTGACCTCGAACCCTACATTGGGCTCTGTGCTGACAGCTCAGAGCCTAGAAGCTGGTTTGGATTCTGCCCCTCCCCCGCTCATGCTGTCTCTCAAAAATAAACACTAAAAAATTATTTAAAAAAAAGAGGACAGTGTGTCCCAAGCCTTTTAAAATAAATAAATAAATAGAATAAGATTAGTAAAATCAATAGGAGGGCCTTGAATACCATACTGTATGAGTTACGATTATATCCCATAGTTAACAGCAAGTCCACAAAGGAGTAGAGTGACAAAATCAAATGGGTATTTCAGCAAGGTTGCTGCTGAAGAATTATAGCAGTGGTACAGGAGGCTACAGCAGAGTTCTGGGAGGGCTTCTAAAATAATACCTTTATAATTTACACTATTTTTTTTTTTTTTACCTCTAGTACTTCACTGAATCTTCATTAATATTAATAGTATCATCCATATTTTCACTTTGATGAGCCTGAGACTCAGTAAAGCACAGAATATTCTTTGTGGGTCTATGCTGTGAGAAAAACCTACCCAAAGCAATTTAGAGGAGACCTCAGTAACAAGAGCACATAGTTTTCAACTGCCAATACGGAAACGGAAGAAAATGGTGAGGAACCAAAGATGGACAGATGCCCTAGTGTCTGGGCCAATGGTCTTACCAGTGACAAAAATGCAGGAAAAGCAGGCCAGGAAAGGGGAGTGAGCTTGATGTTTCTGGGACATTTAGGTAGTGACTGATGGTTTGGTGCCTTCTCTGCAAGTAGCTGTTACAAACTGTGGGGTGGGTGCACAAGGTTGGAGGGAAACTAAAAAAAAAATAGGCTAAGTTACTTCCCCACCTGGAAGTGTTATCAGAAAGGTTTTGTTACTTGCAGCCCAAAACAAACAAGAAGTGGCCTTCAGTATCCTAGTTAAACCAAGAGATAAGACAGTTCCAAGCTGCCTAATTCAGTGGCTCGAAAACATCAGATTTTCCCCATCTTCTCTATCCTCACTCTTCGAGCTGCCTGCTCTTATTTATAAATTCTGCCTCATCACCCCAGCATTACTAATGGCAATTCAAGAGTCAGAAAAGGGCTCTTTCCTTTTTAGAGGCAAAACACAGCCCTTAATTGCCCATATGTTGGTTAGAACCATACAACTTACGGTTCTATTTATTAGCTCTGTCCTTGCACAAGTTACTGAACCTCTCTGTGTTTCAGTTTCATCAACTAGAACATGATAATCTGAGAAGTAAAGGAGTTAATATTATAGTACTTAGTTCCTAGCACATAGCAAGTTCTATTTAAGTGCTGGCTATTATAACTTTTCTAATTTTTTTTTTTTTGAAGCTTTCACACTTTGGTGATACTTGAGTTAAAATATAAATTGGCAAAAAATAAAATAAAACCTGACAAATTATTTTCATTTTTTGAGAGAGAACGAGAGTGTGCAAGTTGAGAGGGAAGAGGGAGAGAGAATCTTGCGCAGTCTCACTCTCAGCAACAAACTCCATGCAGGGCTCAATCCCAGGACCCTGGGACCATGACCTGAGCCAAAACCAAGTCAGATGCTCAATGGACTGAGCCACCCATAAGCACCCTGGCAAATCTCTTTTTTTATTTTTTAAAAATGTGGGGGCAGGGGGAGCCTGGGTGGCTCAGTCGGTTAAGCTTCTGACTTCAGCTCAGGTCATGATCTCACTGTCCATGAGTTCGAGCCCCACCTTGGGCTCTGTGCTGACAGCTCAGAGCCTAGAGCCTGCTTTGGATTCTGTGTCTCCCTGTCTCTCTTCCCCTCCCCTGCTTACACTGTCTCATTCTCTCCCTTAAAAATAAATAAGCATTTAAAAAAGAAAAAAAAAATAGAAACATAAAAACATTTTTAAAAATAAAAATTTTTAATGTTTATTTATTTTTTGAGAGAGAGTGAGCGAGTGAGCACAGGCACCCAGGCACCCCGCTGACCAATTTCTTTTAAATAAGGAAGGCTTTTCCAGAAGTCCCCCAGGCTTCCCTTCCTATCTAATTAATCAGAGCTGTATCACATACCCAAGCCTAAATCAATCACTGCCTGGGGAGACAGAAATTACAATGATTGGTTTATAGTTTATATTAATCAAGACGTATCCCTGGGGCTGGGGAGGGGCTGCCAGATTCCTGGTTAGCAAGATGGCAGGAATGGATGATAAAACAACCAGTGTCTGCCAAGTCTTAGTCTTAAAAGACTGTGGTCTCTGCTAGGGAGGGTCGGAGTAAGTAACTTCCAGAGCTGCAAGCATCACCCCCACAGGGCTCCTGATGGCAGTGAAATCACTACAAAAGTCTGTTAAAGCTAATAAAGTTTGGCACAAGACAAACATTATACGATACAGGCCAGGGCCTGAATGGAGCACACCTGAGAGGCAGTGAGATACAGCAGGTTCTAGATTCATGGAGATGTGATGCAGGCTGTGTCAGTGTTCCAAGCGCCCAAAGGGCCTAGACAAGTCACCTTGTCCAAGCCTTGGAGAAGTCACCTAATCTTCTCAAAGCCTCAGTTTACTCATTTATAAATGGGGATAACGCAAGCCACCTTGGATCCCATATGAGGATTAAATGTACCCTTACACACAATTTCACTCACATCATATGTATAAGGACGAGCCCAAAACACAAACACACCAATAGCGGGACGTTCAGAAAGACAAGTGGGACAGGAAAGAGGTACCTGAAACAGAGATGGCAAGAGAAAGGGAGGCCAAGTAGGCTCTATACTAAAAATCCTCTTCAGGACCCTGGTCAGACTTTCTTGCTCTACATAAGAACTTTCATGTCAGGGTCGCCTGGGTGGCTAAGTTGGTTGAGCATCTGACTTCGGCTCAGGTCATGATCTCATGGTTCGTGAGTTCGAGCCCTGTGTCGGCTTCTGTGCTGACAGCTCGGAGCCTGAAACCTGCTTTGGAGTCTGTTTCCCTCTCTCTGCCCCTTCCCCGCTTGTGCTCTGTCTCTCTCTCAAAAATAAATAAAACATTTTAAAAAGGAAAAAAAAATTCATTTCAAAGTCTACCAAAAAGGACTAATTAATTTTATTTCACAGCTTAACTCTTCTAAGAGGTTTATGTACAGCAAAATGGGTAAGAATCTCACATCTGGCTTTGGGGCTTACTAGCTGTGTTATCTTCTCTAAGGTAGTTTCCCAGTCTGTGAATTTATTTCATTGAGCTCAATAAACTACACATTAGCTCCTTCCCTTTGAGGAAGTGTTTCTAAAATTGAAGGCTGATAGAAAATCTGTAACATAAAAGTCCCCCAAATGTTTCACTTCATAAAGCTGCAGTTACAAAGAAACCTATCACGCTTCACAGAAGATTCTGAAAACCAGAGTGCTTAAGAGAATGGAATGCTATTGGAGGTAGAAAAGAATCTGTTCTGATGCCTACAGAGCCCTTACCAGGCTGTTTTCTAAACAGTTCTTATTTAGTCTTCAAACATCTTAATAACACTCTCTCTCCCCTCCTTCCAGACATGAGGAAAGGAAGGATCAGAAAGGACGAGAAATAACATTGATTGTGGACTGCTAGATGCTTCCTATGTGCATTACTGCATTTGATATTTAAGTGACTTCCTAATATCTGACATTTAAATGATGAGAGCTGGAAAGTGGCAGGTAGGATTATAACACCAGATCTGATTCTAAAGTCACTGCTTTGCAAAAAAAAAAAAAAAAAAAGTCATTGCCTTATTCAAGGGAATTTGTTTCTTCAGAATCTGGGATCTTACTAAACTCAATCCCAGAAACTCATTTAGCACTCCCTTCCCTTCCATACACAACTGCTGGGGTTAGCGATCCACTTTGGAGTTTCTCAGTTTCGTTCAGACTAAAGATTTCAAAGTGGGCCCACCAGCACACCCAAAAAAACACCTTTACAACTTTGCCTAGGATTAAAAGCTTTCTTTCCCCTTTTCCAGCCCAACCACTAGGGGGCCAAGCCATAAAAAAAAACTGCAGCTTTAACCTGGGGCTCTGGATCACCCTGGTTTAACCACTAACTGTGTGACCTTGGGTAAGTTACTTTACCTCTCTCTAAGCCTCAGTTTCCTCACCTGTAAAATAGGGGGAACAGGAATATCTGTCTCACTAGGTTGTGCATATTAAGTAAAACGTAACATGTAAAGCAGTCAGAACAACGCCCGCGCGTAGAAAGAGCTCAGCAAAATGAATCGGTTTTTTTAATGCTTAAGAGGAACTGTCCCTTCACTGACGGTTCTGTCGCTTAAGTTCAAAGACTTCGCCTTTGTATTATCCCTGAGCACAGGCCTTGCCAGCCGGAGTCCCTTCGGAGAGAGCAACAGGTCGCTCCTTTTCTCCTTACCAGTGCCAGCCCCACAAACCTGAAGTCCCGATCTACTACACATGGCCCCGAGGTCTCGGCCTGTGGTTTCCTACTACCGGGCTGTCACCGAGTCCAACCGAACCACCCCGTTTCCGCCCGCGGCTCGGGAAGTTCTGCCGGCCTTCAGCGGCCCAGGCTGCTTTCGGCATGGCTGCCCCTCGTTACGAGCCTGGAGCTAGCTCGCCCGGCGTTCCCTCACCAAGGGACTCTGCTCGCGACGTAGGCAGGCTTTCCCTCGAGTTCAGAGGAGCCCCGAATCCAGGGAAGATGCGCGTCGGTCACACACACGCCTGGAAAGGGCTCCCTGAGCGCCGCCCGGGCCTGCCGCCGGGAGCCCGTCACCCCCCGCCTCCGCCCCGCCCCAGCCCCAACCCCATCTCGGCGCAGGCCGGGCGGTCGGCCCCTTTCCAGCCCCTGGGAACGCGAGGGCTCCGGCCCAGGGCCACCACGTGGGGGCTCCAGGCGTGGCAAGGTGCTCCCGGAACCAGCCCCCGAAGACTGCTCCCTCAGGGGCCCTAGCCCGGCCCCAAACTGGCCTGAGCTGCTCTCCCGGCCTGGCTTCTCCTCTCAAACCTATTTGGAGGGGCTTCAGACATTTTCCGCAGACCGGAGACAGCCTCCCGCGAGACCCTACACCCCAGGAACTGCCTCAGCTCGAGTCCCCGATTGCCTGGTGTCCTTACTCACCCATCGCGGCTCCGCTCGCTCCTACTTGGCGGCGGCAGCAGCGGCAGCTTCAACAGTAGCTTCAGCAGACAATATGGCGGATCTGCAGGACGGCAGCCCGAAAAGGACAAACAACTTAACACTCAACCCCGTGAAGAAACGCGCTCTCCGCCCCCCAGCCTAGCTGACGGGGAGGAGCGCACTTAAAGAGACCGCAGCTACCGAGGGCGGGGACTAGGGATGGACTATAAAAGGAGTAGTGGAGGGAGACTAGGAGGGACACTAAAGAAAGTCAAGCGTGTTCAGGAATTCTCAGCCTTTTCTGCTATTTTCTCTGTGTAATGAAGTCTCCTCTGCTAGAAACACATTCCTTCCTTTCCGTAGTTAAAGCCAATCATAGACCCTGAGCTGGATGTGAATAAGGAATCACCTGGCGGGGGGGGCAGGGAGAGATTTGCTTAAGGATATGGAAATAAGGAAATTAAGAAGTTAAAAGTAAACCCGATCATGACCTTATTGGGAGATAAGAAATGGAAAAATAAGGAGACCGATGCAGGGCTTTCTAGTTGATCGTTGGATTTCATCCTTCCCCTACCACCCCACCAGCAAGCTGAGGGCAGGGGTAGGTTCATCACCTTGTCTCCAGCACCTAGCCCAGGATCTGACACATGGTATGCGCTCCATAAATAGTTTAGTGAATAATCAAATGGGGGCGCCTGGATGGCTCAGTCGGTTAAGCATCGGCTCAGGTCATGATCTCACAGTTCAGGTCATGATCTCCTGGTTCCTGGGTTCGAGCCCAGCGTGGGGCTCTGTGCTGACAGCTAGCTCAGAGCCTGGAGTCTGTTTCAGATTCTGTATCTCCCTCTGTCTCTGACCCTCCCCTGTTTATGCTCTCTCTCTTTCTTCTATCAGAAATAAAGCATAAAAAAATTAAAAAATAATCGAATGAATAGGCCTGGGACTTACACAAAGAGATATGATCTTCCTTTTTAGAGATGAGGAAATTGAGGCTCTGAGTATTCATGTGCCTTTTGAATCATGGAATTTATGGCTGGTACACATCAGACCTCCCTTTTTGCATAATGCCAGGCCAGTCCTGTCCCCCACCTCAACAAACAGGAAAAGGTTACATCTTCAAGTCACTAGGCTCACAGGGAACTGTCTTTTGGAAGCAGAGTGAGAGACCCGGGTTTCCAAGTTGTCACAACAAATTGACTCCTCTACATGTGTGCCTGGCCAGTGCCTGGCCCATTAAAGGAAAGAACTCAAAAAGCCAAGTCCGGAACTCAGGGTCAGGAAAGGGAGCATTATCTTTCTCTGCCTACTGCTACTGCTCAAGGTCAGACCTCTTCATTTTCTCTTGGTCTATTTTGCCAGCTCCTCACTGGTCCCTTGCCTCCGGATTCTCCCACTTGCACTATCTCCAAAAAGCAGAGACCTTATGGGGCACCTGGGTGGTTCAGTCAGTTAAGTGTCTAATTCTTGATTTCAGCTCAGGTAATGATCTTACTGTTTGTGGGATTGAGCCCTGTGTCAGGCTCCAGGCTGGCAGCGCAGAGCCTGCTTAGGATTCCCTTCCACTCTCTCTGCCCTTAAGCCACGTGTGTGCGTGTGTAACATGGGTGCTCACAAAATAAACATTACGCTAACATTTTAAAAAGCAGAGAACTTGTCAGGTTGTTCCTCTGCTTAGTAACTTGTCTGCCCTTAGGTAATGCTCAGACATTTCTATCTGACACACAGGCTGGTCCTTATTCACTTCTTGGGGTATTCTCCACCAAGCCACTCAGGGTCCATTCGTATTTGGGGAACCCCTTTCCCCAAGTATGCATTTTTTGTGCTTTTGCACATGCTGTTTCCCTGCTTTGAACGCAATGCCTCCCCTTTCCCCTTGACCATGGCGTGAACAAATTCACTTTCAAGACCCAGTTCAACGCCTCCCCTCCTGAAATACTCTGTCTTTCCAGAGCCTGGGTATCTGTTCTCTCTGCTCCTCAGTGCCCCGGACACACATTTTCCTCAGCACTTAGCATCCTAATTTACTTACAAAGTAGGTTTCTGTCTCCTGGGTGTCTAAGGAAGGGACAACATCTTTCTTATCTTTGTATCTGTCCCAGGCCTAGCATGATGCCTTCCTCAACCGAGACACCAAAACCTTTGGTTGTAATGTCTGTCTCCCACACACCGCCACAGACCCATCTGCATATCCTGTGGCCAAATACGGCTCAGGAAACACAAGCAGAGTAAACAGCGGCTATGACTGTCCCCTTCTCCCAGTGTGAGCCCTCTAACCTGTCCTGTAAGAGCCAGGTGGCCCTCCAAGCAGCTTTGTTTCCACTCTGGCCCTTGACCTTGCTTATCCACCCTCCCTGGCCTAGAACCATTGGTCCTCCCCGATCCATCCCCTGCAGACCTTTCCAGCCCCACCCCACCCCCACCCACCCCTTGTTCCTTATCCTTTCTGCTCTAGGAACCATTCTGCCTACTGGCCCCAAATACACCAGAATATTCCAAATCTCTGTTATTACATGTCCTTTACTCTGCTTGAAGCACCTTTCCCCCCACTTTGGTCACGTAGGATGTGCCTGGCAAGTCAGCCTGTCCCCTCCTCCAAGAAATCCAGAGAGCACTAAACATACTGTCTCCTGGCTACTCTGTCTTGTAACCGTTATCCCCACACCAGTGGAGCACGACCTGTTTGTTTCCGGTCTTGGCATCCTGTCTACCACAGCAGATGACACAGAGCAGGGTCTCAGTGACTGCCTGCTTAGAGAGTCAGGACATCACATTCTGCAAGGATAGTGGTGGTGTCCTCTGGGAGGGTTTTTTGGCTGCTGTGTTGCCTTTGGAAGTCGCTATAGCTCTCTGAGCTTCTCATTCATGTACAGAATTAGACTGACAGCACCTACCTGCTAGGGTTGTCATAAAAGTTGGATTGAGACGAGGCTTATAATACACATGACAGTAATGTCTGATACACAGCCTTCAGCGGGCAGTAGCTACCACTGCTAGCATGACTTCCGATGCTTCATCTCCTCTCCACTGGAGAAGGCAGGACCCACAGGGGCCCCAGAAGCCACACATAGGGCCTCCTGGCCCAGAATCCTAACCTCTGACACACAGGAATGGAAAGAAACACAGGACACACAGGCTTAATGGGAGTATAAAAATAGGACTTTTTCCCCCCCTCATAATCACATCAATTATCAAAGAAAGAAACAGTATGTAACAAAAATACAAAGCTCTGGTCAGTTTTTTTGTCCGTTTTTCTGTTTTTTTTTTTTTTTTCTTTTGCCCCCTCACCCAACCCTCCCCAACAGCCCCTTCCCAGAGAGCTCCTGCCAGAAGCCTGGCTGCTGTCCCTGGGGGTTACCCTGGGGCTCAAGAGAACCGGTGGTCCAGGTCCCTCTGGGGGCTGGCCGAGTAGGAGTAGGCCTTGCCCAATACCAAGCGGTCCCGCAGCAGCTTGAAGAAGGCATAGTAGTTGCTGAAGAGGATGAGCGCCAGGGAGATGGTCTGGTGCCATTTCTCCGAGGACATTAAGGAGTAGAGCTGGTACACAATGACAGCACCTTCCAGCAGAAGTAGGATGTTGAGGATCCGCAGGGGTTTGCTGAAAAAGAACTGCCCAGCAAAGGGTAGGCAGGGCCTGGAAAGCATGTTCCAGAAACCTGCCTCCTGGATGGGGGTTCAGGGTGGGCCAGTGAAGGGGACAAGCTCTGGGGGCCCCATGCACAACATGGGCAGGGAGGAAGACGTAAGGCTGGGCATGGACTCTGCCACCTCTCCGCCTCTGCCTGTGGGATTTCTTCCACCAAGACTACCTCTTCCCACACGAGGTGGTTAAGATGTTGTTGAACTGCTACCTCCTCTGGGAAGCTTTCCTTGAGAGGCCTCGCTTACTCGCTCCAGCTTTTTCTGGTCTATAATCAACACTTTTTTGTATGTGATCCTCCCAGGTATAGTCAGGCCTGACCAAATTAGAATCTTATGACATAGGCATGGGAAGTCAGCATAGACTCTGCAGCGTGAGAAACCCACTTCTTCGTGGGTAGCATCCCGACCTAGACCAGAAGCTTCTAGGGCGTATGGCGACACCTCACTCTGACCTGGTATTTACAGAGGAAGATTGAGTATAGGGACTCAGGAAAAATGTTCTGATCCGTTCCAAAGTGTGATCAACGTCTTAGGGAATTTCAGTTGTGCAGGGGCCAAGGCACCTAACCTCAAGAGCTGCTTACAGGATGATGGGAAGAGAAGGGGAAGGAAATGGGAGTCCAGGGCTCAGCTCTGCACTTGACAGGCTGCAGGACACTGGGCGAGTCCCTTTCCTGTCTGGGCCTCAGGTTTCTCTACTGTGAGGAGATCACCCAGATCAATGATTCCTCAAATTGTGTTCCTTGAAGCCCTTCTGAGAAGGTCTTTTAGGGGCTAGAGCGGGGGTGAGTGGGAAGTGAAGGCAGTTCCAACTCTTCCAAAGAAAGCAGTGCCAGGAGGTTCTAAATACCGGACGTCAGTCTACAACTGTGTTGGAAAAAAGGATTTTGAGAGTAAAATAAGTAAATAAAATGGAAACCACTAGCCTCAGTTATTTGGAGCAACCCTTTCCATAACGCTGAGTCCAGGAGTCCTGACCATCAGACCCCAAGTTTCCGAGCAAGGCACCCTTGAGCGAGTTAGAGCCTCTGAGCCAATTTCAGTCTCAGCAAACGGGGATAGCCGTGGGGTTTCTCTCATACACAGGCAAAGACCGCATGGAGGCTGCTGGGCAACTGCTTCCCGCTGTGCCTGGTGCACCATAAGGAACGGGGAGAGTTCTTATTTTCGCTGCTAAGAACCTCATCTTTTATTGTATCATCCTCCCTGCCTCCACCTGATGCCTTCATTAAGATCTGCTACCAAGTGAGCCGCAGTTATGAAGTCACCACTGGCATAGCTGTCCTTGTGCTGCACGGTTTGTAGTGTCCGTTGGCTTTGGGAAATGCTAAAAATAGCTTTCTCTTGCTAGGACATCACCTTCCTGCCCCGGGATCCTCCTGCCCTCTAGATCAGCGCCGCCCCCCCTTCCCCGGGGAGGAGACTCACGTGGAAGCGGAAGTGGGAGACGTCGGAGGGGATGGCCACGTTGTAGTGGCCCACTGCCTTGTAGACGTTCTTGCTGTGCTTCACCAGCACGCCCTGCGGCCACATGCATTCTTCTGTCCACCTGGAGGCACAGCCCAACAGTGCCCCTTATGCCCAGCTCACCCACAGAAGGGGGTCCCAGAAGCCTGGGCACCCTACTCCCATTTCGATCATTTAGACACGGTGACTTTCCTTTTCTGGGTCTCAGTTGCCTCCTCTGTAAAATGGGGTAACAATCATGAGAAATTCACTGCACTGGGAGGCGGGGGGCCTAGGGTTGATAATCATGCCTGAGGGACTGTCAAGGAAAGCCTTTTCCCTCTTTGGGTGCATTTTCCTCACCTGGTCTCACCTCTAGCCTCACACAGCTGCCTGAGGGGTCTTCGTAAAACACCAAGCTGAGCCTATTCTCTGATCAGAACCCTCTGAAGTATTTTCAGTACCCTCAGAGTCAAGTCCCCCAGGATGTGGTGTGGCTCTGAGGCCCTCCCAACTCCCACCGCACAGCTCAGGCTCAAGCCATTCAGAACGGTCTCTAGCTCCTTCCACAAAGCTGACCTTTCATGCCTCTGTATAAGTCTCTCCCTCCAACCGAATTGCACTCCTGATGCCGTATCCTTCTGGCAAGCTCTTTCCAAACTCAGGCTCCTCCAGAAAGCCTTTCTCAAACTCCACAGATATCAGTATCCTTAACTGCTCCCTGGATCTCCTACTACTGGTCCACTTTCCCCAGTGTTTTATCACTTATTTATTTCCTTGTATCCCTCACTAGCCTGGGAGCCCTGGAGGGAAGTGATGGTGTCCGACTCATCTCTATGTCCTTAGAGCGTGGCACACAGCCTGGCACAGAGGGGCCTCAGTAGGCATGGGAATAAGATGGTGGGATTTTCTAGTCTGGCCAGTGTTCTACCAGATCTCCCAGGGTCCCGGGCCAGACAGAGAATCACTGTCAACAAAAAACTCTATCTCATGTTCCTACCCTGTTGATTCATTCATGTAAAAACCAGTTATCAGGGCACTTGGGTGGCTCAGTTGGTTAAGCGTCTGACTCTTGATTTCTGCTCAGGTCACGGTCTCAGGGTTGTGAGATCAAGCCCTATATCAGGCTCAGCGTTAGGCATGGAGCCTGCTTGAGATGCTCTCTCCCTCTCCCTAAGCCCCTTCCCTGCTTGTGCGGTGCTCTATCAAAAAAAAAAAAAAAAAAAAAAAATCAAAAACAAAAAATAAAAACAAAAATAAAACAAAAGAAAGTGTGCCTGGGGGGCTCAGTTGGTTAAGCTTCTGACTTCAGCTCAGGTCATGATCTCACGGCTTGTGACTTTGAGCCCTGCGTCGGGCTCTGTGCTGACAGCTCAGAGCAAGGAGCCTGCTTTAGATTCTGTGTCTTCCTCTCTCTCTGCCCCTTCCTCGCTCATGCTTTCTTTTTCTTAAAGATAAAAAAATAAAACTTAAAAAAAAAGGAAAACCAGTTATCACATTATAACTAATAACATGGATGAAACTCACAGGCAATATACTGAATGAAAAAGAAACTGAACCCAAGATTTAATTTCTGTGAAGTTGTAGAACAGCTAAAACCAACTTGTTTATTTATCCAAAAAAAATTTTTTTTTGAGAGAGAACACAAGCACGCATACACGCATGAGTGAGGGAGAGGGGCAGAGAGAAGATCTTTTTAAAAAAAAGTTTATTTTTATTTTGAGAGACAGTGCATGTGCAGGAGAGGGGCAGAGAAAGAATCCTAAGCACGTGGGGCCCAATCTCATGAACCATAAGATCCTGACCTGAGTCAAAATCTAAGTTGGACACTTAACCAACTGAGCCATCCAGGCGCCCTGAGAGAGAGAATCTTTTTTTTTTTTTTAAGATTTATTTACTTTCAGGGGTGCCTGGGTGGCTCAGTCGGTTAGACATCCGACTTTGGCTCAGGTCATGATCTCATGATTCGTGGGTTTGAGCCCCATGTCAGGCTCTGTGCTGACAGCTCAGGGCCTAGAGCCTTCTTCATTCTGTGTCTCGTCTCTGTTCTTCTCGGGCCCACTCTCTGTCTCTCAAAAAATGAATAAACGTTAAAAAAAATTTCATTTACTTTTGAGAAAGAGAGCACAAGCAGGGAAGGGGCAGAGACAGAGGGGGACAGAGGATCCAAAGCAGACTCTGTGCTGACAGCAGTGAGCCTGATGTGGGACTCAAACTCCTGAGCCATGAGATCATGACCTGAGTCAAAGTCAGATGCTCAACCACCTGAGGTACTCAGATGCCCCAAGAGAGAGAATCTTAAGTGGGCTCCATGCAGGGCTTGGTCCCATGATCCTGGGATCATGACCTGAGCTGAACTCAAGAGTCATATGCTCAACCAACTGAGCCACTTAGGCCCCCTACCTATGGTTAGTTTCGAAAGAATATAGAAAAATGGTTGTCTGGGTGGTGGTGGTGAGGGGGCGGTCATTGGCAAAAGCTGGGAGGAAATTTTCTGAGGCTGAAAATGTTCTACATTTTGATTCAATGTGGGCTACATGGGTATGTATGACTAATAAACTCAAAGAATAGTACCCTTAAGATTTGTGCATTTCACTGTATGTAAATTTTACCTTTAAAAAAAGAGACACAAACCACAAAAATTTACTGGGGCCCTATTATGAGCCAGGCACTCTGGGAGTGAGATGGCTGAGTTCTTGACAGGCAAGGACCCTGACCTCCAGGAGCTTTCCTCCTGGAATAACAGACAAGTAACTAAGCAAACACAGCAGACAGTGTTAGGTGCAATGATCATCATATTATAGGGTTGTGGGAACACAGGGGAAGGGCACTGAACCATCCTGGGTGGTGCAGAAAGTGTTCCAGGAGGAAGCAAAGTGCTAAGGAATGCACAGGAATTAATCAGGAAAAGAACTGGAAAGGGTGTTCCAGACAAAACAAGCACCACATGCAAAAGCCTGGATACACACATGCACAGAGAATTTGCAGGATCTGAAGCAGCTCAGTCTGGCTAGAGCAGAGTAGGAGTGGAGGCATGGTGAGAGATGAGGCAGAAAAGGCTGGTGGGACCCAGTGCAGCAGCTGGGAAGCCATGTGAAAGAGCCTGGGTCTTCTCTGCGGGCCGTGGTGAGCAACGGACAGGTGCCTCCTCCTGTTCAGCTATATTCTCTTTATTTTTTATTTTATTTAATTTTTTTTTACATTTTTATTTATTTTTGAGAGACAGAGTGAGACAGAGCGTGAGCGGGAGAGAGGCAGAGAGAGAAGGAGACACAGAATCCGAAGCAGGCTCCAGGCTCTGAGCAAGCATTCAGCACAGAGCCTGACGTGGGGCTTGAACCCACGAACTGTGAGATCATGACCTGAGCCGAAGTCGGACGCTCAACCAACTGAGCCACCAGGCGCTCCTTATTTTATTTTTTTATTTAGAGAGTAAGAGAGAGCACATGCACACATGAGTAGAAAGAGGCAGAGAGAAAGAGAATCTCAAGCATACTCTACAGTCTGCATGGAGCCCAATGCTGGGCTCCATCCCATGACCCCACTGAGATCATGACCTGAGTCAAAATCGAGTTAGACACTCAACTGACTGAGCCACCCAGGTGTCCCTTAACTATATTCTACCTTTTCACTCCTCCCTCCCCTCAGAGGCTATGGCTATGCCGAGACCCCATTGAGCCCATTTGGCGATCTCCATCCCCTTTCCTGGACCAAATGCACAGAGCCTGGGAGGGGCCCTGACTAGCACAGAGAGCCAACGCCAGGGAGCTTGGCCTCTGTGGCTTTCCTTTGCATCTCTGCTTCTTGGTGGGCCCACCCCTACAAATCTGTCCTGGGGGGCCTCTGCTCTGCCATACCTTGTGCTGGGCCCACGGCTCAGACAAGGTTCAGGTGGGCCCAGCCTTGAGGAGCTTCCGGTCTAATGGGGGACTGCAGGCAGGAAAATTAGGGTAACCTGGGTGAAAAGTACTACGGTGAAGGCCCCAGGAAGGACGAGCCAGGCCGAGAGGAGGCCAGCCCAACCCCTCAGGGCTCCTAAGCAGGGGACTTCTGCCTCTGCAGGGCCATCCTGCAGCGGGGCTTCTTTCGCCCCATCATCCTGTCTGTGAACCATCACCCCCATCAGACCGTGAACTCCTCAAGGACCTTGTCTCAGTCATTTCCTCCCTGTGGCTCTGCTTCCCTGGCCAGGGCTCACCAAAACTGTGATCAGAGCTAACACAGCACCATATCCTCTGACCAGACAGATGTTTCTTTTTTTTTCAATGTTTTATTTATTTCTGAGACAGAGAGAGAGAGAGAGAGAGACAGCATGAGCAGGGGAGGGTCAGAGAGAGAGGGAGATACAGAATCTGAAATAAGCTCCAGGCTCTGAACTAGCTGTTAGCACAGAGCCCGATGCGGGGCTCGAACCAACGAACTGTGAGATCATGACCTGAGCCGAAGTCGGACGCTTAACCAACTGAGCCCCCCAGGCACCTCACCAGACAGATGTTTCTAAGGCACCTTGGAATGGGTTCCTCCACTGTTCAAAACCCTCCCTAGCTCCCCTCTGCCTGTTGGTCAAAGTCTAAACTCCTCTGTCCAATCCACAGCACCAGGCTGGTTAGGGCTTTGGTAGAGGTAAATGTCTGCTGGAAACAAGGTGACCTAGTGATTGAATGGATGACTGAGCTAGTGACAGAAGGAGAGAGGCAATGAATGAATGCGAGCGCATACGGGTCAACGAGCAGAATAAAGAACAATCGGTGAATGAGAAAGTCAACGAGTCTATGAATTTACCGCCTGGCCTCCTCACATCTCCAGCACGCTGCAAGTTACCTAAGGACAGGGGACATGTCTGCCTTGGGTCCTGCCATACCCTCCTCTGGCCACGAGTCCTCACATACAAGATGTGCTCAACAACTACCTGCCGACCAAGTGACTCCGGACACTGACCGGGAGCGCTGGGGTTGGGCAGGGAGGGGCAGGGCGACTCACGGGTGCTGCAGCACGTTGGAGCACAGCGCTGGGTCCACCTTCTGCCAGCAGCCCAGGTGGGCAGCGGCCTTGTGCAGTAGGTCACAGTAGCTGGCAGGCAGCAGGTGCTGCATGAGGATGACTGAAGTGCTGATGGACACCAGGAGGAAGAGCTCGCAGGACCAGCGCTTGTCATAGTAATGCGTGTTCTGGGGGCAGTGGGAGGTGGGTTAAGGCCTGGGATGTCCACAGTGGCCTCCCTCCTGCCCTCTTCCCTGATTCCATCGGCCTCAGAAACCAAGACGGCCCTCAGTGGGGGCCCGAGACCAAGGACCAAACACCTAACAAAGAAGGCTTAATCATGGGCCCTGTGCCCACTACTCAGTTCTCTACCAGCTCCTCTTACAGAAAACTGCTCCCACCGCCTAACCACTCTGAGCCAGAGCACAGGCCCCGCGCTCCAACAGACGTCAGTTCGAAGCTTGACTCTGCTGCTTATTAACTATGTGATGCTGGCCAAGCCACTTCACTTCTCTGTGCTCTAGCTGCCTCATCTGTTAAATGAGGGTAAGAATAGCTACCAACCACCTAGGAGAGGCGTTAGGAGGATTATCATACTCGTGAAAGCTCTAGCACGCTGTAGGTGTTTAAGAAATATTAAGTCCTCTCAGCCTCAAATCATTCAGCGCAGTCCACCCCTGGAGAAATGTTTCCAGCCTACTGTCAGCTGGGGCGGTACCTTCCCAGAAGGCCAGGCAAGCTAGAGAGAAGGCACAGGCTTTTGGAGTCACTCAGGCCTGGATGAATCCTAGCTTTCCTACTTAACAATGACGCTGGATGCTGTGGCGTGCCTGTGCCGAAACAGCCACGGGGAAATACAACATCACTGCCTGTTGTTACTGACCAAGTGTTATGACCAGCAGCATCATGTCCCAATCACTGGCTGGGTGACCCTGTGCACGCCACTCCCTTTCAGTGAGCCGTGTTCTCTCTACTCTAAAGTTGTTACTGACCAAGTGTTATGACCAGCAGCATCATGTCCCAATCACTGGCTGGGTGACCCTGTGCACGCCACTCCCTTTCAGTGAGCCGTGTTCTCTCTACTCTAAAATTGAGGTAGTGGTCATTCTAGCCCTCATGGGAACAGATGGGAATCCTATCACAAGACGGTCCAGTTATTTATGCAAGGAGGAGGGCCCCAGGCAGGCCCTGTCCACCCCCCTCCCCGGGCCCCTCCATGGGCTGAACTACGCACCTTCACAAACCAGACAGGCACAAAGGCCACATAATAGGCGCTCAGCATGGAGCTGACCAGCACCTCCTTCATGCGCCAGTTGAAGTCCATCTTGAGGAACTCCACCTCGCTGCGGATGAGGCTGGGGGACAGGCAGCAAGCGTGGGTGGGCATGGCGTCCGGGCCGTACAGCTGCCGCGTGTGCTGTTTCCAGGTCTCCCGCAGCGTCAGCAGGTAGTCCCGGCTCCGTGCCAGGCCGCTGACGGCCTCCCGGGGACCCAGGGAGGCCATGTGGCTGAAGAGGTTTGTCTTGCGTAGGTCACAGTTCAGCTGCAGGAACGGAATGTACATCCCAAACCTGCTGGGGAAGGCAGTGGTGAGGGCAGGCCTGCCCATGGTCCACGATCCCAATCCTTTCCCCTGGAGGGAATCTTCTTTCCTCCCTGGGCCTTAGCTCTCCTTGCTGCTCAGAGGTGAGAATTTACCCATCCTGCCATATAGCCAGCCTCTGGTCAGACATCCAGCACACGTATTAGGCTCAAGTGCAGGCCAAGCATTGCGCCGAGCATTGAAGACAAAGTAGGAAGCAGGAGACAAGGCCCTGCCTCACAGTCTATTGCTGACTAACAGTGATCCTAACAGCCCACATCCTTCGGGCACACACTAAGCTCTAGATGCTGTACTAAGTGCCTTACATACATTCTCTTCTTTTGTTTCTCCTAAGAACACTGTTCATTAAGTACTGTTATTTTGTACCCTTTTGAGGAAGCTGTGGCTCAGAGAGGTGAAGTGGATTCCCCAAATTTACCCAAACAGTAAAGAAGCAACAGAGCTGGGATTCAAACCCAGAACTGTCTGGTACCAAAGACCAGGATGCATAATCAACGAATACTATGAGTAATTACTAGTTAAAAAAAAAAAAAAAAAAAAGTACGAGAGATGCCTGGCTGGCTCAGTCAGTGGAGCATGCAGCTCTTGACCTCAGGGATGTGGGTGAGTTCGAGCCCCATGATGAGCACAGAGCTTACTTTAGAAAAAAAAAAAAAGAAAAGAAAAGGGGATGCCTGGGTTGCTCAGTCAGCTAAGCGTCCAACTTCGGCTCAGGTCATGATTTCACAGTCCATGGGTTCGAGCCCTGCATCGGGTTCTGTGCTGACAGCTCAGAGCCTGGAGCCTGTTTCAGATTCTGGGTCTCCCTCTCTCTCTGCCCCTCCCCCACTCGTGCTCTGTCTCTGTCTCAAAAATAAATAAACCAAAAAAAAAAAAAAAAAAAAAAGGACGTGGTACCACAAGAGAAGACTAAGTTATTATGGCTGCATATGTTAGATGGACCTAAAGGCCAGGAGAGTAGGTAATTATAAAAAGTAGCTAAGTGCCAGGGTGCCTGGCTGGCTCCATTGGTAGAGCATGCAACTCCTGATCTTGGGGTTGTGAGTTCAAGCCCCATACTGGGCATAGAGATTATTTTAAATATAAATAAATATATAGAGGGGGAAAAAGTAGCTAAGTTAGCCTAGCATGGGTCCATGGAATGCTATAGTAGGTGCTATTTCCAGGCATTCCTTTCTTCAGCTTGGGGCTTGTCAATTTCCCCAGGTCCTCAGACATAGCCCCAGAAAGGTCCCTGGGCTGTTCTCATGAGTTAGGGCCAATAAGAATGCTACATTTTCTTATCAATAGTAGTGTTTTTCTTCCTGTTTCCTGATGTTCCACGAAAGGGTACATGAGTGTCCTTGGGCAAGCAGTTGGCATTTCTGGGTTTTTGCTTTCTGGCCTATAAAATGGGGGTGCTACCATTCTCCCTGGTGTACGGTTAAGTAAGAGAACTTAGATAACTGTGGTCAGGAGCATAACCCTTGGGGTCAAACAGGCTAGGATTAAAATCCCAGCTCTGCTACCTACTAGCACTGTGATTTAGGGCAAATTACTTCATCTCTATGAGCCTCAGTTCCCTTAATTTGCTTTAAATTACATGGCTTGTATTGATTCTCTACACTCAGGCATTACACCTAATGCTTTCATAAATATTCTCTTTCAAACCTTGCAACAACACCCAGCATGGTGTTTGATCCAAAGTAGAAGAGCCATAAAATTTTGTTTAGAAAAGAGGGACCAGGGAATCTGGGACAGAAAAGAAGACTGTAATGGGATTCCCAAAACACTCTCCAGGACACCTTGTGGGAGTGAAGGGGTAGGGCACCTATAGGATCATACGAGGGATTCAGACTCGAATTTAAGGGCAAGTACTCAAGAATCTCCTTGGTTTTGCCTCTAAGAAGGAGTGCAGACACAATAATGTTATTTGGCAACAGCAAGTGACTGCTCCTGAGGTCACATGTTAGAAGCAGTTTCACATGCAAGATGGCAGGTTCCCACTCACCCTCTCTACTCAAGATGTGACCGTATAAAAGTCGGTAATAAATTCATATCAGCAAAAAGAATGGAAGTATGTTATCGGTTCACAAGCAATTTGGACAAATTTAGAAAGCAGATGGAAACATGTTGACAGAGGAGGAAGGAAGCCATCACCTAGAGCAACGCTGTCCAACAGAGATATAATGAGAATCATGTATGTAATTTGAAGTTTTCGGGTAGCCACATTGAAAAAAAAACGACATTGATTTTAACATTCTACTTAACCCAATATATGCCACACATTATCGTTTCAACATGTACTCATTATTTACAAATGAGATTTTGACTTACTTTCTTTTTTTGTACTAAGCCTTCAGAATCTGATGTGAATTTCACACTTACAACACACTTCAATCCAAACTAGCTTCTTGCAAACATTCAATAATTAGAACGTTTGGTTAGAAGCTACTGAACTGGATGGCGTAGGTCTAGAAAATGCTGCGAGGGCTGTACTGGGGGTAGGAGCTTATCTGCCCAGTGACCCAAGAGAGACTCTGGCTTGAAGCAGACACATCTGATAAAGGGCAGAAAGGCGTAGCAGGACTGAACAGAGGGGATTAAACAAAGATCTGTATTTATTTATAAGAGTCAGCCCCTTTATTCTTATTCACCTCACACAGTCTACCCTGAGGAATTCTTCTGTAAAGGATCTGACTAAACAACCCTGGGGAGAGCCGACGTCTCTAATGGGGATATCCGAGGGTAACCCCCTCATCCTGGTTTCTGGTCTATGGGGGCGCACAAATAGCACCGTACTCACTCATCCTAAAGCAAAGCCTGCCAGTCTGTGTGTCCTGTTCTTATAGTTAGAATCCCTGGTCAAACCTCCCACTCACATACACAATGGCAGAGGGAGAGGGAGGGTGCTCCAAACTACTCCTTCATTTCTAAGTGTAAAGAGACAACCAAAGAAACTAACTATGCTTAGAAAACTAGCAGCAGGAAACAAAAGATTGACCCCAGTGGAAAGACAAAATTGAGGGAACGTGAGAGATTTTTAAAATAAGAACAGAATGCTATGAGAAAAGAACAATCAGAAAACAAGAAAGAGGCCTGAGATATTAAAAAAAAAAAAAATACATGATTGTTGAAAAACTCAATAAAAAAGCTGGGAGATAAAGTTGAGAAAATCTCCCTAAAGGCAAAGTAAAAAAAAGAGAGATAAAGGAGAAAGACCGAGTGGGGGGAGAGGGAGGGAGAGAGACAGAGAGAGAGACAGAGAGAAAGAAAGACGGTGCGGGGCAGGGGGGGTGGAGAAAGGGGGAGCAATGAAAAATATGAGGGGAAATATTAGAGAAATAGATGATCAATCTATGAGGTTTACCACCTTAAGAACAGAAGTCCCAGGGAGAAGAGAAAAAATGGAAGGGAAGATATTATCAAGGAAATAATAGGAGAAAATTTGAAAATTTCCCTGATCTGAAGAAATAGCCAAATCTCCAGGTTAAAAAAGTCCTAGAGTATGGATACGATGACTGACAAAAGTCTCACACCAGACACCTCCTTATAAAATTTCGATTAATCAAAAGACAAACAGGCTCTAAAAGCTTTTAGAAAGGAAAAAACAAGTCACATACAAAGTAACTGGAATCAAACCGGCATCAGACTTCTCTTAAGAAACACTGGATGCTGGAGACAGTTGAATAATATCTTCAAACTTCTGGGAGAATATGAATTTGAACTTAGAAATCTACATTTAGCTGAACCATCAATCAAGTATGAGGGCAGAATAAAGACATTTTTAGACATGCAAGGCCTCCGAATGTATATACCTCCCACACACCCATTATTAAGGAATTACCTGATAATGCACTCCAGCATAATAAGGGAGAAAACCAAGAAAGAGGAAGACATGGGATCCAGGAAACAGTGGATCCAACCCAGGAGGGCAGCGAAGGGAAGTCCCAGGCTGAGAGCTGTACAGCAGGCCTAAAGAGCAACCACTCCAGACTGGAGCAGGAAGATGGAGGACTCCAGGAGGGATGTCTTTAGGGGGAAAAATGGACTCCAGGCAACAGGTAGCATGATTGAGAGGCTGGATAAACTTGAGGATATGTTGAAGGCCCATCATTCTTTTGTCAACAAGAAAAAAGAAAGGCAATTAGAACTCCAAGGGAAAAAAAAGGCTGTATAAGAAAGTTACAATCTAAATACGAAGCAAACTAAAACGTGGCATGATTTTAAGCAATTGATGGAACGTTAAGAAAAGAGAAACCATTTGACTTTGACATGAGGAACTTTCTTTTTTTTAAGAGGCCCAAGATTATAACTCAGTAACTATAGAGAAGGAATGTCATGTGTGCATACTACTTGGCCTTAAAGTGAATGGTACTTTCATATTCATAACAACATCAAGGCTGCTTTTTGCTTTTTAGTTTTTAGAATTAACCTTAGACAAAGAACGGAAGACTTAAATGTGGTTCTACAGGAGAATGTGAATGTCAAGCTTAACAATATAAGTGTACAGCTGCTAGGAAGTGAGAGGAGGAAGAGGGGAGGAGAAGTGGAAGGGTAGAGTTCCTGATATTATTGTCTACGTTAAAGGGATTAAGATACTATTGTTGATGAAATGAAAAATATAGGCATAGTGATATTATTGAAAAAGACAATCAATAGAAAAATTAAAATAAGTTATCAAATACTGGGAATAGTATGGATAGAAGGGTGAACTAAGTAAGTCTTCACCTATCATTGAAGGGAATCAATGTATGTATTTGTGTGTACAGTATACTTGTATGTGTATAAAACATTACTTCCAGGATATACAAGAAACCAGAAATGGTGGTGGTTACCCCTTGGAAGAGAAACTGGGTAGCTAAGAGACAGAGAAGCCAAAGAGAGACTTTCATTCTATATTCTTTATACATTTTTACACATATTCATACATTTTTAATTTTAACTCTGAAAACCTATTATCCAGCTATAAAAATAATTGTAAATTTTTGAAAGGAATAAAGATACAAAGATACTAGAATTACGGAGGTAACTCAAAAACACTGAAAGTCAGAAATGGTGAAAGAGATCACACTGGAGACGTGGGACTAGAAAGCTAAAAAGTAGGGCGCCTGGGGGGCTCAGTCAGTTAAGTGTCTCTTGAATTCAGCTCAGGTCATGATCTCACAGTTCATGAGTTCAAGCCCCACACTGGGCCCCATGCTTACAGTGCAGCACCTACTTGGGATTCTCTCTCTCCCTCTCTCTGCCCCTCTTCTGCTTGTGTTCATTCTCTCAAAATAAATAAACTTAAAAAATAAACACATAAAAAAAAAAGGTAAAAAGGGGGGTTGGAGGCTGTTTTTCATCATGAGTTTTTTTAGGACTACTGAACTGATTTGTTAGGCTATGTGTGTCTTATGATAGTAAAAAGTTAAACATTAAATAATAAAAAAATAGGGAAAACTGTGAATACTGAGTGATACCTGTATCCAAAGAAGTGGATTCACTGGATATAACCAGAAAGTGAAAAAATTAAGGCGACTGTTGATGCCTCTAACCATTTGTTAATATCTATCAAAAATGCACTGCACCTTTCAGTACAGTAATTCTACTTCTGGGAATCTGTTGACAGAAATATTGGACAAGTGGGCAAAGATGTACACAAAAGAATGTTCCTACCTCACTGCCTCCAATAGGGAAAGCTAGGAACACCTCAAAAGGGCACCAATAGAAGACACATAAAGCAACTGTGAAAAATCTATACAATGGAATACTATGAGGCCATTAAAAAAAAAAATGAGGCAGACCTGTATGTATCACCATGGAAAAATACCCAAGTCCTGTGATGACCCAAAAAAATGCAGTAAATTGTACAACATCGTGCAGAGATGAATTCCTTTTTTGTTAACCAAAAAAGTATACGTGTGTATGGTTGGGCAGAAAAATCTGGCAGGATATGCTGTGAACAATGGTTTTCTGGAGGACTGATGTTACATGGGACTTTCATTTTCTACATTAAAAGCTTCTGTAAAGTTAAACGTTTTTATATGACAAACTCATCACTCTTATCATTAAAAACTAGTTGCAGCTGAAACAAGTGTGATGAAGCTCTTCCCGTGACCGTGCCCTTTTGGTCATGCAGGGTATGGAGGGACGACTATCCAGCTCTGAAGCTTCCCAGGGCACAGAACTGGCCCAGCCTGAGGAAGTTCATGAACCAGAAAGCCCAGGGGTAGGGAAACAATTGTAAATGCCCAGGCAGCCAGGAGCCTGCCCCTGGGAACAGCCAGTGTGAACGTCCCGCCAAAGGTCTCCCCGGTGCTAGGTCAGAAGGGGGAAGTCCCGGGCTCTTCCCAGACATTATCTTCCCCTCCTCAATAACCTGGGCCCTGGTGACATGGAGTGAGTGAGCAAAACAGGCGCCACAGCTGACACACACATGCACACATAGATATGCGCGCGCACATACTTCACGCACAGGCACTCACACGGAGACATGCACGCACGCGGGTGCTCGCATGCACACGGACCTGGGGGAGGCACTAAAAGACTAAATAAACGTTAAGATACAAAAAAAAAAAAAGACCGAGAAAGAGAAAGAATCCGAGAGAAAGGGAAGAGAGGGGGAGACAAAGCCCAGGCACCCCCATCGGGAACTGTTCCTCTGGCAGATGCGCTCAGATCGGAGTCTCATTCTGACCCCCCCCTTGGTGGTCCTTTGGGTAAACTGTGCCTGCCGCCTCAGTTTCTGCTCCTGCAAAAAACTAACTGTCCTGCTCTCAGGGGGACGTTCTCAGACAACGGGAGAGGATGCTGCTGCTGCCCTGCCCCGCGTCTTCCAGGTACGGGGGCCTGCTGCCCCAGCCCCACTCGGGGCACAGGTGAGCAGCCAGGTGCTGGGCAGCGAGGGGTGCAGCGAGGGGTACTCACGGATAGCAGAGGAACAGGAGGTTCAGGAAGGAGTAGGTCCTGAAGAGGTGGATGAGGGAGCGGCACAGACTCCAGCCTGTTGCCGTGAGAACGGTGAAGCGGGTGAGGAACAGCAGGATGGAGCGAAAGAGGGAGACCTTCCCCCGCTGAGAAGCCTGGGTCAGGGCGAGATAGGACAGGACGGGGCCTTGGATGGAGGCCACGGGGGGGCTGTGCCCAAATCCCACCCAGTGTGGCCTGTGATCCCCACCCCTCCCCCGGGAACCATGAGGCAGCAGGCTGGGCAGAACCAGGCAAGGCGAATGCTTTTCCTCGACGTCCAGGAAACTCTAAGAGTAATGGGATGTGAATAATGTTCTTCACCCAAGTTCAAAGGGAGCCCCAAGGAAATGCCTTGGGCTTGAAGGGCTAGGTGTGTTTCCTTGGCACCCCCCAGGGGGGAGGGGAGTCCCAAAGTCCCTGGTCATTCTCTAGGGACCCAATCACCTCCTTCACGATGGACCCAATGAAGCGGCGGCCCAGAACGATGGTGGTCACCATCAGCAAGTTGAAGTCGATCAGGTGGAAATTCTGTCGGGGGCAGAGGCTGGGGGTCACGTGGGCCCCCGCCCACACGTGGGCTTTTTCCAAACCCACCTCCCCCTGCCCAGTCCTTTCCGCAGGGACTATCCCCACTCTCTGACCTTCACAGGCCTCTAACTGAGTCAGGCCGGGGAACTACCTAGAGGAGTAGAACAGGACCCAGAGGAGGGAATTGGGACAGTCCCTGGAGGTAAGAGAGTGGTGCGGGAGCCCTGTTGCTCTGATCACCCATGCTCCGGTCCCTGAACCTCTCTCTCCGCACAGAGATCTTTCTGCTCCTTGGAATACTCATGTATGCCTGTGGCTCTTCGCCCCCACGGGACTTAAGATCCTGCACTCCTTTAGGCAAAATCTGTCTGATTTATCTCCGCTACCTTTGAAACGCCTAAAGCGGTACTGAGCAATTAGGACGAGTGTTCGGGAATCAGTCATTTCCTGTTCCTTCTACATGGTCCATGCCCAGCATGAGGCCAAAAGTACAGGGCGCTTGCGTGTCTCTCTGTCTCTCTCTCTCTCTCACACACACACACACACACACACACACACACACACACGCACACACAGCTGGCCCTAGCTGGGCACCTACCAGGGAGGTGTGGGAGGGCGGGTGGGAAGGCGGGTACCACCACACTGTCTTGTAGATGTTGATGTAGTGGACGAAGAGGGCTATGAGCTGACAGAAGAAGAGCTGTAGCTCGAAGAGAACGCTGGCCTGGACTGGCAGCTCGGGGATCTTGCAGTGCTGTAGAGGCACGACCGACTGGGTGGCCAGAGGGGGGCTGGAGAGGCCCGTCCCAGAACTGCTCCTGGCAGGCGAGGAGGGGAAAAAAAAAACCATCAGGAACTGACCTGAGAACCCCACCAAGAAGGGCTTCTGGGGCACAGGAAGGTGGCAATGGGTCAGAAAAGCAGCTCATGGCAAGGATGGAGTCCTAACCCTGCCCGTCAGACAAAGGAGCCAACAGAGCTTTTCCTACCCCTAATCTTATTCAGGCTTTCCAGCATTCCGCAGGAAGGAAAGAATTATTAGGTCCATTTTCCAGATGAGGAAAAGGAACCCCAAAGAGCGGAGACTACTTGTTGAAGCCACCAGAAAACAAGGAGCAGAATTGTTAGCTAGGATCCTGTAACTGAACTTATTATACTATGTCCCATTGCATCTGCCCCAAGTCACGACCGCCTCTGAGTCTTTTGCTGCTCACTGCACTCTAAGCCCCCATCTGGCATCTGGGAGGTCACATCCTAGAGCCCAGCGAGAGAGCTCTGTTCGTACTGCCCCTGTGAGCCCACTGTGAGGGGTAAGAGACAGAGGTGGTTTACCTGGTGCGGGAACGGACACTGGTGACGGACGCACTGGAGGTATGGCCCCCACCAGAGCCCCCTGAGGATCCTGGCTCACACAGTGGATTTCGACAGTATGATGTCCTGTTGGGCCCTCTTCGTCCTCCTGTGGGACTCAACATAAAGTAGATCCTCAAGCCAAAGGGCATATACCAAGGATAACAGCAATGATACTGGCTACCAGTTACCCAGTGTCTCATTTTATCATTTAATCACAGAGCCCTCTGATCTGGCCCCTGCCTACCTCAGCTCCTACCATTCTCTGCCTGGCCTCCATGCTTCGGCCATCCTGTCCTTTCTCTCCTTAAGCAAACCAAACTTGTCGCCACCTCTGATACTTGCTGTATCCCGTCTGGAGAGCCTTCCCCTGACTGCCATTTTTTAACCAACTGCCCCCATAACCCTCTTACTTCTACTTTTTTCACAATACAGTCTTTAAATTTATCTTAGTCATTTCTTAACATATTTATTGTCTGTCATTCTCCCTAGAACGGAACATCAATGAGGTCTTTACCTTTGGCCGTCTTTTTCAGTGTTTTCTCCCCTCCCCCTACCACAGAGCCCAGAATAAAGTAAGTGGTCTAGAAGTCTACCTTCAAGAGTGGATGAACCCAGCAAAGTAGGTTTTCCACAGATTAGGAAACTGAGTTTACGCTGTGTCACAGGTAGTTTAGGGGTCTGAGGCTTGAGCCCTTAGCTCTGGGGTACACTATCCTGTTCAGATACTCCAAGTCTCTCTAGGCTTATGATTCTGGGCACCCTTGAAGCTTTTTTCTCTAGAGGCCAAGATCCAACTCAGTAGGCATCCTGGTGTCTCACAGTCAGGACCCAGGGCCTGAGCACGGGGTCAAGGATGTGGGCTCTGGGAGAATGCTGTGATTGTGGACCCAAACCCTATTTCTCTACGCTTGGCAGTGTAGCCCAAACTCCCAAGCACCATCCTGCACAAAAGTCCTGCACAAAGGTCCTAAGCACCACCCCAGTCCTCATCAAAATTACAGCCCCGTTCAAACTACCTCACGCAACACACACACACACACACACACACACACACACACACACACACCCCACCCCCACCCCCCGCCTCTTGCCCTATCCGGAAGGTTTTCCCACACATATCTCCAAAAAGTACTTGTCCAGCTCTGCCCGCAATCAGCCCCCAACCTAGAAGCCCTGTTCACACACTATTATACCTGGCTTAAAACATCCCACATATGCACCCTCAAGTCCAAAAGCTCTGCCCACACCCACTCTCCTCTCTTTAGAAGCTCTACACCCACGTAAAGCCCCTAGGCCCAGAAGCCCCGCCTACACACAGTTGTCAGCCCAGAAAACGCGCCCACAAGCCAATAAAAGCTCTCTTTGCCCAGAAGCCCGGCTCCAGAACGGGCTCCCTCGGTCTGGAAGGTCTTCCCGCCCCACCGCCCCTGGTGCAAAGCCCTGACAGCCCAGAAAGTTCGCCCCCGCACAAGCGCCTACAGCCCAGGAGCTCCGCCCCAACACTAAGGCCCCGCCTACCGCTACGCGCCGTACCCACTTCTGGCCCAGGTGAGCCAGTCCTCACCAAAGCCCAAGCCCCCTCGGGCACGCTCCTTTTTAGAAGCCCCGCCCACCGTGCCAATGCCCCGCCTCCACAACCGAGGCCCCACCCCGCAAAACGACAGGAGGGGGCGGGGTCCCTCGGTGCCCCGCATCCCCTCCCCCTTCCCTCGCCGGGATCTTGTCCGCGTGGGGGAGCAATCAGCAGCTTGGCCATCCCGACCCCCGCGCTTGCCCGTTCCCCGGCCGAGCCGGACCTGCTCCACTCACCCATCTCCTCCCCCCGGCGCTCTCCGCTCCGCCGCCGCAGCTCCTGCGGGCAATATGTCGGAGGCGACGGCGGCCGGGAGAGGACTAACCGCCGCAGCCCAGTCCCCGGGTATCAGTCGCGCGCTCCCGCCAGGCCGCCAAATTTGCATACAAGGCGGGCTGGAAGCTGGGGACGCGCTTCTTAAAGGGGCCGCGCGGACAAAGGCGGTGCCTGCGCGCTCTCTTTGTCTCGCAGCCCCCTATGCCCTTCCAGCAGCTGCTGCTCGGGAGACCCCAGAGGGAGGGAAGTCACCTCCTGCTTTTCCTGTGGGTGCCTTCTCCCGCCGTCACTTCAGGCCGGAGGGAGGGGACCCGGAACCGCCTCTCGGCTCCTGCGCGAGATGGACTGTATCCATCAGTGGCCCCCCAGGCAGCTCAAACTCCACGCTTCCCACATTGGGCTTTCATCTTTGTCTTTGGCTTTCTTGGTCTCTGGTCCACCCTAGTCAAAATCTGGGAGTTGTTTCCCTCGACCCCCCACAACCACTCTTTCACCTAGTTTTGCAGACCCTAAGTCCCAAATATTTCTCCTGCCACCACCTTAGTTCAAATCTTGCTTCTGCCAATTCTGAGCCTTGAAATCTTTTTTCTTGCTCTTTACAACGAGGCTCGTAATATTCACCTTTTAGGTTTTGGTGAAGATTGAATGAGATAACGCGTGAGGAAGAGAGTCTATTTTTAAAAATGTTAGCCATCATTATTAGGATGCATGACAAGTACTTAACACAGGAAGCACTCAATAAATGAGGTACTATTACCAATTGTTATGATTTCTTCCCTCCCAAGACCTATAAACTGTCCTAATCACCTGGTAGCTCCATGACTTAGCACAGAGCTTGGCACATAATAGACATTGATATTGAATTAATTGAGTTAATTAGTAGATATTTGATATTTGCAGACCTTACAGTTAAGTGGGAAGAGATGGACATAAAATTAGTAACTTCTGTAGTATATTAGGAGGGAATAATTGTTGTGGAGGTAAACAGGAAAGGGGGATGGGAGGTTGCAACTTTAAACAGGACGGTCAGAGTAGGCTTCACTGAGAAGGTGACCAAACAGTTGAAGGAAATGAGTGAGTTAGTCATATAGATACCCAGAGAAAAGGGGTATTCCAAGCAGAGGGGGAAAAAGTTAGTGGATGGGCCCTCTGGTATGACCCCAGCTAGTGTGTTTAAGAAACAGCAAGAAGGTCAGTGTAGCTTGGTTGGAATAGACATGCGAGTGGGACATGGAACGGGTTAGACCCTATAGGGCTCCTACTTTGAACGGGATGGGGAAGATGGAGGGTTTGAACTCACATTCTTTTTTAAAGTTTATTTTGAGAGAGAGCATGCGGGCCCGTGAGGGCTTGTGTAGGGGAGAAGCAGAGAGAGGGAGAGAGAAAATCCCAACCAGGTTCTGTGCTGTCAGCACAGAGACCCACATGGGGCTTGATCTCAAGAACCATGAGATCATGACCTGAGATCATTAACTGACGGAGCCACCCAGGCGCCCCTGAACTTATATATTTAAAGAATCACTCTGGCTGCTATGTGAGAATAGACTGTAGAGTCACAAGGGTGGAAACAGGGAGAACAGATAAAGATATGGCAATGATTTTAGCAAGTGATGTTGATGGATTGTACCAGATTGAGTGAGGGAGTGAAACATGTTGGATTCTGGATTTGAAGGTAAAAGGAGCAGGATTTGTAGATGGTTTGGATAGGTGTCTGGAAGAAAGAGAAGATCAAGTATTACTACTGATTAATTTTAATGTTTATTTGGTGGGGGGAGGGGCAGAAAGAGAGAAAGAGGCAGAGAATTCGAAGCAGGTTCCGGGCTCCGAGCTATCAGCACAGAGCCTGACCTCACGAACCAGGAGATCATGACCTGAGCAGAAGTTGGTGACTTGAGACACTTCAGGCACCCCCTATTCCTCCAAAGTTTTTAGGCTAGGCAAACGGAAATGTGGTTTAATTCAACACATAGATATCTATTAAGTTACAAGTTTTACACCACATCAGGCCTTCCCATCTGGGAGAAAAGAGACCAAGAGAGGGAGAACAACAAGCTCACAAAGTAGAGTAGGAAACGGTGAGATTTCTTTTTTTCAGCCAAAGAAATTCTGGTCGTAGAACTGGTTCTGATCTCTTTAGAGTGCTGGATTTGGAATGTACTTGTTAATTTCTGAATTACCAAAGTCTAAGTAAGCTACCTCCCACGCCACAGGCATTCAAATTTGTATCAGTTCAGTTGAATTCAGGTAGGGGCCAACTGGCTCTTAAAAGGAATGCCAGGGGTGCCTGGGTGGCTCAGTTGGTTGAGCGGCCAACTTCAGTTCAGGTCATGATCTCAGGGTTGTGGGTTCGAGCCCCGTGTCGGGCTCTGTGCTGACAGCTCAGAGCCTGGAGCCTGCTTCTGATTCTACGTCTCCCTCTCTCTGCCTCTTCCCCGCTCTTGCTCTCTCTCTCTCTCAAAAAATAAAGAAATGTAAAAAAAAATAAATAAATAAAAAGGAATGCCAGTTGGGAAGGGAAGCTAAATGGTTTCAGGAATGGTCCATAAAAGATGGAAACTGAGCCATTCCTGGGAACTCATTTCAACTCAGGTCAACAAATGTTTTAAACATCTATTATATGGTGGGTGCTAGGGATACAGAAGTGGCTCTCATCCTTCAGAAAGACAGAGAGAAGAATCAATAAATTACGGCACGGTGTGATAACAATAGCAGTATGTACCAAGTTCAGAGGTGGATGGAAGGTGATTAAGTCTGACAGGGGAGGCGATCAAGAGAAGACTTCATGGAAGATGACATCAGAGCTGGTTCCTGAGACAGGAGTAAGAGTTTGTTATGTTCCTATGGGAGGAAACATAACAGTAATTGCCTTACCAGGGCTGGTGGCAGGAGCAAGTCTTGCTGTCCATCTGTTACATGCAAGGGCGCTGGACCTTGTACGTGGCAAATATTCAGTAAATGTTTGCTTTATTGATTTGAGGGCATTCATACAACCCAGTAACCCAGTGTAAGAGGGGAAGATCACTCAAATGGGCTGCTATGCATGCAACCCCTTATCTGGGTCTCCTGCCCATCTCGTACCAGTTGTCTGTTGATTTTTCCTGCCCCACACCCAGTCCTCCTTCTGTTTAGAACACTTCAATTTTCCCTTGCGGAACTACCCTTCCTCTTACTCAGTCCATGTAGTCTGGTGGGGCTGCCTTACTCTGCAGGTCCAGTGTGGGCAGATGATGGCCCAGGCCTGGGGAATCGAAGCATTCCATCCTGCCGCTCCAGGCTACAGTGGCTGGTTTTGGAGCAGGGGTGATTAGTGACCCTACTCAGGCCAAATGAGATGCAATCCTAGGGCCTTTTTTAGAACAACTGGGAAGGGGCGCCTGGGTGGCTCAGCCAGTTAAGTGTCCGACTTTAGCTCAGGTCATGATCTCACAGTTTGTGGGTTCGAGCCCCATATCAGGCTCTGTGCTGACAGCTAGCTCAGAGCCTGGAGCCTGTTTCAGATTCTGTATCCCTCTCTCTCTCTGACCCTCCCCTGTTCATGCTGTCTCTCTCTCCTTCAGAAATAAATAAAACATATAGAAAAATTTTAGAACAACTGGGAAATAATTCCACCTCCCCGCCCCCCCCCCCACATTGGGATGGCAAATAGGATATGAACTTGGTGCTTGTGGTGGCTACGTTGCCTCCTTTTAGGGAGGGAGAACTTAGGCAATGAAGGAAACACAGGCAAGTAAAAAAAAAACAGTTGAGGGGCGCCTGGTTGGCTCAGTTGGTTAAGCATCCAACTTCTGCTAAGGTCATGATCTCACAGTTCGTGGCTTCGAGTCCCGCATTGGGCTGGATTGGCAGCTGAGAGCCTAGAGCCTGCTTTAGATTCCGTGTCTGCCTCTCTCTGCCCCTTCCCGCTTGCACGCTGTCTCTCTTCCTCTCAAAAATAAACATTAAAATTTAAAAAAAAAATCAGTTTACACTGTCTTGATAGCATCATTTGAACCCCTGGGTCCAGCCATACCTGAATCCTTTATGGACTTTTCCATTATAAAAAGCTAGTTTGTGTTTGGTGCCTGGCAACTGTAACTGACACAATCCAGAACAATGTGCACTTCGATCCCAGCATCTAGCAGAAAGATCCAGGGTCCTAGTCTTTTCACATCTGCCTCCCACAGGATCCCTGGGGGGAAAGAATCATAAGATGGCAGGATGTTGGTTAGATTCTTGTTTTCCAGATCCATGGCCACGTGTCTCAGCTGTTTTGTGACCTTGAAGCCCTTGTTTCCCTTCTTTGCAGCTCCACTTCCTAATTAACTTGTTCTCTATTGGCTCTTCCAGGAGTCTGGGTTCTTGAGGAAATGTCACTGGCTCTAGGCCAGTCCTGTGTCACTGTGTCAAGAGTTGGGATCTCTTCCTTGGTCGTGTTATTTTGGGGCCATGGCTGGCAATTCTGTCCTCTGGTTCAGTAGTTTTCTACCTGAATTATGCAGACCTCTAGTGGTACCCAGTGGGGGTGTGCAAACACAGGATAAAACACAATACTGCTTTCTGGAGCGTTCAGTTGTATTTACAGAAGTGTAAGGCAGTATTTTTAAAGTGTAGTTTTTCAGAGGACCTTCTCTGCCGCGGTCTTAGAATTAAATCCTGGCTCTGCCACTTAGTAGCTGCATGACCTTAAGGAAGTTACTTAACCTCTCTGTGCCTCAGTTTTTTTCAGTGTCAAATGAGGGTAGTCTTAGTAGCTATCTTATGACATTCTAACAAAGATTAGTCTGTGTAAAGTACTTAGAACAGTGCGTGGTGCACAGTGCTATTTAAGTATTAGTTACTATTATTATAACACGGATCTATTATGAAGTACAAAGAAAACTAATGTGAATTTGATTGAAGTCTTTCAAGAAATGTCACTGGTAGCTCTCCCAGCTTCCCAGGGACTTGCTCACTCTTCTGCCAGCAAGAATACTTACATCTGATTTTTATTACAAGCGCTGAAAGAGAATCCATGTGTCTTCATGTCCTTCTAATTCCGAGCCGTTCTTACTTCCATGTATATGTTAGTCTCTCCATCTAACATTCCGCATCTTAGGGCTACTCACGCACCCGTAGTCTTCCAGACATTTGCCTTCCCATGTCTTGTGGGATTTATTACAAAGATAATAAATGCGAGTTTTAGAAAATACTGTATTTCTCTTAAAATTTATTTGAGAGAGAGAGAGAGAATGAGTAGGGGAGAAGGGCAGAGGGAGAGAGAATCTCAAGCAAGCTCCATGCTCAGCACAGATGCAGGGCTTGATCCCATGACCCTGAGATCGTAACCTAAGCTGAAATTAAGAGTCAGATGCTCAGTAGACTGAGCCACCCAGACGCCTGACAGTACTGTATTGCTTGCTTAGGCTTTCAAAAATGAATAGGATTTTGGTAGGTAGGAGATACAGAGAACAGCATGAACAAAGGCCCAGAGGTAAGCTATGTTCAAGAGCAAGCCCATTTCGGCTTGGGAGTAACTGAAGATGAATTTGGAAAAACAGGTTAGGCTCTTGACTACTATGTACGGTGAAGAGTTTGGACTTGATCATATATTTATAAGCCTGTTTCTTCTGTAAAATTAGAATGATTCCTGTCATTGAATTGTTGTGATGATTAATGATATAAACAAACATGTGGGAGAGATATCCTATATAGGAAATGGAATGACTGTCATTAGGAGTGAGGGGACAAGGATTCTTCTCTCCTTGGTATAAAGCAAATGATTCCACATCTCAGGTGGCCTGAATTTAGTCTCACTTTTGAGAGCTTATTTTCCTGCAATGGACATCTTCACCACCAGGGGGAGCTTAGCACAAAGGAATCAGAGCTGCGGACTCCACAGGAAAATTGTGGTGGGCGGGGCTAGGCAGGGAATGTGGAATCCTGCACAAAATCCAGAGCTTGTCGATGGTATGAGTGGGCCATGGATCCAGGAGCGCCCTCGCTGGCTCTTTTTTCTTCTTTAGACCAATCCCAAGATCAATCCATAACCTAAGAGTTTAGCAGCTGGCCAGATGGAAGATCTCTAGGACAGGGGGTAGATGATGAGGGCCTGATCTCATCAGGGGTCAGGGGGTGGGTGGGGAGGGGGTGGGTGTGAGTCTGAGTGTCTGTATCTCAAGCAAAAAAGGCTTTCATCAACTCTGCTCATCAGTCACAGGGCCCACTCCTTCTTAGAAGGCTTCGTGCAGGCCAGGTAGTCCAGCTAGACCTGGGAACCTTCGAAAAGCAGCTGGAGCTGCAGTGTGAGGAGGCGAAGAGAGGCAATGCCTGGAGTCTTCAGAGCGGCATCCACACTGCCCTGGGACTCCAGCTGGTAGATCAGAAAGGGCTATAGGGCCTTGCTTCTCCAATCACAACTAGGCCTGTATTTCAAAGGAGTTTTATAAAACCTTCTTTTCTTTGTCCTCTCCACTTAACCTGCAGAGTTAAGCAGGGACTTTTGTTATGTTCAAACGAAGGCTCAGAGACACTTAGCCATTTACTCAAGATCGTGCAGCTCTCAAGGGCAGAGCTGGGCCTGGAAGCAGTAGGGACAGCTTGGAGGGGCCCAGGGAAGGGAAGGCAGGCAGACGGAGCCCCAGCCTTCAGAACGGCTGCAGCAAGCACTGGCTTTCGGCCAGACTTCATACCCGCCCCTCCAGAGCCAGCTCTCCTGCTAGGCCCGAGGCTGCCAGCCCGGCCTCCGCACTCCCACCCAGGTCCCCCGAGAGTCCATCACCCTGGCAACAGCCAGAGAAAGGCCCAGCTAAAATATTTATGGCTCAAAACAGTTCAGAGGCTTCAGACACGAGGGGGGAGTGGGGAGGGAGGGAGGAAGGCTGATGTCATCCCTTCTCTGCTTGCAGGGGAGGTGACTGACATGCAGGGCAGCTGGGTGGGTGGGCCAAGGCCACTAGGTCATGGCTCTCAAAGGAGGCTTCCCAGGGCTGCAAGCGGTAATGGGAGGAGGGAGGAGGCTGTATGTGACAGACGTGACAGGTGACAGGACTTGGGTAAGAAACGCAAGCCAGGGAAAAAGGAGGAAGGAAACCGTAGTGTCAGGCAGTATTACATATAGACCCCGTGTTGGGGATTTCACACGCATTCCGTTGGCTTCTCAGAGGCCACTCAGTAGACAGGGATGATCATCCTTTTAGGAGTAAACAGGCCCAGAAAAACACACTGCAAGTGATGAGCTAGGATCTGAATGGAGGATTTAGCTTTAGTTCTCTGTGAGCTTTACTGTAATTCCATGGCTCCCAAGTAGGTGTCCTGCTTCTGGGGGGTTGAGGGCATGGCTTCTTAGGAACCTAGTGCTGGCTTTTCAGATAGTGACTCAGGCTGCCATGTGAATCTCTCACTCTCTGCCCCAGAATCTCTGTTCCTCCCCAGCCTGAACTGAAGCAAGTCCTCAAATGCTAGATAAAGGAACTCCAGCCACAAGGCGAGGCCTAAGAGACCAATAAGCCAAGGAAAATGCAACCTCAGTGGCCGGCTCTGGACCAAGAGCCTCAATGCAAATGAAAGTCGACAAAGTCATCTCGGTTTGCCTGGGACTTTCCTGGTTTGCGGACTAAGTCTAATATCCCAGGAACCTTCTCAGCCTTAGGTAAACAGGGATAAGGTTGGCCGCCCTAAACAAACACAATGCTCCCTCAAACACAATGCTTTACTGTTTCAAGGTACTTGTGGTTAAGAGGCACGAACAGGTGAAAAGCAGGGACTATGAAGTCTGACAGCTCCTTCTTCTTAGCCTTACACAAGTTATTTATCCTTCTTGAGCTTCTGTTTCCTCATCTGTAAAATGAGTATAATGGATTGGAGGATTAAGTGAAATTGTGCATATAAATACTTGACATGGTGCCTGGTACACTCAAAGCATTTAATAAATTATTAGCTCTTATTTATTTATAGTCATCAATAATGAAGATAAAAATGGGCTCAGAGGCTTAATAACTTGCCCAAAGTAAATCAAGTGATTTCAGTGTCCCTTTCCTGCTAAGACCAAATCCAAGCTCATTAGACAGCCCCAGGCAGTTAAAAAATGCTGTCGGCCTCTCTTCCCAAACCCAGCCCTTTTCCTAGTTCCTTTGTTAGAATAAATGACCATACGAGTTATTTGATTAAAGGAAGAATGTCGTATTAGAGGCCCCTAACCTCTGAGGTAGCTCAGGATAAAACCAGCCTAGACACAGGCCATTGGAAACTAGAAGGCTATCAAAGGCTGACTTTCCAATCCTTCCAGAGCAAGTGGCAGGCCAAAGAGCTAGCTCAGTATAGCTGGAAGAAGAGCACGAGCTAGGCAAGGGGCCTTTGGCTCTCTCCCCAAGCTGACAGAAGCTACCAGAGTGGGACCATTCTTCACTTGACCAAATTTTATTGAGCTCCTAGGTGCCAGAGATTTGTCCGGGAAGGGATATATAGTACAGAAGTGAAGTGGGAAAAGCCCTACCTTTTAAGGGCTGTTTGGACAAGGTTAGTAATCGACAATGGAGAGAAAACCAGGCTCAGAAGTTAAATAACTTGCTCAAAGTACATGAACCTTGTCATCTGGCTTTCCTCAGCCTGTCACATTGGTGACACCCAGCCTTGGGCACCTCCAGAGGGCTCCCAGGCTGCCACCCATGGCACAGGCGTGGTGTGGTGGGAAAGAGGGGGCGGTGGCGTGTTCCAGCTACTTCTGCTAGAGGCTAAGGGGAAGCGGGCAATCTGGGAATTGACAGTGGGAGTGCCAGTTTATTCAGATCTAGGAAGCTGTGCTTGGGATGCTGTTAGTCCCCTTCAGCTCTGTCACGTCTTAGGCAGGTTTGTTAGCATCACAGTCCCCTGCAGCCCCGAGGGCTCCACTCTGGGCCTAGAGACTCTCTTAGGGGATCCTGGCTGGCTTTCTGTGGGCAAATCAGACAGATCAAGAGGTGGAGTGGGAAAAGACTGTTGATCTCTCCTGGGTTTCTCTGTGCTCAGCAGGTGCCTGCAGGCCAGCCTTGACACAGCAGGCAGCTCTCTTGGTTTCCGGAGTCCTTTGATCGCTGCAAAGACACAAGTAGAAAATTAAGAGCCATGAAGCTACCCTATCAGGGGGCATCTTAGCCCCCCTGTTTGGCCAGGCTGCCTCCCTTACAATCTCCCTATCCCACTGCGCAACACTAGTTATTTCACTCAGTACAGGCTTCTAGGTGCCCAGACGGGTAGGCAGTAGGAGTCCACAACCTAGGAGAATTGTCTTTTTGGTGTCAGGCAATGAAAATGGAGCCTCACTTCATACACCTCCCATCCTCAGCCATGTCTGAGCTGAGTGATTCGGGCAGAATCAACTAAACCACTGGGGCCTTTAGCTATACAAGCTTTGCGGCCTCCAGCTATACAAAGTGGAGAATGATTTCTGCTTTCCCAGAGATGTGAAAAAGATAAAGAGCCTTCTTTAAAGACTTTGATGGAAAGAGAATGAGGAAACATATTGTTAGCACCTTGGTCCTAAGCTGGGGGGCTCCATCTCTTCTGGCCTGACAGCCCCCAAGTACCCAGGGTTACCTGCAGGAGACACATCCTAAACCTGGGCACGGGACGGGGCCCTGCTTTCATGCCAAAGCCTGCTAGTAGCACTCCTGTTCTTTCAAAAAATGGCACCCCCATTCTGCTGGTTGTTCCAGCCAGGAAAGTGGGAACCCTCCTTAATCACACCCTGTCCCCCCACATCTAATCAGGCACCAAACTATGTTCATTGTAGCTCTGAAAACTCCTTGGATCCATCCACTTCTCTACGTTTTCACTGTTATCACCCTATTATAGGTCTTCCTCATTTCTTGTCTGGACTAAAATAATATGGTTTCCTAACAGGTCCTCAAAATCCATAATCCATTCTCCACTCAGGAGTGGTTTTTTTTTTTTTTTTTTTTAATGTTTATTATTTTTGAGAGAGAGAGTGCGAGCAGAGCAGGGGCAAAGAGAGAGGGAGATACAGAATCCAAAACAGGTTCCAGGCTCTGAGCGGTAAGCGCAGAGCCCAACACGGGCTCGAACCCATGAACCATCAGATCATGATCTGAGCCAAAGTTGGACACTTAACTGACTGAGCCACCCAGGCGCCCCAGCAAGTAAAGTTTAAATTTATTCATGTTGCTCCCCACACCTCACTCCTGGATTCAGTCAGTGGTCTTCAGTGATGACCTCAGAATAAGGTCCAAGTTCCTACCTCACCTCAAACCTGCCTCAGTCCTGCCCTCCGCATAGACTGCGCTTTGTAACTTTTCCCCAAACCATCTCGCAAACCCTCTGCCTAGCTAACTCTTCCTTTAGACGTCAGCTTAAGCATCACTTCCTCAAAGAGAACCCCTAAACTCGGCTAGTGCGCCCATTGTGTGTCCTTACAGCACTCTCTTCCTTCATAGCCCTTATTAAACCTGAAATGATGTGTTATTTAGGGGGTTAACATTTGTTTAGTGTCTGTCTCATCAAATATATGCTCCATGAAGGCAGGGACCAATTTTATCCTATTTATGTGCCACTGAATCTCCAGGGTCTAGCACACAGGAGATGTTCTAATAATATATATCAGTCAATGCATTTATTTTATTTTTATCTGAGAGAGCAAGAGCGAGCACACACAAGGCAGGAGAGGGGCAGAGACAGAGAGAGAGAGACAGGATCCCGATACAGGGCTCAATCCCAGGACCCCGCATCATGACGTATGCTGATATCAAGAGTTGGACTGACGCTTAACCAACTGAGCCACCCAGGCACTCCCAATGCATTTAATAAAATGAATTAAAGGGGCGGCCATTTATACTGACCTCTGGAAAGAAGCTTATGAAGAATCCTATTAGAGCACAAGGTATTTCTCTTTCTCAAAGACAGATGCAGGGCTTTTTTTTTCCTGAACTCCAACCCCAGAGAGCCTAAGAAAAGGAGAGCATCCATTCTACACCTAAAGCTTGGCCACGAACGGGAGCTGCAGGAGCCAAAAGCCCCTGAGAGGAATTAGCTCCCTCTGAACCCAAACCCTTCTATCTCAAGTTCTCACACCGTAGTGTCTGGAGAGATGAGACTGAGGTGGACTGGGCGGGCTCCAGAGGTTAACAAGGGAACTGCTAATTCAGGCCCCTTGATGCAGCATTAAGAACAGGAATACGTCCCAATTTCCTGGCAACGTGTTCTACGTAGGTGATTGATCTGGGCTGATAGCCTGGCTGTGCTTCACTCAGACTCTGCCTGGAAACCTCTCAGATGAGCTGGCTTTTCCTGAGTCTCCGTACCCTCCCCAAGGCTGGCCTGGAAATGCCTAGGCCTCCTTGCGGCAACAAGCTCGCTGGGTGCAGGTGGAGAGAAGCGGGGGTAGCCCGTGTCCCTGTCTGGGAAGTTCCTCGCTGCCCATCTCCTGCCTGAGACAGCAGCCGAAGACTCTCAGCACAGCAGCACACCGACTGCTGAGAAGCTGCTGTGTGCAGTCACGGAATGTCAAGGGGCTAAACCTCAGCAGCACGGGTCTGAAATCCAAGTCCCGTCCAGCGATAGTCCCCCTCCTCTTAGGACAGAGAGCTGCGCTGGCAGAACACTGGAGAACATGGCCTCAGCCCTCGTGCTAGCACAGTTTACAGGGCAGAAGACTTTCAGCCCAGGGGTCCGAAAATTGATTTTAGGGGTCAGTGAACTTATCTGCTTTTTTTTTTTTTTTTTTTTTTTTTTTAATATTTTTTATTTATTTCTAGGAGAGAGAGAGACAGCGTGAGCAGGGAGGGTCGGAGAGAGGGAGTCACAGACTGAAACGGGCTCCAGGCTCTGAGCTGGCAGTCAGCACAGAGCCCGATGTGGGGCTCGAACCCACGAACCTCGAGATCATGACCTAAGCGAAAGTCGGATGCTCAACCGACTAAGCCACCCAGGCGCCCCTGAACTTATCTGCTTCTTACCTGCCCTCCCCCATGCCCCTACTCCCCACAAGGTTTGGTCTGCTGCCTGAATGATCGGGTCACAACAGGACTATAGGGTGCAGGGCCCACCACAGATAGGCCTTTGTTCCTAAGGGGCCTAGAAGGGCCAGCCCAGGGAACAAAAGAGCGAGTAGCTGGCAGGGCAGTGCACTTCCTCCCCTTCTCCCCAACAGCTGCTGTCTCAGACAGCTGTATCCAGCCTGTCTGCTCAGACTATTAAATATTCATCAGATGCTTGCTAGCTTTAAACATGCAACGACTATTAATCCAGAGAGCAAGAGGTACGTGAAGGTTCTGGAGAGAGAAAGGGACGGCTTGGAAAGATCCAATCCTTTTAATTTCAGGAATCGGGAAACACGGCACGGGGTATCCATCCTGTACACCAAAGCTGGGAGCTATTTTCAGTGTAAACAGATCTTCTGGTGGCCACTGTAGGTACAGAGAAGAGACCAGGAGGCAGTTGAGAGAGAGCAGATAGGGGTCTAAACTCCAGCTCTTGGGCCCTTTGGTCACCCTCACCTGGACTCTTCAAGCTTCCCAGCCTAATCCCCACTTCACAGGGTTGTCTGTGAGGATTAAGTGGGTCGCTGCATATGCTAATTCCAGTGGAGTTAGCCTAGAATTAAGAGCTTAAAATGGAGGCAGAGACTTCATGCATTCAGGACATAGAGTGGGGGAAGCAACAATTCCTTAAGAGCCAAGTTTCTATCAGAGGAAACTCCGAGTTCTGGCCTCCAATGCATAGGGCGGGTTAAAGGGACAGATGTGGGAAGACTGCCAGAACACGTGGCAAAGGCCTCGCATCCCACCCTCAAGCAGCCCAAATCTCTGAGAGGAGAGAGGATTATTCTTTCTGAAAAAGGTAAGGACCAAAAGACTTCAGGCGAGAGGAGAGCAGAGGAAGGTGAGGGGACAACATCCCTTCACTCTCTGATGAAGTGGTGCCACTTTACCACACGCTCTGCCCTTCTACTTCCCTTTCTTAACCTACCCTGTGGGCTCAACTGCAAACACAGGTGTGTTCAAGTCACTCTCATGCTCCAGGCCTTTAATAGCCTTAATTCTGAAGGTCTAAACTTCAGAATTAAGACCAAGTTCTTTGCCTGACATCTAGCTTTTCAAAATGGGCAGTAACCTACTCGCCCAGCCTCTATTTATAGCTAACATTTATTGGGTGCCTACTATAGGCCACGTTGAATGTTTTGCAGGCATTCAATCAATCTTCACAACAATGTTGTGAAATAAACAATAACCTCCCATTTTAAAGATGATGAAACTGAGACTCAAGGAGGGCAGCTCACCTAAGGCTCCAAAGCAAAGGAAACTAACTCTGGAGGCAGCAGAGTTTGACATTAGTCTGTTTAAAGCCATAATAAGGTACTAGGTTAATCTGTCTGCCTGGCAAATTCTTGGTTATCCTTTCAGATGCGACTTAAATGTCACTCCCCCTCTGCGGTGTTCCCTACGACTTCTTGGACAGCTCCCCACGCTCCTTGGTATTCAGTTCAGCAACACAGCACAACCACACACTACGTGACTATTGAAGACTTATTCTCTCCCATTAGACTGAGCTTCTGGAAGGTAGACACTATAAACTGATGGAGACCAGTGACCTGAAACAGCCACAATAAGGACCTACGTGGCCTCAGCATTGTTCACTGTGTTAGCAATAATACTCCTGCAGAAGAACCTTCCAGCATAGAGAACACTGTGTAGGTTCTCTGAGGTGGTTCTGGCTGACAAGAACAGTAGTTGAAATTGACCATGAATTCTGAAATCAGACTGCCTGAGCTTGAATCCAGTTCCACTACTTAACAGCTGCATGACCTTGGACAAGTTATTTAATTTTTCTGGACCTCAGTTTCACCATTGTGTAAAAATGAGACAATAATAGTAACTTTATAGGTGGATAAGATAGTACATGCACATCACAAAGAATAAATGTTAGAAGTGACAAAATGCAATAGTTAAGACATTTTTTTTTACGTTTTTGACATCTCTGAAATCAGGATGAATCTTCCACTTGATATGAAAACAAACTTGTGTTGGTTTAATTGGCAGTATTTTTTCTTTCTATGCAATACTTGATACATCTAATAAAATTCGCCTCTGTGTCAATGAAATATGGTCTTATCTTACAGAAGTAGCGTGTTTCCAGCATAGAGAATAGACTTCAGTATATAAAAATGCTGAGAGGCACACCCCACAATTTGCTATGCAACTGTGGTAAATTACTTCACCTCTCCCAGTATCAGCTGCCTTATTTACCAAAATAGGGACACACAGGAGGCATTCAAATTAAGCTCTCTCCTCCCTTAGCCAGGAAGAGCTGCCTATTTTCCCTTTGTCAATGTCACTTTCTCCTTTCTTTATCAAGTGGGGTCAAGATCAATGCATGGAAATAGACTGAGGAAAAATGTAATGTTTGCTTATTTTTGAGAAAGAAAGAGAGCACGAGTGGGGGAGGGGCAGATAATGAGGGAGACACAGAATCTGAAGCAGGTCCAGGCTCTGAGCTGTTAGCACAGAGCCCGATGTGGGGTTTGAACCCACAAACTGCAAGATCATGACCTGAGCCGTAGTCAGACGCTTAACCAACTGATTGACCCAGGTGCCCCAGACCAAGGAAAATTTAAATGACTATTTTTTTTTTTTTTAATATTTTTTTATTTATTTCTAGGAGAGAGAGAGAGAGACAGCATGAGCAGGGGAGGGTCAGAGAGAGAGGGAGTCACAGACTGAAACAGGCTCCAGGCTCCGAGCTGGCAGTCAGCACAGAGCCCGACGCGGGGCTCGAACCCACGAACCGCGAGATCATGACCCAAGCGAAAGTCGGACGCTTAACCGACTAAGCCACCCAGGCGCCCCTTAAATGACTATTTAACAGAAACACTGCCAGCAAACAGCAGCCTGCATAGGCTCTCACAAAGCACAAAAACATATAAAGAAAGAGGGAGCCCATGAGCCTTGAGGGACACAGAGCTTCAGGGTTTGAGACCAGGCAGAGAGTACTTAAGTTTCGAAAACCTGAGCAAAACATCCACGACCACCCCCCCCACCCCCGCACTCCCCTATTCGCACGGTACAGTACATCTCTTGAGTGTGTGCAGGCAAGAGGCTTTTGGGTCTCAGCTCTCAGAGGCTGCTGTTCCTGAAACCACACACAGTCTGAGTCTGTTTTCATGCTTAGTGGCCAGAAAGCCCTAGCAGCTGCTGATGCATCCTTACTTCCATTCTTAGCTTGGGACATCGGGTGGGAGGGCGTGGGAGAGAAAGCAAGAGGGGACAAACCCTAAGGCTACTTGAGTTAACTGCAGAATCCTTAGGTACGAAAGGGTGACTGTCCCTTAGCAGCAGCAGTCATAGGCATGAACACCCAGGAGGTTCCATGGAAACCCTAGAGAGAGATGGGGAGAGGAGCAAAGGACATTGATAGTGGGAGAAAGGGCATGTAGAGCACAAGCTCTAAGCCTCGGGAGGACTATATATGGCCAGGTATGGCAGCTAGAATAGCTAGCCTCCTTTCCCCTTTAGCAGCCAGCAGTCTGTACAGGGTAGTGACAGGGTTTGAAGATATCCATACATGTGATCAAATCCTAGCCCCACCACTGACTATTAGTATTAGCCTTTACTGATGCCAAAATAACCCAATTAGCTATTACTTATTATCGAGTGGCTATCACTTGTCAGAAATTATATTAATAACTTTTAGTAAAACATATGTCAAAAAGTAGTAGATCTACATCACTGTGGTTAATTGGTGTGCCAATCTGGACAGGGTGCAAAGATCATCCAAGGGGAAAAAACAGTCTTGAATAAACGATGCTGAGACAACTAGATATCCATAGGCAAAAGAATGAATATGAGGCTCCCACCTCATACCATATGCATGCAAAAGTTAATGCAAAATGGGTCACAGACCTAAATGTAAGAAATAAAACTAGATGGAAATAGGTATAAATCTTTGGAACGCTGAATGAGACGGTGGCTTCTTATCTATGACAGTAAAAGCATGAGCAACAAAGGAAAATAGATAAATTGGACTTCATCAAAATGGAACTTTTGTGATTCAGAGAAATTGCCTGACTGGCTCAGTTTGTAGAGCATGAGACTCTTGTTCTCAGGGTTGTGAGTTCAAGCCCCATGTTGGGCACAGAGCTTACTTAAAACTAAACAAAAAACAAAAAAAAAAAAACAACACACAAAGAAAATAAAAAGATAACCCATGGAACAGGAGAATAATACTTGCAAATCACATATCTGACAAGGGTCTATCACCAGACCATATAAAGAACTTACAATTTAATAAAAGACAAACAATTCCATGTGAAAATTGATAGAAGATTTAAATAGACATCTCTCCACAAAAGATCTACGAATAGGGGATCTGCACATGAAAAGACGCTCAACATTAGTCATTAAGGAAGGTACAAATCATAAACACCTAGCAGAATAGCTACAATAAACAGTGCAGAAAATAACAAACATCAGTGGGGAGATGGGGAAATTAGAACTTCATCCATTACCGGTGGGAATGGTGTGGCCTCTGGCAGTCCCTCCAACAGTTAAGCAAAGAGCTGCCTTCTGACCCAGTCATTCCTCTCCCAGGTGCATGTCGAAGAAACTGAAAACGTAGGTCCACACAAAAACTTGTACATTAATGGCCAAGTATTTTTTTTAACGTTTATTTTTGAAAGAGAGAGCACACACAAGGGAGAGGCAGAGAGAGAAGGGAGACAGATGATTTGAAGTGGGCTCAGCTTTATACTTATTTATTATTTTTAATTTTATTTTTGAGAGAGACAGAGAGGGAGAAAGGGAGGGAGAGGGAGGCAGAGAGAAATACAAAATCTAAAGCAGCTCCAGGCTCTTCAGCTGTCAGTACAGAGCCTGATGCGGGGCTCGAACCTATGACTGGGAAATCATGACCTGAGCTGAAGCCAGATGCTTATTAACCTATTGCGCCACCCTGCCAGGTCAAAGCCTGATGCGGGGCTCAAACTCATGAACTATGACATCATGACTTGAGCCAAAGTGGGACATATAACCGACTGAGCCACCCAGGCGCCCCATAGTATTTTTCATTATGGCCAAAAAACAGAAACAACCTAGATGCCCATCAATGGGTGAATGGATAAATTAACAAGTGCAACATACATCCAATGAAACAGTATTTGACACCAGAAGGAATATAGTACTAATACGTGTTACGACATGGATGGACCTTGAAGACATTATGCTAAGTGAAAGAAGCCAGTCAAAAAAAATCCCATATTGTATGATTCCATTTACATAAAATGTCCAAAACAGGCAAGTCAACAGAGGTAGGAAGTAGATGAGTGGTTGCTTAGGGCTGGAGAAGGCAAGTGGATAGAGGAGACGGCTAAAAGGCATGGAAATTCTTTTTTGGGGATGGTACATATGTTCTAAAATTGATTGTGGTGATGACTGTACAATTCTCTATATATTAAAAACCAATAAATTATATACTTTAAATGGGTGAAACACATGGATATGATTATATCACAATAAGCCTAATGTGTCTTTTAATTTGTATTAATAGAAGCTGGCTAGAGGCTGCAAACTGGTAGGTTTATGGGCAGCATTTGGCTTACAGCAGAAGTTTTACAGGGACTAATACTGATCTGAGTAAACATTAAACAACTGTCAGTATAGGGCACCTGGGTGGCTCAGTCGGGTAAGGGTCTGACTTCAGCTCAGGTCATGATCTCAACATTTGTGAGTTTGAGCCCCACGTCGGGCTCTGTGTGGACAGCTCCGAGCCTGGAGCCTGCTTGGGTTTGTGTCTTCCTCTCTCTTGGCCCCTCCTCCACTCACACTTTGTCTCTCTCTCTCTCTCAAAAATAAACATTAAAAAAAAAATTTTTTTAAATATTAAACAAACCAAAAAACCAAAAAAACCCCCCAACAACTGCCAATATATAAAACCAAATTGCTGGTTCTTCTTGAAAATCAGATCGAGGAAGTCTAACAAAAAAATCTTCTGGAACTGGAAAAGAAGCATGAATGAAAATGATCTTCAAGGACAGATACCCTATGTTTGCACGTATAGGTGGATTAGGAGGAACTTAATGGAGGACCATGGGAGAGAAGTGGGGAAATAGTGGGGGAGAGGGAGAGGCAAACCATGAGAGACTCTTGAATGCTGAGAACAAACTGAGGGCTGATGGGAGAGGGGGAGAGGGGACGAGGGGTGATGGGCATGGAGGAGGGCACTTGTGGGGACGAGCACTGGGTGTTATATGGAAACCAACTTGACAATAAACTAGTTAAGGAAAAATAAATAGAGATTAAAAAAAAAAAAGAAGAAGAAAGGGGCGCCTGGGTGGCTTAGTCGGTTAAGCGTCCGACTTTCGCTTGGGTCATGATCTCACGGCTCGGTCTGGCCCGTCAGGCTCTGTGCTGGACTGCCAGCTCAGAGCCTGAGCCTATTCAGAGTCTGTGCCTCTCTGACCCTCCCCTGCTCACGCAGTTTTCTTCCTTAGAAATAAATAAAAATATTTAAAAAAAAAAAAAGAAGAAGAAAGAAAACGATCTTCAAATGCTTGACAGGATATTCCTTTAGGGGTCCAAAGAAGAACCAGTATAAATCACTGGAGTGACTCTTCAAAATGAGGGAACACTTCAAGTACTTGCAACTGTCTTTTTTTTTTTTTTTAATATTTTTATTTATTTCTAGGAGAGAGAGACAGACAGCGTGAGCAGGGGAGGGTCAGAGAGAGGGGGAGATACAGACTCTGAAATAGGCTCCAGGCTCTGAGATGGCAGTCAGCACAGAGTTCGACGTGGGTCTCGAACCCACGAACTACGAGATCATGACCTAAGCGAAAGTCAGATGCTTAACCGACTAAGCCACCCAGGCGCCCCAGCTGTCTTCAATAAAATGGGTTGCTTTTGGAAATAAATGCTTCCTATCACTAGTATGAAGTAATGACACATGCTGTAATGATACATGGATGATCCCTGAAAATATTATGCAAAGTCAAAGAAGCCTATCACAGAAGGCACATATTATATAATTCCAATTATGTGAAACGTCCAGAATAGGCAAATCCATAGAAACAAAAAGTAGGTTAGTGGCTGCCAGGGGCTGGGGAGAGAGGGGAATTGGGAATGACTGCTAACATGTATGGGATTACTTTTTGGGGTAATGGAAATTTTCTGGAATTAAATAGTGGTAATGATTGCACATCATTGTGAATATTTTAAAAACTACCGAACTGTACACTTCAAAATGGTTAAAATGGGGTCCCTGGGTAGCTCAGTTAGTGACCATCTCCTCTGATTTCAGCTCAGGTCATGATCTCACCATTTGTGGGATCAAGCACCATGTCCAGCTCCACACATACAGTGTGGTGCTTGTCTGCTTGGGATTCTCTCTCTCTCTCTGCCCCTCCCCTGCTCACATGTGCACATGTACACTCTTCCCCTATCTCAAAATAAAGAAATAAACTAAAAGAATGGTTAAAATGGTAAATTTTACATTACACAAATTTTATAACAGTTAAGAAAGGTAGAGAAGATGAAATGAGATAATTCTTATTAACTGCTTAGGATAATATCACACAGTGAATGTTAGCTACTATTATCAACTTTACTGAGACCCAGAGAGGGATTAAGGGTTTTGTTTTTGTCAAAACAAAGACAAAAGCTATGATGAAGCAGAGGCAGGACAGGTCCCCAGTCCTGCTTGCCTCTAAAAGCTTACAGGACTGCAATAATAAAAATTCACAGGTAGTGACAGAAAGCTATAGATAGAAAACACTGGGACCAACTAACTAAGCCACACACTCAGAAAAAGCAGACCACCTGTTGCAGATCCTAGTCGGCCAACAATAAAACCCATTTCCCCAGGCACAAAATACAGGCCAAATGAAGAAGCATCCTCCAAATTCTGCTCTTAAGGCTACCCTAAGAAGAGCCAAGACTCATTCTCTGCATTCGAGGACTCCCTGAAATTGCCTTGCCATTCATGTAATCAATATCACATTTAGGCCTTATCAGGTACCCTGAACCATGACCAACACACATGGTCTTCTTTAAAGTCTCCAGATCCTCAGCGGCTCCTGGGAGAAGCAGGTTGGGAAGACATGATCCCCCAAGAAGGCACATTTCACCGTCAAAGGCTATACAGGCCTTTGGCCTATGTAGTTTGGTCCTTTCCCTTCAGTGCCCTGTTAACCTTAATTCTCTCGGGGCAGAGGGAAAAATCATCCAGCTAGTTCCTGGACAGCTTCAATCAGCAGGAAGGCTTGCTCAGTTGTCGGACCCAGTCTACCCAAATCTGGGAGTTAACCTTTTTTAGACAAAGAACACCAATATTTACTACATACAGGACACCACACTGGTTGGCCTTATACATAGTAACACTCATCTGGTTTGCCAATCGCTGTAAGGTGTACATTATCACTATCTTCCTCCCTAGGTTTGGAAATAAGTGGTTTGTTTCAGGTCACTAAACAAAGACAGCTTGGAGATTCAACTCTCTTTGTCATGTCTCATGCTCTTTCTACTATGCCACACTGTCTTTTCTGAGGGTCTCCTCAGGGTGAGAAATACCCCTTTCCTTAGACTAAAAGCAGTATAATAAACAGAGTTAAGATGTTAAGTTCTGGAAAAAACTTGGGCTCAATTAGTAACCATACTAATTATGTGACCCTGGGAAGTCATTCAACCTCATTAAGTCTCAGTTACTTCTTTTTTTTGTTTTTTTTTTTTAATTTTTATTTATTTCTAGGAGAGAGATAGACAGCGTGAACAGGGGAGGGTCAGAGAGAGAGAGGGAGACTGAAACAGGCTCCAGGCTGGCAGTCAGCACAGAGCCTGATGCGGGGCCCAAACCCACGATCCGCGAGATCATGACCTAAGCGAAAGTCGGACGCTTAACCGACTAAGCCACCCAGGCGCCCCAGTTACTTCTGTAATAAACAACTATTACTGGACAATTGTTTTTTGGCTGCCCCGTATCCGTTACTTTTTCCCAGTAACACCCTGGCTTCCTTTTAAATGATTAGTTTTTTCTTCCCACTTCCTGGTAAAGAATGAACATGTGACTCAAGCTAATACAGTCTGACATTCCCTCCCTAGAACCTGAATCTCAAGGGAGAAAGAAAGCAAACACAGCTAAAGTTTACTCATTCTAGCAACAGTACCTATATAGCTAGTCCTGTCTTCTAGAACATTCCTGTGATCTACCATTGATGTCCTAGTTCTCTGCAATCTGGTTCCCATGCCAGATTTCCTAGTCTTCACACTAATCTGTAGGCCCTAACACACTTCTAATACACACCCTTTTATTTACATTATCTAGTCACTTTGTTGCTTATAACCAATGAACCCCAACCGATGAACTGCCTCCCCCCGCCCATAAGATTATTGACAGGATAGAGTGGGATTCGATAGAAGTGGACACTACGATCATAACAAGTAAATTCGATATGGACTGTAGACTAACATATAAACATAGCTGTACTGTAAACATGATACAGATGACGGGCAAGAAAGATGTACCCACTGGTCACCTGTTTCAGGCCACCTCCTGGCAAAACTATTTTACAGTTAGGATAAAAGTCCCACATCCTTAATAGAAAGCCACCTTAACCTACCTGACATGGGTCTTCACTACCCATTCTACTCCAGGAAATGCCTCAGGAGTTTTCAGTCACCTGAAAATGGAGAAGTACGAGGTCAGTCTTTTGAAGAGGAAGTTTTAAAGACATACAAAATAAAAGATAGAGATCCTGCATGCAATTTACACATTACAGGAGAGAAACATGCAACTTTAAAGAAATTTTAAGTAACGTTTCATTGTGAATATCAATACGGGGACCTATAGGGGCTCATCCTTGTACATTTTTAAATAGCTGAGCAGAAAGCTTGACTTTGGGGAGCAGCAGGTCTAATCTACATTCATTGAAATTTTACAATGTGTCATTTAAGATGTCAGACTTTGTGCCCAGGTTACATTACAGTTCACTTGTGATGGGCAGGATTATTAAGAGTTATGGCTAATTTATGCGGCAGCATATGGTTTTTCTTTTTACAGCTACTTTTATTAAACAAGTTTTGCAAAGTTTTAACATTAAAATTAACAGCTAAAGAATTGTTTATGCAAGTTGCTGTCACAGTTTATGTAAAAGAGAAATATGTGCTATTAAAATCAGACATTTAGGTTACCTTTGGTTTTTTGCGATGCATGTTAGCTTTACACATCCTGATTCTCTTGCGATAATTTTCCTTTAAAAAGGGGGGTATAGAGTGATCTCTTTTCATCAAAACAAGACATAATGCCCTGAAAGCTGACTTCAAACCATGGTTGAAAATTCAGTTATTTACACTTTATCACAATCTACAAATACATTTTTTTGTTGGTGTGTTTTAAAAAGAAAAAAAAATGTCCATCATGCACTGCTGCAGGCAGCTTGGCACTTCATACAAGAGGATTTTTCACCCCCGAGCAGTTTAGGTGGCTCCCTGAGGGGAGGCATGAGAACCCCGAGAATTAACAGAGGAGTGGAAGCAGGGCCAACCAATTCCATCGTTTCCTCTCTTGGTCTCTCAGGAGGGAGTTCCAAGCCAGCCTATCATGCCAGATCCTGCCCCAGCCCGGCTGCAATTTATTGACAGCATTTCTGGGATTGGAAGGGAAACCCTTAAGGGCACCCAGGGTTTGCTGAACTGTCATATCTAAAGGCAGGTGCTATCCCTTTTATTTGCTATCACTCTTAGGGCCACCTGGGGGCTCTACAGAAGGTGCAAGCGAGGGTGGCTGGCACTTTCAATACTGAGGCCTATGTACAGGAACCGATCCACGTTTCGGCTCGGTTGGGCTTGTCTTTCCAGAAATTAGAGCCTGTGATATAGGATGGGATAAAACTGCTGTCAACAACTTCCAGGGGGTGAAAAAGCTTTGGTTATTTTTAAACTAAAACTTAACGACTCGATAAACTTTTTTTTGGTAAACTTAAAATAAAATCCCCCCCACCACTTTTAAGAATGCCTCCAAATTTTTAACAAGCCCATTAACTTTAGAGTTAATTTAAGTTTATTTGAAAGAGAAAACTATTTTATTGTCCACCCAAAAAAATGACAATTCATCACATTTACTTTGATTAAAAAAGGACTAAACTTTATTGACAAACTGCTGCAGACATTTTGACATAAGTTTAAGCTACCTATTTAGGCAGACTTACACATGTAGCATTTAATCTTCCAAGAACAAAATGGGAGGACGGTACAAATCCAATTAGGACTTTAACTTATGTACAAAGTGGATTTTGATTCCTTTTTCATTCAGCTGCAGTGTCCCTTTTTATATCATGCTAGTGTTGAGACATACTTGACTAACTACCTTGGGAACAGTTCAATATTGACCACTGTCAACTTAAAAAAAATCATCAGCTTTTGGCTCTAGTGTCCAAGTGAGCTTTTCATGGAGTGCAGAATCTCAGATGGACAAAACACTTTGTCTTTTTAAATACTGAAATTTTAATCATTAGTGCTATCACTGAAAGGTTTTTCGTGGCTAAAAAGCTCTGCATCAGATTCAATCCAAGTGGCCGGCCCCTCTCCCCAAATCAACCTCTACAAATTGTACTCCCCACGAAGTATCTCTCAACACTGTATGTCTGGGGCTAGATTTCAAAACCCACATAATGAAAAAGTCAGTTTTACAAACCTAATTTTGTTGTTGTTGTTTTAAATCAATTAACGTTAAAAATTGCATCGACTATTTAATTCATGAGGATCTTTCATATTAAAATTTAACCTTAAGATTCAACCGCCATGTGCTTTTAAAGGAAACATTTTTAGAGACGTCTGAGCTCACTTTTACATGGTGGCACCTACTGCCGTTAACGTTTGTGATTTTAAATCTTAAACAGCCCTGAATTTTGAAATGTAGCCTAGTTTGGGATTCTGCAACTACAACTTTACGGGATGCCTCAAATCAAAACTAAGAGAAAGTTAACAAGCCTTAAACTTCAGAACCTTTAAAGCAAGCAATGTCACTTTTGAAACTAACAGGTCTGTGGTTTTTTTTTTTACTCAACTTCTTTTTTTTATTATAAAAGGTACATTCTGTTTATATTTAAACAACAAAGAAAAAAAGCATCTACACACTTAAAAAATTAATTCGATATTCCTAAATCTATTTTAACTCATTTTAAAATACTACATACAGAAGCCAGAATGCAGAGTTAAGAATGGAGTAAGGTGGGGAGAAGAAGGGGACCACGAAGAAAAACACTTAGACAATTACTTGTCTGTTGTGGGTAAAGCAACAGGAATCCTGGGAGATACAAGAAATCAGTAACAACTTTGCTCATAACTGATATTTCCCCTCATGTGTGTTTTTAATAACGTCCATATGGGTGCTCTCTGTATGCTCCCTTCACTGGCCTAGCTGGAGGGGCCTTCAGCGACGGCCTGGTCCCATTCCAGTCGTCTTGGCCTGTGGGGAAAGCAAGAACAGTTCATAAACCATGTGCCACTGGCATCTAGGAACGAGCAGGAATGGGGCACATGGTAAAGACCACCAAAACACTGCTTCGCTTCCAGTGTCACACCACCTCCCAGGGGTCCTTGCTTTTTTACTCTGCCCGGGTCTCCTGAATGGCTTAGTTTACTTCCCAGCTTTAGGGCAATTTTGAGTGGACAGACAGAAGACAACAGCTCAGAAAAGACCCAGTGTCAACTACAGCAAAGAGGCTCTCCACAGATGATCTCTACTCCAGTCCTCAAACCTGGATGAACCCAACACCTTACTTAAGACAATAAAAAAAAAAAAAAATCAGTCTTGGTGGGTCTACAATGCCCTTTTTTCCTGTTCCCAAAGGAGTTTGGCAGAAAGCCTCAGGTAACGTGGTAACTTTGGGAAGTCTTTCAGAATGGAAGCTCTCTAATAGCAAGTCGGGTTTCCCTTTGAGATGTGTCTTCTGGCTCTCTGAGAGAAGCAAGCAATGGTCACATTTGATGAGGCCTCCTCACCAACAGAGCCAGTCCACTGCTCTGATGGAGGGAGGTACAACAGAATGTGTTTATAGCACTGATAAAGAGAAGTCATTATTTTCTTTCTCAGGCAATAGTCCAGAGAAGCCAGACACCATGGCTGACATCCTCAAATGGTTTTCCTCTGTCACAGGGAAAAGCCCAAGGGAGGTATCGCTTACTTCTATGGCTGACCTTTTAGGAAAAAGAGTTGTGTTTATGAGCTTATTCTTCCCACTTGCCCCATCCTTTGCTCACGCCAGTTCATCCCTGAAGTATTTCTCCAGCTGCCCGCATTCACAAATACGAGCCTCTATCACGATACGTCTCAAACTTCGTATGATCTAAAGTGTCAGAGAATTTTTATCTAAGCCTGTTTATACCCTTGGTGTAATAGGTACATCCATCACTTTCCGAGTGGCTTCTGGTACCAATGAGATGGTTTTATTTTCCTAATTCTGTTTACAAAGGCAGAAATCATAACAGATTAACTGTGGCAACATCATACCAGGAGCAAAAGAAGCAGCCTGCCTCTTTTAGTCCAGTCTCTTCTCTGGCAAAACAGAAATGTAATTTAGTCAAACACATACAGAGGCCCCACTGTACTGCCTGGCCGATGGAGGGAAATACCCTAGGGCAATCCCACTGCCCTTCTAAATAGTGGCCTGCAAGCAGAGCAGTGCAGTGTTACTGATGGCAGCTGTCCAGTACCATTTAGCTAGAATTGGTAAAAATTGTTTCCCCGGGCAAGCAGCTGACTGGCTAGTTCACACAGTGCTGAGGAATTAAGCTCAGCTTATCTATCTGTGGGGGCTCTAAAAGGCTCCCCACCGCCTCTTTTCAACTAGGAGTAATAGGAGTAAGGGAAGACTGTCAACTAGTGTATTTAAGATGAACTGTCAAATGACGAGCCCCTTGCCAAGCCCCTTGTCCCTTGCTGAGGACTCTGGAATTCCCTCAGGTATGCTGAAAAGACCTTGCATTTCAAAGGCTACTGCCTTTGCACCCACTGCCACACGGCACTCCCTCTGGGGCCCATTAACCCAGGGCCATAACTGGCTCCTGAGGACACTCTTGAGCAATGTGTTCTCAACTAAACCTCAGGGAAGACAGCTTGGCCCTGTTGCCATTCCAGCCTCTGTAGCTCTCTTGGGATCAAGGACTGAGTTGAGAGGTCTCTAACCCAGTAAGGAGCTTGCTGCCAGTACTGCCCTGAACTGGCTCCAGCCCCCATGGCCTCAGATCTGAGACTGGCAGGCACAGTTCTTGCACCCAGCCTGCCCTGGCAAGCTACTTGCCATCTAGCTCCCCTGCAGCTAACATTTCCTCTACACAGATTCTTTTTGATGGGATTCAAAACTGTTCTTCAACACGAAGCAGGGGCTGCAGAATAAAGCTGGGTACGATTAAATTCTTTGTTATCTGCCGGTATGGCCCAGGCACCAGCGGCAAGGGCCCTGCAACATGACCTAGGCCTAGCCACCTCTCCAGATCTGATGCAGAAAAAGTTCAACAGAGGCTTAAAAGTCTGCAGCTCCAACCAGACCAAGCCGGACCTGAGCCCGAGTCTGAGACATCTGCTGAGCTTTCCGAGAGTCACAGTAACCTCACGTTCCTTCAAGAGCCCCTCTTCCTAGGACATGTCATGCAATTTAAGTAAGGGCAGCACCGCTACTGTCATGTCTACCAACACCTCAGCTTTCTGAAAGCTTCTACTTAGGTGTGTGACTGGCGGACCCCCAATAATCCAGTCACCAGCACGATCCCGGGCACTTACTTGCACCTTCTGCCCACCACAGAAATAAAGACATACCATAAGCTTCGTAAGAATCTTGAACCTCCCCATGTCCATAGTCATAATATTCTGAATCCCTGAAAGCCAAAGACAGAGGGTTAGAGAGCTCGAGAGTAAGTCTGTTTCAGTCTCACCTCCCCCCATGTCTCGGTCATTCTCCTACATGTATAATATAGGAAAATGCTAATTCTGTTCCATCTCCAAACCAGAAAAAACTTCCAAAGCATGTATGTGCTATGTGTTTATTTAAAAAAAAATGACAATAATAGCAAAGAAAATTGGATACCACATAGTTTAAAGGAAAAAGCAAAATCCCAAACTGACCATCTTAATCACACTGCACACACACACACATTTATAGGGCTCACTGGAAGAGAATAAACAAACATGCCGTTCTGTCCCCACTGTAGAATTATGACACTTTCAATCAATCACAGATAAAATGCATATACACAAAAAAAGTTATTTAAGAAAAGCGCAGGAAACAACCTTACTTATGGTAGTAGGATTCTAGCTTCCTCTTAAGCTTTTATGCACCTTTAATGTGGCTATGATATTTTCAAATAATAAATCAAAACAATTTTAAAGGCATTTTCCCTTTATTTACATGTGGTCACAGCTCAGGAATTTTTCATCTGCTATTTCCAGATCCTACAATTACCTAAACCTAACAGATCCGGTGCCTTACAGACATGGAAAGGAAAGGAGATACCCTCCAAAGGGAAGCCACATCATTCTCTAGATATGTGCTTCCTAAATCTCTCTGTTGCTCCAGCTCCCTCCGTCCATCCCTAGGACTCAAAATGGCACTTCTGTGGCCTGACTCACCCTTGGCTCTGGCTGTAATAGCCTTCGTAGCCTTCATAACTCTGTTCTGCATATGTATCATCATATCCCTAGAACAAAAAATGAAATAGAAAGTCAGAATCACACAGAGGAGGGGAGGTAATTACATCTTGTGGGAGGCTGGCAGGCTCCTGGATTAACAGAATGCAGAATTTCCCTCCAAAATTAACACCTACTGTAGAATGGCTGAGAGAGAAAGGGTTATTTTCTTTTCAAATGAAACAAAACTGAACCACGAACCAAACCAAAAATGTGGGCAGGAAACAGGTAAAAACGTAAATTTTAGCATTATCAATAGTAACTAGTGAAAAGACCCCTCCGTAAAATACTGCATATATCAAGGCACAGCCTATTTTCCTGTGAAATCTATTCACACATAGTAAACCATGCTTCAATTGGAAAAATCTTCTCGTAGTGTTAATAGCCACTGCAAGAGAAGAGAGCACTCCAGATCTTACAAGTAGTCCTTGCCACCTATATTAAGGGCATCGATCCTGTCATTCAACTTCCTTTGGGAACCTTTTAGGTACTGGGAAATGGCACATGGTTCAAACTTCTTACATATTCTTCATATGTTTCTGGTGCAGGGGGTGGAGGCAAAGGTATTCTCTGGATGCCTGCTGTCCGCGCTCTTGGTGCTGGCGCACCCCTCACTGTAGGGGGCGGTGGCACTCCTCGAGTCACGGTGGCACCTCTGGTGATGGCTCCTCTCACTGGTGTACCACGCACTAGAGCCCCCCGAGGTGGTCCAACACCACGGCCCCTGCAAAAGAGAATTTACTTTTATATTTTTGAAGAATAACCTTTAAAAAAAAAAAAAGAAGTAGTTATTTTGAGAGAAAGAGGGAGAGAGCGCACACGAGAGAGCAGGAGAGGGGCAGAGAGGGAGAAAGAGAATCCTAAAGCAGGTTCTGTGCTGACAGCACAACATGGGGCCAGCCGGGGTTCAAGCTCACAAATCGTGAGATCACAACCAGAGCCGAAATCAAGAGTCGGACATTTAACTGGCTGAACCACCCAGGCGCCCCCCAAAAACTTATTTTAAATAGAGCCTCTAGAAGATAGATTAATGTTCAGATTTCACAATGGCTCCAACTGACTATTATTAAAACACAGAGAAATGTATAGGTGGATAAAGGACCCAGTCCCACAGTGAACCTGTGAATGTCCCGTTGGTGGGCTGCTACTTTGGAAAGTTGGATTACTCCATAAAGGGCAGTCACAAAAGGTATAAAATTCTAAAGTCAGAGACTGTCTTAAAATGCTAGAACTGTCCAAAATTAAAACACCAAAAGTTTCAACAGGACAGCTGCACACAACTATAACCAAAGTGCCAAGATTACTATTCCATTCCTGACAGCACGAATCCTGAGGCCCCCTTCTAAGCTGGAGCACCACTAAAAGAGAGATGGTACTGGCAGTCAAATTTACCTCCTGTTTCTACTCATCCCCATTATTTTTACCTGGGAACAGGTGGAGGAGGAGGTGCGGCTCCTCGGCCTCTCACTGGCACCCCACGTCCACGAGAGGGCTCCGGTACTCCATTCAAGTAGGAGAGCTCTAGAAACTGCTCCTGGCAGATATCATCCATCATATCCTGCAAATGGAAGATAATGAGGAGTACTGTGCTACATCTCCACCTTTTGCTGAGAAGTCGTCCAGCCCACATAAGCCTTGGATGCTACGACCAGATCTGAATGTCCGCATGAAGTCTCAGGTCATGCATTCTCTGAAGTCAAATGGCACCCTACCTGTCACCTCTTCAAGAAAAGTCCTGATGGCAGACCCGTCATTATTAAGCCGAAGCTCTTCATCATGGGTCCCTACCTAGCTCTCCAGATCACTTCCATCCATGGATGGAATAACCTCCATGGATAACCTCCTTTCAAGCTATGTGAAACGACTTGTAATTCAGAACCTGGCGTACTCATACATCCATTCTTACAAACAGCTTCCTCTTCCTAGAACAGTAAAAGCCACTATCATTAGTTAGGCTCTATGCAAGGGACACTTTTTAATCTTCAAGATAACCCTGAATTAAGCAGGCAGATCTTCCCATTTTACAGTTGGGAAACAGAATCAGGGCATATAAAGCCACCAGCCTAAGGATATGGAGATAGTAAGAGGCAGACTCGAAGTGAATTCAGAATTACCTGTCTCCAAACTCTAGGCTTTGAATCATCAGACTATATTGTCTTTTCTGTCTACCTGAAACACTCAAACTCACTCTTAAAAGACTTAATCTAAAATGTTACCTCTTTTGAAAAACTTTCTTTGAGGCCACCCCCATTCCCACCTCTCTTTCCACAGCACTGTGTATCTTCCCTACCCAAGCACTTACCACGTCATTTTAGAATTGTCTGTCTTTCTCACTACGTTGTGAGAAAGGAGCCATTTTTGTAACTTCAGATCCAAGCATAGTATTAGGCACCTACCAGATACTTAACAAATGTTTGGGATGAACAAGGAACCTGAGGCTCAGAAAAGTGAAATAATAACTTGTCCAAGATGATGCAGATAAAGGTCCCAGTCCAGTGCTCTTCCTACTGTACCAGGAAGCCTCTCGGTACAGTTAATGGTTCTAAGGGGAAAACGGAGGCTCTGGTCATGGATGCAAAAACAGGCTCACTTTTCTGTCTTCACAAGAGGGAAGAACTGAATCAAATGCCATCTGCATATCTTTTCACATATTTCCGGATGAGAGCCATTTAGTTTTAACACTCCATGCTTTTTTATACATCCCAGGTGGATAGAGATTCAATAGAGGACTCTAGTCACCCAGAGATGCCCCCGCCCTCACTCTTCACCTCCTCCTACCTTACACATTACTGCCGCTTGACATCCACACTGAAGAGTCAAGTGACCAATGACAGCCCATTTGCCTAGATTCTTCTGGCTGAGGAAACCCAGATCTGCCTGGCAGAGGCATCTTTTCAGAAGATCCACTTACACGAAAGCCTTGTAAAGCTACCCCTTCTGAAAAATATGCTGAGACTTAAGGATAGAGGAGATGGGCCTTCACCCTATTTATTCCTTCAGAAACTGAGTGGCTCAGGATGCTTCAGTAGAAAACTCAAAACAAGTAAAAAGAACTCCATCAAAGGAAAATTTACCAGCTCTTTTTTCTCTAGGATATTTTAAATTGGCTGCTTCATGTTTAAACATTCTAACGAAGACGAGGTACTTGGAAGCAAAGCAGCTGCTGAGACAGCTGAGAAGGTGCTGGAATTCCTGGAGCTCAGCATTATAGGTACGCCCTGCCTGTAAATTTTTGCTCTACCTACTCTCACATCCTCTGACACCAAGTTTAGTTCCAACTCTTAATTTTACGTACACAGAAAACCAAGAACTGTATCTCACCTCCTCTTAGTTTTACTGAGGCAAACACGATGCTTACCCAATTCTAGTTAATAGTATTTCAATGCTTCGTAAGGTTCCAAATTCATCCTTGGTCATTAAATATTCAACTGCAGTATGTTAACTCTGACAACTAGAAGGACTTGCTGGAAGGCAAGAATCACACCATTTTCTACTTATTTAAAGAATGGATCCTCCGACCAGGTGGTAATAATTATGCAAGACAGGTAACCTGGTCTATCCCAGCTCTTCCTGGGCCTCAGTTACATTCCAGAAGGAGATGCACACCAATCTATTTAATATTATTGATAGTCAAGCCTGTAATGATCATGCCTCTTTCAAATCAAACTCTATGTAAGTAAATTCCTCCAGGAGAAAAAGTCCTGAATGCACCTGGGTCAAAATGTAATCCATTAACACTGGATGTTAGAAGCTTCTTGCTGTTAATCCTGTACACTCTCTGGATTCTAGAACAAAATTCCTTGAGGGGGTTTACAACCATCTTAGCCATTTTCTTATCATAACCTCCTGGTTCGACACTAGCACCAATACACTTAGCTCAGTGAAGACTTTGTTAGGTCTTTTTTAACCAGATGTTAAAATGTCAGACATACTGTGGGCCCAAGATACTGACAACAGCTACTGCTACAGAACTAAAACCACATTAAACAAGGAGGGATAGAGTGGGTTTGGGGTTCAGTGCTTTGAGAACTAGGTTCAATTAATTAACAGACTACCTCAGAAAAATGAATATAAATGTAGAATTCGATATCCAGTTTCAGGTTATGCAGAGACCACAATTAAGAGCCCCTGCTTTAGCAACAACACAAGATCCCAGTTCTCTCTTGCCCAAAGATATAATGTGAACTTCCTTACTGGTACTAGGAACTTCTTGACTTCTTCCATAGCATGGGCCATTAGAGCATAAGCCTCACATGGGGGTCCGAAGACTTCAATGAAGACATGCAGATCCATATTCAAGTGGGCATATTTGGGATCTCCACCTTTGCGCAGCTCTTCCTCCTATGGAAAAAAGGCAGAAAAACATCACATCATGTGCAATGCAAGAAAATGATGCCATTACCTCCAGCCCAAAGAGACAGCAAGAAATAACCTAAACATGTGAGAAAAATAGTAAAGTTTAAGAAGAAAGCAAAATAAGGTCTGGAGAATAGTAATTCACACAACCTACTAAACATATAATCGGTAGGCTACTTACAGTTAACTACTGTCTTGAATTCCTGGTGTATTCACTGCAGCTCTTATCAGAAGGTATAGAAGAGACTCAATTCCAGTCTCCATTCAGATATCAGCAGTTTGCCAAGCATGCATGCATTCATTGCCAAGCATTTGCTTTTAAATCCCAGGTAGAGATGTTAAGCACCAGCTCTTTTAACTTTTACTTAAAAGAATGTGTTTCTTAAATGTTTAGTTATTTATTTTGAGAAAAAAAGATACAGTGCGAGTGGGGTGGGGAGAGAATTCCTGTCAGCACAGACCCCAATGTTAAGCTTGATCTCATGAAACTGTGAGATCATGACCTGTGATCAAGAGTCGGGATGCTTGGGGCGCCTGGCTGGCTCAGTCGGTTGAACGTCTGACTTGGGCTCAGGTCATGATCTCACCATTTGTGCATTTGAGTCCTGCATCAGGCTCTGTGCTGACAGCTCAGAGCCTGGATCCTGCTTCAGGTTCTGAGTCTCCCTCTCTCTCCGCCCCTCCCTCTCCAAAGGTCTGTCTCTCTTTCTCTCTCTTTCAGAAACAAACATTAAAAAAAAAAGTCAGATGCTTAACAAACTGAGCCACCCAGGCCCTCGCCCCATTTTTTAATGTTTATTTATTTATTTTGAGAGCATAATCAGGGAAGGGGCAGAGGCAGGGGGGAATCCCAAGCAGGCTCCATGCTGCCAGGGTAGAAGCGGGGCTCAAACTCAGAAACTATGAGATTATGACCTAAGCTAACCAAGAGTCAGACGCTTAACTGACTGAGCCACCCAGATGCCCCTAACTTTTTAAATTTAGTAAGTTATCTCTAGCCCCAATGTGGGGACTGATGTCACAACCCTGAGATCAAGAGTAGCATCCTCTACTGGCTGAGCCAGCCAGGTGTCCCAGCACCAGCTCTTCTTAATTTCTTACATTGTCTGGGGAGTTCTAAGGGAGGAAAGAAGTCAGGACAGAGTGAAGAAATTTCATGTAAATCTCATTAGCTAGAATAACACACTTCAACCCTAACTGTGTTCATCTAGTGAGAAATGTGAGGGGACAAAAGAAGAGTCTGAGAAAACAATGTTTGTCAATTTAAGCTACATAAAAGGAGCCCTGAATGTTTTAGGCTGTACCTGGTATGTCTCATCCAAAGAGCTGACCCTAGAAGCCAACATTGCATTAGTGGGAATTTTTTTGGCACTTACAAGTACAAAGCCTATGGGACTATGACATAGAAAAAAAAAATAAGCATTAGGTTCTGTGGTTGGGATTACTCATGGTTCCTTTCGAAATTGTTTTAGTGGGCTTCACACGCCAGCTGGCTATTACAAAGCAAGTAAACAAACAAACAACCCAGACAACTCGTCCTCAGACTCACCTGCACTCACAACATTACTGCTCTCACTTTTCTACATTACTGGAAAGGGAACGTGCTGTTCACATTTCAGTCTCTTTAGTCTGGATAAGTTTTAGTACATCTGGCTCCCCTTCCAAGTTTTCCTAGAAGAACTGACTAATGCGAAAGTTGCTCCTGCTGCTTCATTACTATGCAGTTGAAGGCCAGAAAAACAAAACCAAACCAAAGCAAATCAGCAGAGCGCACACCTAGGCTCTTCCAGGGTTGCCAAATTAATCCTGTCTATAATCTCTTACATCAAAGGCAAATGTAAAGGATTCACATTCTGTACACATATAAGTGCTGGCTTCCAGAAGGCAGGTCTTGCCTCGCTGATGTGAGCTTACCTTGGCTTTGTCTCTCATTGAGCCCTTGCCCAGAACAGAGATCTTTGCACCTGTCTCTTCTTGCAGTCTTTTGATTGTATTTCCTTGTGGTCCAAGAATCTTCCCCACAAAATTGAACTGACAGAAAATAAAAACAGATTTCTATTATACTATATGTTAACTAACTAGAATGTAAATAGAAATTTGGAAAAAAAAAAAAAGATTCCTAAATACCCATGTTTCTATAAAACATTTCCATATGTATTATCTCATTTGGTCTTCAACAACCCTGTAAAATAGGGAGTTACCATTCCTGTTTTACTGAAGGATATGCTGAGGATATACTGAAAAAGTGAATAGTTTATACAACTAGGAAGCAGCAGTTCCTGGACTTGAACTTGGGTTTCCTAATGTAATGTGGTGCTTTTTCCATATTATCACACACTAAGGATTGTATCCTTAGTACTTTAACACACATAAATATTTTTAACACAGTGACCTCAGAACAAACGGCATTCTTTTGCAGTACTTGTTTGGTAAACTAAATATAACTAATTTCTTTGCTTAAAAAAAAAAAAAAAGATACGGTACGTATATATAATGGAGTACTACTTGGCAATCAAAAGAATGAAATCTTGCCATTTACAACTATGTGGATGGAACTGGAGGGTATGATGCTAAGCGAAATTAGTCAGTCAGAGAAAGACAAGTATCATACGACTTCATGCATATGAAGAATTTAGATACAAAACAGATGAACATAAGGGTAAGGAAATAAAAATAATATAAAAACAGGGAGGGAGATAAAACATAACAGACTCTTAAATACAGAGGACAGAGGGTTGCTGGGGGGGTTGTGAGAAGGGGATGGGTTAAATGAGTAAGGGGCCTTCAGGAATCTACTCCTGAAACCACTGTTGTCCCATATGCTAACTAACTTGGATATAAATTAAACAATAAATAAATTTTAAAATAAAAAAATAAAAAATTTAAAAAAAGGAAAAAAGGGAGGAGGAAAAACAAGAAAGCATTTATTTAAAAGCAAAATGTTAATAAAATTAACTTCATCAAGGATTTGTGTTACATTTCCTATACTTAGATTGCGTGTCAATTTTTTCCCCCATGTCAATCTTTTGAGAGAGAGCAACTCTTCAATTTTTCTCTTTGAACTTGGAGGATGGAAAACCATTTAAGAAAGAAACACTTTTTGGTAATAAAGTTGATTATATTTCCTTGCTGGCTATAGGTATGCTGTTAGTTTATGGATGTAGATGTTTCAACTGCCAGAAACAAATACTTCAAAGAAGCAGTATTTGGAAGAGAAGCCTCACAGGCTCAAGTAACTGATGCATCACAATTTCCAGAAGTCTTTGTTACAACCAGCAACTCTTACACCTACAGAGATGATGAAGTGAGGCACTTTTTGCCTTACCTTGGGATATTGCTTGACAGGTATCAGTACCCGCTCCTTCAGCTTCATGTTCTTGTGAGAAAATAAATCCAAGTAATTCTCCTCATCGTCCTTTTTTGAATCTCCCTTCTGAATCTTCTCAATTTCTGAATAAGAAAAAAAAGAATTTAGTTTTGTCTGGTAACTAAAGGCAAATTTCCCAGTCTGCATAAAGCATTAATAGAGTCTAAAACCAAATAGTTCAGATGAATGTGCTAATTTCAGACAGAGACTGGCTGAAAGCACCAAAGCTGTGTAGAGTTGACTAGGAAACCCAGAGCCTGCTTCTTAGGAAAGCAGTTTGCTTTTCCACTCCCACCTGAAACTGCTACATTACAGCCATTCAAATATTTCCTAAGAATAAATGGATTTAACAAAACCAATGCACAGAGATGGGGAAAAAGGGATAAATGAATGAAAGAAAAAAGTCTGCATCAAGAAAAAGCACAAAGTCCTATCTTGATGAAGACACAAAACTCAGTCCACTGTGACAATAGTGCTTTGGATGACAGTAATCCTTAGGAGTTTGAACGACATGGTTCTTAAATCTGCCACTCACTAGTTCTGTGAACACTGAAGTTATTCAATTGCTGTAATTTTTGGTTTCTTCATCTGTAAAATGGAAGCAATATCTACCTCATGAGGTTACTATAAAGACAGAGTAAAATCAGGTGCCTGGGTGGCTCACTTGGTTAAGCGTATGACTTTGGTTCAAGTCAGATCTCACGGTTCGTGGTTTCAAGCCCTGCATCAGAGCCTCCTTCAGATTCTGTGTCTCCCTCTCTCTCTGCCCCTCCCCCACTCATGCTCTGTCTCTGTCTCAAAAATAAATAAACTATTAAAAAAACTTTAAAGACAGAGTAAAATAACATATGCACACATGCCAATTAAAACCCATTTCCTACGGGGTGCTTGGGTGGCTCAGTCGGTTGAGCATTGGACTTTCAGGTCATGATCTCGCGGTTAGTGAGTTTAAGTTCCATGTTGGGCTCTGTGTTGACAGCTCCAAGCCTGGAGCCTGCTTTGGATTCTGTGTCTCCCTCTCTCTCTGACCTTCCCTTCCTCATGCTCTGTCTCTCTCAAAAATAAACATTAAAAATTAAAAAAAAAAAAGCATTTCCTAGGAGGTGCTTAATATACAAGTAACACTATCTAGTCCAAATTCAATGTCCTAAATGAAAAAATGTACCAAGGTACTTTCAATTCACAGGTCAAGATACTTTCCTCAGATATAACCTTAGTATTCAAAAAGATTTCCTATCATTAGGAAACTTGATTCACTCACTCATTCAAAGTGTTTGAGTGCTTCCTATGGAGAGGTAGATAAAGGGAGAGATACAGGATGATCATTAACCACTATGGAAGACTTACTAAGGGCCAGACATCTATCCTACAAAGTACAGGAAACACAACAGAACAAGTCGGATATGATCCTCACCTTTACTATCTTTATACACTGACATTTCTAGTCTACAGGCTATGAAGTCAGCAATGAAGTGCTACGACAGGAGTACGAACAGAGATGGAGTGGTGTGTGCAGGCAACTAAAAGCTTATATGGTCCACTGAAAAGAGTAAAAAACGAAAGAAAGGAAGAAAGAAAAAAATTTATACTCCCTAAAATCATCAGAAAATTCTAAATAATGTAGAATGTTCTCCTTGTATACAATTCCCACAGTATCTATCTTCTATAATTTTAAGGTAAGGGTTCTCAAACTTCAGGATACATTAGAATCACCTGGAGGGCTTATTAAACTAGATTGCTGGCCCTAACCCCAGGCCAGGATTTGTGTTAGGAATGTATTTCTAGCAGGTTACCCGGTGATGCTGGTATTACTGATCTAGTGACTTTGAAAGTCACTGGTTTAAGATATAAAGACATACTACTTCAGGGGCACCTGGCTAACTCAATCAGTGGAGCATGGGACTCTTGATCTCAGGGTTGTAAGTTCAAACTCCACACTGGGTGTGAGGATTACTGAAGGGGGAAAAAAAAGATATACTACTTCAAACACATTATTCAAACCTATACCTTTAACAGTTTTTAAAAACACTGTTTAGACTAAGTCCAATTGTGAAGTATACAGATGAATAAAAATCGCTTTAACTCTGACAGATTTTGTAAGAATTGAGAATTTCAAACTGAAGTATTCTGCTTATTAAAAAGCCTAATTTCAGATGTTATAGTATGTGATGAGCTAACCTTACACCCATGAGCACCTACTCCCTTGCTTTCTGACAATTAAAACTGCTACTCATACTGTGAATTTTTTTTTTAAAGTAGGCTCCATACTCAGAATGGAGCCCAGTGTGGGACTTGAACTCACGACCCTGAGGATCAAGACCTGAGCTGAAATCAAGAGTTGGATGCTTAACTGAGCCACCCAGGCTCCCCCATATTGTAAATACTCTTAATTAAACCTTCACTTCTATGGGAAGAACTATAGACAACGGTACTTTTCACACTCCTATATTTGACAGCTTGGAAGAGAAAACAAATTTGACCTTACAATGAACAGATTAAATGCTTCATACGACACACTGTTGTTTTACTGCTGGTATATCCTGACCGATTCCCTTCTCCCACTTACTGCTAATATTAGCTTTTTCTAGTCACTACCATCTCTTTTTCTTTTTTTAATTTTTTTTTATGTTTTTATTTATTTCTGAGAGGGAGCGAGCGAGCAGGGGAGGGTCAGAGAGAGGAAGACACAGAATCTGAAGCAGGCTCCTGGCTCTGGGCTAGCTGTCAGCACAGAGCCTGAAGTGGGGCTCGAACCCACGAACTGTGATACCATAACCTGAGCTGGACTCTTAACCAACCGAGCCACCCAGGTGCCCCAAGCCTATCATCTCTGAATACATCTCTTCTTGAGTTTCCAAAACTGAAAAACTGGGTACTCAATCCTCAAAAGTCCTAGGAACAAAGATGCTACATCTGTGATCTGAAAACATCACCCAGGAGCTTCTAAAAATGTGTAACAAATTATATGCTTCATTTTATCTGTCTCTCTGTGTCTTAATTGCTACCACCTAGTTTAGTTAGGCCCTTCAGCTGTATTTTATACTACTTTCCAGAAACTTTTCTTGGCCAGTGCAAGAAGATAAGACTCAAAGTCTATTCATCTGTTGTATTCCTATAGGAAACAAGGCTGCAAAAATTGAACCCAGTAGAAAAACTTGTTCTTTTTTAAATTTTTAAAAATTTTATTTACTTTGGGAGAAAGAGAGCATGAGCATGAGCAGGGGAGGAGCAGAGAGAGAGGGAGACAGAATCCGAGGCAGGCTCCAGGCTCTGAGCTGTCAAGCTGTCAGCACAGAGACAGATGCGGGGCTCAAACTCACAAACTGCGAGATCATGACCTGAGCCGAGGTCGGAGCTTAACCAACCGAGCCACCCAGGTACCCCTAGAAAGATTTGTTCTTATGCAATGAGATGCACCCTGTGAATTTCTAACAGGATCCTTCTGTTATATTTTATACTAGTCATATCTTAATTAGAATCCCTTTGTCCAGTTTATCTCACAATTTTTTTTTTTTTATTGCTAGGGGAGAGAGAGAGAGAGAGAGAGAGAGCGAGGGTCAGAGAGAGAGGGAGTCACAGACTGAAACAGGCTCCAGGCTCTGAGCTGGCAGTCAGCCCAGAGCCCGACGCGGGGCTCGAACCCACAAACCGCGAGATCATGACCTAAGCGAAAGTTGGACGCTTAACCGACTAAGCCACCCAGGCGCCCCTATCTCACAATTTTAAAAAGAATATTAAAGCAGTTTTAGAGAATTCGCAGAACGATTTACATAAAACAATTGAAAAGATGAAAGAACCAAGAAAGTTTAGCCTTAAAGAAAACACAGAGACGACATTTTTAAGAGGGGCCATCTTCCGTATTTGGAAGGGGAAGAACGGAATATTCGTTTAGTGTCTACTATGTATCAAATACTGTACAAATGCTATCTCATTTATCCTACAAAATAACTCAGTGAAGTAGCTGGTACTATCCCCATTTTACAAATGAGGGAACAAACTCAGAGAAAAATCTCTTAAGTCACAAAGCTGTTTAAGTACCAGAATAAGGATCAAAACCCAGGCTTTCTCTAACTTCAAATCTCATGCTTTTACTACTGCCTCTCAATGAGGAGTTTCTGGACAGAGCAGGGCACTTTACTTCCACAAGGAAGAGCAGATTTTGTAAAATGTTGGGAAGTACAGTTCTACCCTCAGACATGGTCATGAGGTTAAAGGCAATGAAAGGACTCTGTGCCTGCTTCTGATGTACAGTAGCCTGATCTTGCTTTTCTTTTCCAATTCTGGATGTCTTTCCTTGGCCTCACTTTTCTTGAAGAGCTAAGAGTAGGCCGTATTGGGAAGAAAAAAAAAAAAATCAAGAATCTTCCTAAAAATGGTTTAACCCTCAGGCAGAAGTACTTTCTAGACAACCTTTTTGAAACTAACTCCTTTAAGTGATCTTCACTTGGGCCTCTGGAGACCTTGTATGTCCCCAGAGCCAAAGAGAGGAAAGTTAAGGTGTAAACAACACAGAGAGGTGACCCATTTGTTTTTTAGCCAGGTGCTTACAATAATCACATTCCATCCAGTGCCTCTATGTGTCAGAAATTTTGTATTGTGTAATTTAGTTTTTTCTTTTAGGACTATCCCCATTTAGCAGGTGAAAAGAATCTGGGCTCAGAAAAGGTATGTAACTTGTCCAAGATCACAAAACTAGTTAGTGACAGAGTAGGTACTTAAATCCAGGTTACTCCCTTCCATCAGTCAGAGCAAATTCAACTAATGTTGTGGCATTTCTCTTACTCTAACTTAACTATTCCTTTTTTTTTTAATTGGGTAGATCTTTCCACAACAAGATTGTAAACTTTAAAGGATGAGGACTGTTTCTTAAATATCTGCCTCAGAGGAAAGAGGAAGTTTTAAAGCTCGACAGCACTGGGTTTGATTCCCAGTTCTGCTACATGCTTGGAACATGACCTTAAGCAAGTCATTAAACCTCTTAGTCTTCCCTACTTACTTTTTAAAAGGAGGATAATAGGGGCACCTGGGTGGCTCAGTCGGTTAAGTGTCTGACTTCAGCTCAGGTCATGATCTCACGGTTTGTGGGTTCGAGCCCTGCACTGGGCTCTGTGCTGGCTGCCAGCTCAGAGCCTGGAGCCTGCTTCAGATTCTGTCTCCCTCTCTCTCTGACTCTCCCCTGCTCCCCCCCCCCTCAGAATAAAACATTAAAAAAATAATAAATAAAAAACATAAAAAAATATTTAAAAAGGAGGATAATAGGGGGCACCTGGGTGGCTCATGCATTCTAGCCCTGTGTCGGGCTCTGGGCTGACAGCTCAGAGCCCAGAACCTGCTTCAGACTCTGTATCTCCCCCTTTCTCTGCCCCTCCCCCACTCTGCATATCTCTCAAAAATAAACATTAAAACAAAATTTTTATAGAAGGATAATAAAAAAGAAAACAAAGATTTAATAAACACAAGAATGTTAATACTAGAGAAGTTTGGGGAAATTACATACAAACTTCATCTGGATTGGCTTAACTAAAAACAGATTCGCATATACATTCCATTAGCTGAACATTTGAAAAGGGCTTCATAAGGGACAGGACAACAGTCAACATATTCTGACTAAGACATCCAAAGACAGTGTTTTTAAGAGGGCAAGCTTTATAGAATATCTGCTCCAAAAGATCAGAGGTCATGCCCTCCTCTTGACGCTCAATGCACTTCTCACCACACTACTCCTTCCCTTGTTAATGATTTCTGGACCCCTTCCATCACTAAACTGTGTACCTGCCATTTTAGTAAATTACATAATACACAACAGGCATCCATAAATGTTTACTGAAAGAAACATACATTAAGACCGTAAACTTTCCTTCAAGATTCTTTTTTGGGGTCATGGGCCCCTTTGAGAATCTGATGAAAGCTACAGATTATCTCCCTACGAAAAGATAACATAATATTTCACATACAGTGCTGACTAAGGGTGGGTACTGGTTCCAAAAATCCCCCAAAGCCTGAGTTAAGAGACCTCTAAGGGGCTCAATTTTCACACTTCGGGAAAGTGGCAAACCCTATCGTGGTAGATTGACCATGAATCTCCGGAATCTCTTCCTTAGGATACAATTTAGAATTTTTAAATTTTTTTTTTTTTTTTTTTTGAAGCTTTTTGAGGGGCACCTGGGTGGCTCGGTTAAATGTCTGACTTCGGCTCAGGTCATGATCTCACAATTCGTGGGTTCAAGCCCCGCATCAGGCTCTGTGCTGACAGCTAGCTCAGAGCCTGGAGTCTACCTCAGATTCTGTGTCTCCCTCTCTCTCTGACCCTCCCCTGTGCTCACTCTCTCTCAGAAATAAAGAAAACATTTTTAAAAAATAAAAAAAATGAAAAGCTTTTTGAGATAATTATAAACTTATAAGCAGTTGTGAGAAATAAAAGATCTCATATACCATTCACCCAATTTTCTCCATAACACTTTGCATATATACAATACAGCATCATAAACCAGAAAATCAACACAGTCTACTGACTTTATTCAGGTCATCAGTTTTACACCTACTTATGTGTGTTTAGTTCTATGAAATTTAATCAGTCATGTGAATATCACCACAGTCAAGATGCAAAACAGGTCTATCACAAGGATTCCTCGTGCCACCCTTTTGTAGCCAACTGTCCCTCACCACTAGCAATCACTTGTCTGTTCTCCATCTCTATTATTTCGTATTTTCAAGAATCTTAAATTAATGGAATTATACATTATGTTTCCTTTAGAGATGAGCTCTTTTTAGTCAGCATAATTCTCTTGAGAGCCATTCAAGTTGTTACATTTATCATTTCTTTTTATTGCTGAGTAGTATTCCATGGTATGAATGTACCAGTTTATTCACCTACTGGAGGCATATGGTTTGTTTTCAGTTTTTGGCTATTATGAATAAAGCTTCTATGAATATTCAGGCACAGGTCTGTGTGAAACTAAGTTTTAATTTTTCTGGGATAAATGCCCAAGAGTGCAAGTGCTGAGTAGTATGGTAAACATATGCTTAGTTTTGAAAAAGCTGCTTTATCAGAAAAAAAATGTATGCTAACAATATTTTGCTTAATCTTGCTAGTATTATGTTCTGTAAAAATAGTATTGTACTGTATGTAGTTAGCCTTACTTTTCTAACATTATATTTCCAACATTTCTCCATATTGTAAAAGCTTGTAGCTTTAAGTTTTCATTCTCACTGCTTTATAATTATCTCATTTTGAAAAGCTCAAAGTATTCAATCAGTGGTGAAACAAGCTGCACCATTTTGTGAACAAGGTGCACAATTTTATGAATGAGTCACTCATGTGCAAAAGTTGCTATGGGCATGTTCCTAGGAATGGTGTTGCTTAATTTTAAGAAATGTAAAAGTTCAACTTTCAGATGAAATGCTCAACTGTTATCCAGAGTGGTTGTATCAATTCATACTTCCACCAACAATGTTTAAGAGTTCCTTCTTAAATTCTCATCTACCCAAGCCCTAAGTCTTGTTTGACTTAATTAAAAATCAACATGTGCATTTAAAAATACTATCATCTTTACAATGAGATAATAGAATTATAGCTGTTTTGGTTTTCAAGATATTAGGTCATCCAAAAAATTTTTCAGGAGCGCTTGGTGGCTCAGTCGGTTAAGTGTCTAACTTTGGCTCAGGTCATAATCTTACAGTTCACGGATTTGAGCCTCATATCAGGCTCTGTGCTGACAGCTCAGAGCGTGGAACCTTCTTTGGATTCTGTCTCTCTCAAAAATAAGAAAAAAAGTTAAAAAGCATTTTAAAAAATAAGTTTCAACATAAGTAATAAAAAAATAAAAATAAAAATACTATCATCTTTATAGCACTAGTTCCCTCCATGTCAGCAATCCCCCCAGGACATAAGGCATATTTCTCTTTTCACAAAGATCTTCCTTTATCACCTTCAGTAAAATTTTAAGTTGACAATATGTGATCACAATATTCCTCATCTGCAATATTGAGAAAAAATTATTTTTGCCTGATACAATGGCCGGGGAGACACAATTAATGAGAAGCACATCTCATGGCGCATATTATATGCTCTACAAAGGATAAATATTATTTAATGTTATTGTTTGTTATGATTATTCACATACATTTTGAATGGGCTTTTATCGATAATTTCAAGGCAATTGATAGATTCTTTTAAAAATTTTTTTAATTTTCAACTTTGTTGGGGCGCCTGGGTGGCTTAGTCGGTTAAGCGTCCGACTTTCGCTCAGGTCACGATCTCGCAGTTCGTGGGTTCGAGCCCCGTGTCGGGCTCTGTGCTGACTGCCAGCTCAGAGCCTGGAGCCTGTTTCAGTCTGTGACTCCCTCTCTCTCTGGCCCTCCCCTGCTCATGCTGTCTCTCTCTCTCTCCCTCCTAGAAATAAATAAAACACTTAAAAAAAAATATTTAAAAAAATTTTTTTTCAACTTTGTTGATACTACCCTAAAAATGAGATTCTGTCAGTTCTTTTCTTTCTTTTTTTTTTAATGTTTTATTTATTTCTAGGAGAGAGACAGCGTGAGCAGAGGAGGGTCAGAGAGAGAGGGAGTCACAGATTGAAACAGGCTCTAGGCTCTGAGCTGGCAGTCAGCACAGAGCCCGACGCGAGGCTTGAACCCACGAACCGCAAGATCATGACCTAAGTGAAAGTCGGACGCTTAACCGACTAAGCCACCCAGGCGCCCCATCTGTCAGTTATTTTCTAACTGCGTACTACTCATGTAACAGAAACCCACTGATTTGTACATCTCTATATTGTAATCAACCACATCACTGACCACTTTCCTAAGTAAACAATGTTGTTGCAAACAGTTGTAACCTCTGCATTTTTATCCTACTATTTATACTTATACCTCTATTAGGTCTAGAATTCCTTTGCAATTCTACTTTCTGATTTTAGTAGGTTTTGCTAGTCTTGTAGAATGAAATGAAATAGATATACTTCTCCGACATACTGTGAATGAAATAAAGGAATTAAGTATTTCGAAGTTTCAACAGACTGTATCTTTAAATGTCACTGAGTGCTTTTGAAAGATGGATTTCTAAGTATACTTTCAAGATTTTCTCGGGACTGTTAATCTATTCAAAATGTTTACTTACTTCTGAGTCATTTACACTAATTTATATTTTCCTAACCGTACAAAGTAGAATAAAAAACACGGATACACATAACAGCATTTAGTTTATTATATAAATATGTAACAAAATAAGTTATTTTTGTTTCAGAAAACAAACATCAGTAAACGGACTCCTTGCAGGTCTGTGAATGCATTTAATTGTCATCACAACTTGAATATCAATTTGGCTAACACAGAAGTGTATATTCAAAATGTAAATTCCTCAGAACTCGGTTGATATTTTTCCATCATGCAATGACGATGTATATTCATTCATCAAATATTTAGTGAGAGGTCATTCTGTGTGGCACTCTTCAAGGAACAAGAGATACACAGAGAACAAGGCAGACAAAAGATCCCTGCCCTGGTAGAGCTGACATTCTAGCTGTGAAGGAGGTGTGGTTAACAAATACACACATGACTACAATAAATGGTGCATCAGGTGCTGGTAAGAGCAAAATAAAGTAAAGCTGGGAAAGACAGGAAGAGGTACGTGACTGCTGAAGGAGAGCGGTCTGGGTCTTGGGGTACCTCCCGGGAAATACACAGAGGTGCCCAGAGGAGAGTCAGTCCCAAGAGCTAGGCTCTGCTCTCTGGGTTTCCTTCTTCTTCTTCTGGCCTTATTATCTTTACTGTCCTGTTAGCTAGTACTCCAATGTGTCCAAATCAATTACAATATTTTGTGCAAGTAGTAAAAAATATTTTTAAAGTACAATTTCTTGCAGGTACTATATACAGTAAGGGGTGGGGTAGGTGGGGACGGTTAGGTGTGTGGATCCAGACTCAGACTGGCTTCCAATCCCAGTTATGCTGCTTACAAATTTTGTTGTTGTAGGCAAATTAATCTCTGTGTGCCTTGATTTCCTCATCTGTAAAGTGAGAATAAGAGTAACTTCCTCATAGTATTGTCACAAAGACTAAGTATTTGATGTAAAGAGAACAGTGCCTGGCACAGTAAGTGTTAACTATATATTTTTTTTTACATGTATCTTTGTCAGAGCTTAAATACTACTATTCTGGCTTCTCAGAGTCTCACTTCCTCATAGGTGGTGGACTTCACATTCCCTTTCCCAGTTCATTCAAAAATGATCCAGGTCTAACATACATCAAGACTTATCTATGCTAAGGAGCATCCATATACCCTTCTAAAACTGTTCTTTCAACAAGCCAGCATTACCTCAACCCCAGTTCTCCAATTTAAAATTGTTTGGTTTAGGGGCGCCTGGGTGGCTTAGTCGGTTAAGCGTCCGACTTTCACTTAGGTCATGATCTCACGGTTCGTGGGTTCGAGCCCCGCGTCGGGCTCTGTGCTGACTGCCGGCTCAGAGCCTGGAGCCTGTTTCAGTCTGTGACTCCCTCTCTCTCTGACCCTCCCCTGCTCACGCTGTCTCTCTCTCTCTCCTAGAAATAAATAAAACATTAAAAAATAAATAAATAAAATTGTTTGGTTTACAAAAAAAAAAAAGCCCAAGTGGAAAAAAAGATTTAAGAGCACTCTCTTATAACAGAATTTAAGCAGTGAGAGAAGAGTGAAAACTGTACCTTTTTGTGTCTGATGCTCTACCAACTGAGCCAGCTAGGCACCCCTGTAAGTAACTTTTAAGGATCAAAGTTTTTGATGGTTAACTTAAGAAACCATCTCCTACTTAAAAGACAAACAAAACACTGTACTAGACATTTGGTGTTCTTAGGCAAAAAATATCTTTCATATCTTATTCAGTACCCTGGATTTACAACTAGAAGAAAACTGTGGTGACAAGTTATTACCTGACTGCAGGCCAAAGGGAATGGTGCTAGTGCTTTTTAATGTCCTTTAATTCTCTCAACTCACCATCCCACTTTACAGATAAGGTTACAGAGGTTCAGAAAGCTTCCCAAGAGTAGGTAGTTAAGGCTCAAAATTTCAAACCCAAGCCAACACCTTAAAGTCCTAAAGTTTGTTATTCTCAGTTATTTAATCTGGACTGCTTAAAGATTAGAGGAAATAAAAATTAGACTACCAAGTCAACCTTTAGAATTTAACCTGACATTCCTAAATCTGCCCATGTGTTTGCTTTCAGACTCAAACACCTGGTGTTCGCTATAAGCAAGACAGCATGAAAAATATATGCAAGACAGCATGAAAAATATAGATTAAAAAAAGGCATTCTCAAAAAGATTGCCAAACATAATGAATAGCGATGTTTCAAACAATCTCACTGTTACAAGAACAGCAAAGCATCAAGTTGAAAATGTAAGCAGTTCATCTAAATGTTATTCCTGACCACAACGAGCTTTGTTTATGGAGTTAAAAAGTGAAGACCCCCTCACAGATGTAGGGAGCTGGAGAACGAAGGGAGGGAAATGATATTTTCGTTAACTGTCTATTCTATCAGTCTTGCCACAGACTCCACCTACTCATTTAGTGAAGACTGCAACTTTCTACTTCATACAATTCAGGTATTATAAGAAATACTTATTAAAACAACGTTGTAACTAGAAGTGGGGACAAAAGAGACGGCTTTCAGGAGAAATCACAGCGACTAGGTGATTGGCCAGGGCAGGAAAGGAGCGTTGGTCTACACACAGCGAACAAAGACTATTATTTCTAATCTATTTCACTACCGAGGCAAAAAGAAATCAAACAGAAAGACCAAGTCTTCCAGGAACAAGCACCCTGCCATTTCTCTCAATTTGTGTCCATCGTGTTGGGAAAAGTCCTGCAAACCACCCTTTACCTCCTCGTGTCCCATTTCACTGCCTCTAGAGGTACTTTTCCCCTTTTGGTGAACAACACGTTGTAAAAATAAAGGGGTCCACAACCTTCCTGCTCTGCAGCAATTATCACTTCATCTGCCGAAGTCGGAAATCTGATTCGGAAAACCTCAAGCTCCGATTCCCACAGGTTGCTTCTGCCTCGAGCAACTTAAGCTCCTGTTACCGCTAAGTCCGACCCGGCCCCAGTGACCGCGGCGCGCTGGACAGGGCACTCCAGCCTCACCCCATTTCACCTCAGGCCCCCCCCCCCACGGTCCCTCCCCGCTCGGCCCGGCTTCGCTTCCTACACCCTCGGCAGAGGCATCTACCTCCACTCGCAATAAAGAAAGCTTTCCCTTTGGGGGTAGGGGGAGGTAAAGGTTCATTTCTGGAAAAATCTGAACACTCGGAGCGCAGGGCAGCTGCAAGAAGTGGGAGGGGGAAGGGTCGCAAAGGGGCGGGGAACGCAGCGCTATCCATCAAGATCCTTGCGCTCAGAGATCGCCAAGTCCCCTTCGGGCCTCCGCCGCAGCCTAGAAATTCTCCCTCGCCCCGCAGGCCGGGATAGGTACGGAATCCCAGGATCCCGACGAGGAGGATGAGACAAGGGGAGTTCACGACTGCCTTGGCCCCGAGGGGGCGGGAAGCGGGAGGAACAAAGCCAGTGCCACCCATGCCCCCGGGGTGGCCAGGTGACCCAGAGGGACCCGGCTTACCTGCCGTCAGAAGCTGCATGGCGTGAGTGAAGGACGGATCGAGCGAGTCCTTCTCGGCCATGAGTTCGGGCAGGTACTTGTTCTCCGGCTCCATCTTGACGGAGGCAGTGGCTGAGGGGGGCAGCAGCGGGGTCGGCGCTGGACCGCCCACTGTCGCGTCGGGACCCGTGGCCGAGGGCGGCAGCAGCGGTGGTGGCTGCGTGGCGGGCGAGGCCCGGGCGCCCCCCCGGGATCCTCCTCCGCCTCCCCGGGATCGGTGAGGCAGCGGTGGCTGCCGAGACGGCGCCTGACGCACTGAGGGGTGGGCACCGGAGGGGTCCATGGAGCCGCTGCGGCCTGAGGACCGGCTCATGCGCGCGGCGGGGTCGTCCCGGCGCTGCATTGGGGTGGATATACGATCGAGGGATCGAGGAAGCAACGCGGCAGCGGCAGAGGCCCGAGCGGCGGTTGGCGGGGGTGGGAGAGCGGGAGCTACAGCGACCGAAGCCGACCCGAGCGACCCAGCGAAAGAGAGCACCGGAAATGAGGCGGCGCGCGTGCGCAGTCAGCCACCGGCACCGCCCTTGGGTCTCTCCGCGGAGAACAAAGTCTCCGGTCGGACCACGGCGCTTGCGCACCGCCGCGGAGCCCGAAGAAGTCGCCTCCCCGCTCCCCTTTTCCCTCAGAGCCCGCCAGGCCAGAGCCTTATGCGCGTGCGCAAGTGGCCGCGGGCTTCGTTCGTTTTCTTTTCCACGTGACTCGGTGCTAGCGGGACACGTGTCTCCTCCCCCTCTGGCCGAGTGCGCGGAGGGGCGGGGGCTGTGGAATGTCTTTGTCTGCGCGCGGGCCCGCGGAGTGTGGGGCGGGAGACCTGTTACTCGCGGGGCCACGCCCCCGCCAACGGCTGAGCCGCGGTGGGGGGGGGGCGGGTTGTGCTCTAAGGCGCTGGAGTGGGGGGAAAGTGGGGTGGAGAGGCGGCTCACTGAAGTGTGCAAATAAAAGGAGACCCGAGTGGGGGGTCGCGGGAGGGAAAGCAGAGGGAATGGTGGCGGTCTAGGCAGGAAGAGAGGAGACTGCTGGAACGGGGGGTGGGTGTGGGGGGGAGAGACGGGACTATTCAGAGAGAGTCCTGACTCAGAGATGAGGGGGCTTGGGAGGGAGAAATTGAGGAAGGACGCGTCGGTTGGTAGACTGGAGAACTTGAACTAAGAGGGAAGGTTTAGGTTGGAAAACTGAATCTAGCAAGGGAAGGGACGCCCTAGCGAAGCAGGGAACCCCAGAAGTCATATGCCCTGGTTTCCAATATAGTAGGCTCTAAAAGGCTAGCCATTGTTGGGTCTGAGAAGTCGCCTCCTAAAAGACGAAGCGTTTTAGCTTCTTCACATATAGGGCTCTTTTCTGCTGACTTCAGTGTTATTTCCGCAAAAAAAAAAGTGAGCCAAGAGGCCAGGTCCTTAATCCTCGATGATTGTATCGCTAGGGTGGCTCCTTCTATTGATATGGGTGCTAATCCCCTTGCCTCTGTTGGACCCTTCACAATGGATCGTTCCAGGCTTGCTCAAAAAGACCGTTGCCACTGCTTTCGAGGCCGAGGTGTATAGATAGGGGACCATCTCACACGGCAGTCTCCGCATCTTGGGGTGCTATATGCAAACGATCCTAGGTCTCTACTCTTCCATAAACTCTGGTTCAAAACCCGCTGCTTTCTTTAACCTTTCTCTCCCTCCACGGATTTTTGCTTCCCCCATTCAAAGCACTCTCGGCCCTTTTCCTTTTGGATCAATTCCCCTAGCAAGACCGTGCTTTTCAAAAACAATTTCTGAACATTGTCTTCTGTATTGCTCGAAACTGTTCATTTTTTGGATCTGAAACTTAGAAGCCTTCCACTGGGGGAACATTTAAGGCCTGGCTACTTTCTTGGGGGTGGGGAAAAGAAATTACCCACAGAAATGAGAACAAAGACAAGTTATCTCCGTAAACTATCTCGTATGTGTTCTGTTTCTCTATGGCAGTATTTTACTTTGAAGTCACACAGGTATAGTTTATAGGTATGAGAAAAAATGTTTTTGAGTAATTGTAATGAAGAATGTAATGTGACCAGTGCCAAAAGATAACGTGACTATTAAGTGCGATTGGAGTTCGAGGCAGAAGATAGATTTCGGCCAAGGGAGAATGAGCTCCAGGCAAAGGGAAGTGTGAACAAATGAACATTCAAGATGAAAATGTCAGAGATGCGTTTAAGGAATGGGAGTAATCCAATTGCAGACTGTAAAGAAATAGGTAGGTTGAGAGAGCAAATGCATGAGGGGAGAGGGGGCAAGATGGATTTATAGCTCTCTTGCAACTCATTTCTGCTGCTGTCCTTGAAAATCCTGCTTGGGGTGGGGGTGGCGTTACAAATGGCTGAAGTGTCCTTGCTCTGTAATGAGATGCCCAGATGGAGGTACCCTGAGCTGAGGCTAATAAAACTTTGATAAAGAAGTGTCTGAGAAGGAGCTGGGTAGTGGTATCTGTGGGTTTCTAGACTAGAATCACCAGTCTTTCCAGATGGCTGCCAAACCTTCACTTATTTGAAAAGGGTGGGGTTGAAGGGAGATTTGAGGTCTTCTTCCTGGTGAGACACACAAAAGGTAATGTCTGAGGCAATAGGTTGTTAGACTGCAATGTACTTACCAAGTAAGTGATGCAGCAGCTTTCCTTTGGGGTGGGGTTAGGGCTGGTGGCCTGTGGTGGGGTTGACCTGGGGGGGTCCCCTGGGGGTATTCCTGTCCTGAAAGCTTAGAGGTCTGGAGCTGATTTTGTGTTGACCCCGGTATCATATCGTCCCCCAGGTTCACCTGAAGGTATTACCAGTATAGCTGGTAATTCCTTTGTAGAAAGGAGTGACTTTGGAGTGAGGCAGACTGATTCAAACCCAGCAATGCCTTGTTCTCGCTGTGTGTCGTTAGGAAAAGCCCAACCTGTCTGGGACTTAGTTTCCTCCTCTATAAAGTGGAGGTAACGACATCTACCTTGCAGAATTGTTGTGGACAAATAACAGTGTAAACCTCCTGACAGTAGAATTTATGAGCAAAAGAAATTATTGTTATGTCATTTAGTGCCCAGTGAAAAATTTGGGGTGCTTCATGTTGATTGTGGATCTGAAAGGTCTGCTTTCTAGAATCTTGTCTCATTCTCAGTGAGTATAACTAGACTGTGTTTTGGGGGTGGAGGGAGTTTCCAAAAAGACTAAGTAACTTTTACCCTATTTCCTCCCCTAATTCAGTTACTACGGTGTAGGATGCAGGAGCAATTGACAGCATAGTGATTCGGATGGATTTAGGCCCCTCTTAACTGCTCGGCGCTTGAGCACATTACTTTCCCTTACTCAGCCTCTGCTTCCTCCTTTTAGATAAAAGGGGATTCTGAACAATGCCCACCTCCAGGCTGTGAGGATTAAAGCACTCAGCACCTGCCAGCGATTAGTAGGTGCTTGAGAGGTGATAGCGACCATTGTTATTATTACTACACACATTTATTGAGTACCTTGTGGCAGACTCTCACTTTTGTGTGAGTCCCTAATGAAGATGGGCTGGGAAAGATCGAAGTTTCCCTGTAGCTGCCTGCTGTGTGATTTCTACCAATGGGGGATCCACAAGCCCTGTCCACCTCCCCTGCTTTGCAGTCAGTTCCTGAGAGAAGGACTCCAGCCCTGAACAGGAGAGTTTCTCTTCCAATAGTGTAGTTCATCTGTTCAGTCTTAAACATCTATTTGGTGCCAAATACGTGGAGCGTGGAGGAGGAAAAAAAAAAAAAAAGACCAAAAAACGTTCAACTTTTTTTTCTAAGATTTTTAATAAAGTTATACGTGGATTTTATTTTTTTTTAATTTTTTAAATGTTTTTTATTTATTTCTGAGAGAGAGAGACAGCATGATCAGGGGAGGGTCAGAGAGAGAGGGAGACACAGAATCTGAAATAGGTTCCAGGCTCTGAGCTAGCTGTCAGCACAGAGCCCAACACAGGGCTTGAACCCATGAATGGTGAGATCATGACCTGAGCCGAAGTCAGACACATAACCGACTGAGCCACCCAGGCACGCCTAAGATTTTTTTTTATTATAAGATATATGCTTCTGGAGCACCTGGTTGGCTCAGTCAGTAGGGCATGTGACTCTTGACCTCAGGGTTGTGAGTTCAAGCCCCATGCTGAGTGTAGAGACTATTTAAAACCTTAAAAAATATTTTTAAATGTGTATTTATATAAATATATAAATTTAAATTTATGTATATATAAGTGTATATGTTTAAACATTTATTTCTCATTTTAAGAAAAATCCAACCAAAGATAGGCATTAGTAAAAAGTAAAACTTCCCCCAAAACTTTGCCCATTCCCTTGACTGCCCTTCTCCAAAGTGTATTATCCAATGGTTGCTTGTGTAGCATTCCAGACATTTTAATACATCTATCTGCAGGTCTATCTTTTTTGTTTTAAACACAAATCGCAGCATACTATACAGTCTTGGTACTTGTTTTCAAATGAAATATTCTGGTCATCTTCCCTTCTCAATATATATAAGTCTATTTCACTTTTCATGGTTGGCTGCCTAGTATTCCATTCACTACCTCTTAACCAGTTCCTTTTTTTTTTTTAAGTTTTATTTATTTTGAAAGAGAGAGCAGTGGAGGGGAGCAGAGAGAGAAGGAGAGAGAGAATCCCAAGCAGGCTCCGTGCTGTCAGTGCAGAGCCTGACATGGGGCCCAGTCTCAGAACCATGAGACCATGACCTGAGTCGAAATCAAGAGTTGGACACTTAACCAACTTAGCCACCCAGGCACCCTTAACCAGTTCCCTTCTGATAAGAAATATAAGTCTGGTGCCTATATTTGGAAATGTGGAAAGGTGATTCCACCTTTTCAGTGTGGCAAATCATAATGCAATGAGCATCATTGGACAGCATTTTTGTGCACTAATATCAGCATGTCTATAGGCAAATTCCTAGAAAGGGCACAAAAAGACTCTTCCAAGCAGATGGGGAAGCAGCATTCTCTTCCTCCCTTCTCCTCAATCAATTCTGGGTACCTTCCTCCCATATTTTTAGTCTTTGCCAATGTGGTAGATGAAAATGGCCTGGGATTGAGCATTGAATAAGAAAGTCCGTGCTGTAGGAATGCCCAGGAAAGGGCAATTGACCAACTACAGACATGAATTAAGGAAGTCGGATCTTTGGGAAGTTGCCAGGTGGAGTGGGGGCAGGGCATTTAAGTGTTGATTCAGTAGCACTTGGTCCCTGTGCCTGTTCTCCCTGTTTCATATTCGTGGTTCTAGAATGTAGGTCTCTAGCCCAAATGTCTGAGTTCTAAATCTAGATAGCCAGTTGCACCCCTGTTACGTCCTTGTTTGGCTGTGTCAGAGACCCTGCCAACCCCACATGTTCCCAACAGAACTCAAACCACAGCCCCTAGTAGCACTGCTTCAGGGACCAGATGATCTAACATTAATAAGCTCCTTTTCTCAGGACCAGGCCCGCTCCAGCACCTTGGAGGCCCCAGGGCCAGAAAAACTTAAGGAGGCATTCCTTCTCAAGGCCATGCTCCTTGCTTGCCTCATTCTAGTCCCCAGGTGCTCTTGGCATTCCCACAGAAGGTGCCTCATTTGGTAGGGACAGTAGGGGATCAGAACAGGGTTGGTGTGCCCCGTGACTTGACCCACTGCTTTATCTGACAGCCACTTGTGAAAAGTCCCTAGAAGTGTCCCAAGAATACTTAAAGGGGAATTTGCAGGGCCAACAATAGGAACTCAGGATGATGATTGCTGTTCATGCGGTTTTGTTGAAGTCCACAGGCTTGTGGGCCGACATGATATTTGAATTATAATCATCTTTTTTTTCCTACCTGTCCCTCTAACTAGCAGGTTAGTGGCTTATGGGCAGGAAACATTTCTGTCTTTGTATACATAGGCAGAGGCTGGAACACAGCAGGCATTCGATAAACGTATGATGACCAAGTAAATATCCGCAAAATAATTAAACTCCCATTCTCCCATTGCCTTTACCACTAACCTACTCCCCCCACCAGTGACCCCTGTCTTAGAGAACAGCACCCCTAACTCACTGCACAGCTGGAAATCTGGGAGCCATCCTTAACAGCTCTCCACTGCTTCACTCCCCACCTACATGCCTAAACCCAGTTGTTTTTCAAATCCCATCCTTTTTTCTTTCTTTTTTTTAAACGGTTATTTATTTTTTGAGACAGAGCACAAGCTGCGGAGGGGCAGAGAGAGAGACAGAATCTGAAACAGGCTCCAGGCCCTGAGCTAGCTGTCAACGCAGAGCCCCATGCGGGATCATGACCTGAGCCGAAGTCGGAAGCTCAACCGACTGAGCCACCCAGGTGCCCCTCATCATTTTTTTTTCTATCTCTACCACCTCTGTCTCCTCCATCTGCCTCATTTGAACTTCTGCATCCTTTTTCTATTCTCTACCCAGAAATCAGCATAATATTTTCAAAATGCCGATCTGATCATGTCTTCCTGCTGCCTGTCTGTCTCTTTCACACACACCCCCTTTGTAAAATCTTTTCAATGACTTCCCATTGCCCCCAGGATTAAAGACCAGAACCGTAACATGCCTGGCTCCACCCTGCCGGCATGGCCAGCCCCGCCTGGCTTTCTCGCCTCACCTCATGCCTTTCTCCTCCTCAGTTCCTGTGTTCAGTGACCCTGGCCTTTTTCAGTTCCTCAAAGAAGAAGCCAGATTCCTGCCTCCTCCAGACTGCACTCTTTCTGGTTTCTTACACCTAAAACTTCAATCACTTCTCTCCTACCCCCAACCCAGTCTCTCCCTTCCCCACTACCTCTTTTCCTTGGATACTGTATACTGTAATTTCAGATATATGAAGATGTCACTTCTTTAGGGAAGCTTTCCCAGATCCCCATGGCATGTCAGATTAGCTCTTGTTGTTATACGTTGTCGTGGCTCGTTCTAAAACCTATCACATTTTAAATTTACTTGGTGTGATTGCTTGAGTAATGTCTACCTCTGCCATTTGAGTGTAAGTGCCATGAAGGCAAGACTTTTGCCTGTGGTGTTTAAGGTTATATCCCCAGCACCCAGCAGAGTGCTGGGCTGGATTGGCTGATCAATGAAGATTTGTTGGCTCAATGAATAGAAATAGGAACAGCATATACAGAGACATTAAAAGCATTGCAAAACTTGGCATGGGTTCCTGGTTTGGCAAGTCATGTCATATGGCCTACACTGAGTGGGGGAGGGGGAGCATGCATGGAAAATGGCAGGAGATGAGGCTCAAAAGGTAGTCTGTGTCTTGATGCTCAAGTGAGGAATTAGAATGCATAATGACATGGTCACAGATCTAGAGTACAGAAGGAAGCCAGTGGCTCACAGGCTACGTTTGACCTGTGCATATATTTTAATTGGCCTGCCTATTTTTTATTTTAAGAAGTTTTTTTAAATAATTTTTTTAATGTTTTGTTTCTGAGAGAGAGAGAGAGCAGGGAGGGTCAGAGAGAGGGAGACACAGAATCTGAAGCAGGCTCTAGGCTCTGAGCTAGCTGTCCTCACAGAGCCCAACGCGGGGTTCGAACCCACGAACTGTGAGATCATGACCTGAGCCAAAGTTGGTGGCTTAACCGACTGAGCCACCCGGGCACCCCTTTAAAAAATTTTTTTAATATCCATTTATTTTTGAGAGAAGAGAGACAGAACATGAATGGGGGAGGGGCAGAGAGAGAGGGAGACAGAATCTGAAGCAGGCTTCAGGCTGTTAGCACAGAGCCCAGTGCGGGGCTTGAACTTGAGAACTGTGAGGTCATGACCGGAGCCAAAGTCGGTTGCTTAACCGACTGAGCCACCCAGGCTCCCCATGGCCTGCCTAATTTTAAAAAATGAAATTCAATCCTGGGTTTCAGCACCGAAATATCAACCACAACCACCACCACCACCATAACCACAACCGAAATAGTTGCTGGTACTTAAACATTGGGAGAGTTTACATTTTAAAAAAATTATCTGGATTTCTAGTTTTCTTTAAATGTCAGATGTTCTAGGAACCTTGGGTTCATATTTCTTCAAGCAATAATTATTTTCTGCCTTTAGAGGGCACTGCCTCTAACTTCCTGGGCATTTTTGCTCCCTGCCTGACTAAGCATTTGCGTTAGTGACCCAGTTCTAGAGGGAATCATTGATTGGAACAGGTGGGGAAGGAGCAGGAGGGAGAGAAGGAAGTTCACATGAGAGTCAGAGACACCGAGGCCTAAGGGACCCTCCATCCAGAATTAGTCAGTCTGGCCCAGGCTTGGAGTGGGGGAAGGGAATAAGAATCAGAACCTAGAGACTCTCTTCCATCATCAACAGCTTTTTGGGGACTAAAGAGAAGATTTAAAAAAAAAAAAAACACCAGGAAATCTACTTTGATCCTGGCTGCTCTGGGAGTAAATGAATGGAAACTTTGGAATTTCAGCAAGATAAATGATAACTTCTTCAGCGCTCACCTTTGCCCTTTCATGTCACAAAAAGATAAAGGATGAATAAGAGTAAGATCCTTACTACTGAAGAACTTGACAGTCTTGTGGGAAAGAAATAACTAAATATTATGCGCTAGATAATAGAGAAGCACCCATTCATTCAATTAATATATTTTGAGCACCTACCACGTATCAGACACCGTGCTAGGTGCTGAGTTATAATGATGAAGAAGACAGACATGGCCTCTGACTGAAAGCTTATCCCTACGTGGTTTGGGAGATCAGAGGATGATGGAATTAAATCTGATAGGAATCTTACATCTGGAAGGCAATCATTTGAGTTGGGCCCAAAAAGAAGAATGAAACTTCGCTAGGGCTGGGGAGCCTGAGTGGCTCAGTCGGTTCAGTGTCCAACTTCGGCTCAGGTCATGATCTTATGGTCCATGAGTTCGAGTCCCATGTTGGGCTCTGTGCTGACGTCTCAGAGCCTGGATCCTGCTTCTGATTGTGTGCCTCCCTCTCCCTCTGTCCCTCCCCTGCTCCTACTCTCTCTCTCTCTCAAAAATTAAACATTACTTTTTTTTTTTTGCGAGGGCTTGGCTTGGAGCATGAAAGGTCCATTCTAGTCAGAAGAAAGAACAGGAAGGACGGGTGAGAAGGTATGAGATGTTTGGGTTGGAGAGATTTTTGTAGAAAAGAAGGAAGCAAATTGTTTAGACCCTAGCTTGCCTTTTAATCTAAAATCCATTGGATTTTTCTCCCTAGAAATAAATTCTTTAAAATGGAACTGTTTCAAAAACGACCAAAATGAAAAACCAATCCAAGGATGAAAATACTATTGTTCCAGTATAAAGAATTTCACTGTAAAATGAGGTCATCGTTTGAAATCAACACAACATTCTAGAGCTTACACATTGAAATGAGAAGTTTTGAATTCCTCTTTTCAAATTTGTCTTCAGAACCTAAAGTCCATTCTTCAGAATATTTTCAAAGGTGACAACTTTTTATTCTTGAGGATGAATTTACTTTGGGGGAAACAAACAATTCAGAGCCAAAGTTACTGAAGAAGATAGAAATCAAGTTGGGGAGGGATCCTTGGCAGGCTTAGTCAGTCGAGCATGCAACTCTTGATTTCAGGGCCATGAATTCAAGCCCACTTTGGACATGGAGCCTACCTTAAAAAAAAGAAAAGAGGGGCACCTGGTGGCTCAGTCAGTTAAGTGTCTGACTTCAGCTCAGGTCATGATCTCATGGTTCATGAGTTTGAGCCCTCGTTGAGCTCTGTACTGACAGCTCAGAGCCTGGAGCCTGCTTCGTGGATTCTGTGCCTCCCTCTTTCTCCGTCACTCCCCCGCTCATATTCTGTCTCTCTATCTCTCAAAAACAAATTAAACATAAAAAAAAGAAAAGAAAAAATTGAGTTGGTGAGAAAGATTTTTAAAGAAAAAGTTAGGTGTGGTGACAGAGTAGTGAATATGATTTTCTTTTTTTTTCTATTTAAAATTTTTTTTAATGTTTTATTTATTTCTGAGAGAGAGAAAGAGAGAGAAAGAAAAAGAGAGAGAGAGAGAGAGAGAGAGAGAGAGCGTGAGCAAGGGAGGGTCAGAGAGAGGGAGATACAGAATCTGAAATAGGCTCCAGGCTCTGAGCTAGCTGTTGGCACAGAACCCAATGCGGGGCTCGAACCCATGAACCATGAGATCATGACCTGAGCCAAAGTCGGATGCTTAACCGACTGAGCCACCCAGGTGCCCTGAATATGACTTTCTTGTATAACTTTTAAAGTGATTCTAAAGTCAATTCTAAAAGATGATATCCCCCAGTATTTTTGAGCAATGATGGCTCTGTCAGAACAAGATTAGACACACCCACCCGAAGCATCTCCTTCAAGAATAGATTTGTTTCATTCATGCATGCATGCATTCATCCGTTCAATAAATATTTATTAAATACCTACCTAATAGATGCCAAGCATTGTGTTGAGGTAAGTGGTGAACAAAATAGACCCCTGATTTGGTAGTACTTATTTTATTTTATTTTATTTTGTTTTATTTTGTTTTATTTTATATTTATTATTATTTTTTAGTAGGCTTCATGCCCAGCACAGAGCCCAATGTGAGGCTTGAGCTCACGACGTTGAGATCATGATGAGCTGAGATCAAGGTTTAGACACTTAACCTACTGAGCCACCCAGGCATGCCTGGTAGTACTTTCTGAAGTAGGGAGGCAGATAATCACCAAGTGAACTAGCCAGGTCAAAATAAGTTGGGTTTTTTTTAAGTGCTTATTTATTTATTTTGAGAGAGAGAGCATGAGCAGGAGAGGGGCAGAGAGAGAGAGAGAGAGAGAGAGAATCCCAATCAGGCTCTGTGCTGTCAGTGCAAAGCTCGATGCAGGGTTTGATCTCATGAACCGTGAGATCATGACCTCAGTTGAAACTAAGAGTCAGATGCTTAACCGACTGAGCCGCCCAGGCGCCCCAAAACAAACCTAGAAATTCAGCTTATTGGAGCAGAGAATCAACTGACTGGTCCCATCCTTTGACTAATAGAATTTTTCAGGAGTCCATAAAAAAGCTTAAAGTAGGGGTATCTGCCTGGCTCAGTTGGTAGAGCAAGTGACTCTTCATCTTGGGGTTGTGAATTCAAGCCCCATATTGGGTGGGGAGGCTACAAAAAAAATGCTTAAAGCAGGTGCCAAGCCCCTTTAGCACACTGTCCCCTTGGGCTGTGTCCTCACTGATGGTAGGACCTAAGCTGTCTTAAGCAGCCTCCCAAGTAGATCTTTTCCATTACTCAAGGAGTAGTGATTTTTCCCTCCACTGTTCCTTCTCATCTAGTTAAGGGAGAACAGAGGCGTTCGACCATGCTTTGTGCTTTTCAACACTGAGTATAATATCAGGTTCAAAGTTACAGCTCAACAGACTATTGTTAAGGCTGATCCAAGGAGATTAGGGAGAGGCAGTTGAGAGTTGGCCAGGCCCGTGAACTGTTATTCTGTGCTGAAAAACCTTGAATACCTTTCCCACACAAATTCAAAAAGCTTGTATTAAAAAACAAAACAAAACAAGACTGATTTCTTTTTTACAGGACACATACCTCTAAGACCCAGCCATGCTGAACTCACTAAGTTCTCACTCCCCTCTAAGCCTCTCAGTGCCTGAGATGCCCTTCCATAGCCCTTCACCTAGGTGACTCCTATGGTCCTCAAGGTCAACTTGACCTCCTCCAGGAAGCATTCCTTAACCCCTCAGACTGGGGACTGTCCTCTGTGGTTTCACGGCACCTTGTACTTACCCCATTCTAGCATTTACCACACTGATAGGCAATAACCAGTTTTCTTGTCTGTCCCTCACTGTCATCATCAACCTGAGGACAGGAACCCAAATCTTATTCACCATTATATCCTTAATATCTAGCACAGTTCCTGGCATATAGCAAATATTCAAAAATATTTGCTGAATATTTAGTGTGATAGCCTTCTTATTTGTCTTTGCACTTCTGTTCTTCCCTCAGTTTTTCCACAACAGCCAGAGAAAATCTGGTACCACAGCCTGCACAACTATACAGGATTCTGATCCCACCTCCCTCACCTGTCTCACTTCTATAGCTACTCCCTGTGCCCACTCTGTCCTCCAGCCATATGGCCTTTCTTCTGTTCCTAGAATTCACTCAACCAGTTCCTGCCTCAGGGCCCCTGAACTTGCTACTCCTTTTTTCCAGAGCGTTCCTCTAGTAGTTGCTATGGCCGGCTTCTTCTCCCTCGTCAGGACCCTCTCAGCCCTTCCTGGACTATCCGCACCTAAAGTGTCCAACTCTACCCCTTCTCAGTCACTCTTTCACAGTACCCTGGTTCTAGGGTAGTTGTGAACAAAATGGGTTCCTGAGTGGCACAGTTGGTCTGTGTTTCTTTGGATAGTGGTTTACTACCTGTGTGGGCAGATTTTTCCCGTGAGACAAGCTCACTAGGGCACTTATGACTTTCAGATACCTCTTTTGATAGGAGAAACTGTTCCTACTTCTCTCTGCAATTCATTTCTTACTAGGAACGGTAAAAAAAAACCCCATGATAGCCAATATCTACATGTGTTCAGTTTATTCTCACAACAGTCCTGTGAAGCTGGTGTTGTTATTCCTGTTATAGTTGAAAAAAATAAAAGCAGGGAGGTTAGGTCACTTCCTCAAGGTTCTCAGGGATCCGAACCCAGGTAATTAGACCCAAATTTTAGGTACTACACCATAAGTGGGACTGATTTAAGGATTAAATACAAGGATGTGATCATAACCCCTAAAATTACCTAAATTAGGTAAATTTTGTTCTATAAATTTGGACATAATTATATTGAATGCTTACGTTTTTTAAAGTTTTTATTTTAAAGGAATCTCTACACCCAACGTAGAGCTTGAACTCATGACTCTGAGATCAAGAGTCTCACACTCTACGTACTGTGCCAGCCAGGTGATGTGGGCATAATTATATTTAATTCAGTACTTATGTGATGGTGTCAACGCAATGGGTACAAAAACATTTACAACTCATAAAAACAGAATTTCTTCCTGTAATTAAGTTGACCTACTTGAATTAATTTGTTTTCAAACTATTATATTTTTCAAGTTTTAATTTAACATTTAAATTAATATGATATTAAGTTGCCATGATAATTCTCATGTTAAGCAGTTACACTTGCTTTTTTTTTTTTTTTTTTTTGAGAAATAAAAAGAGTGTGCCCTGGGGGAGAGGATCCATGCCTCAGCCCAATGCCAGCTGGGCATGGGGCTCAATCCCACGACCCTGGGATCATGACCTGAGCAGGAATCAAGAGTCAGATGCTCAACCAACTGAGCCACCCAGGTGCCCCTATACTTGCTTTCTTAAAGCTTATCAAGTCTTTGGGAGTGGGGATAGCAGGAGGAGGGAGGGAAAATGACCTAGGAAAATGACCTAACCTTCTAAAAAAAACCAGTTGAAAGGAAACTTAAGTTGGAGTCTTTTTCTCTTGGTAAATCTCCAGAGACTTTTAAAACAGAGACTTCTAAAATCTTCCATTCACCCTAGGGCCCAATGTGTAATATATAGTACATTACTACTATAAATCACAGTTACTAAAGAACTTAATATATGCCAGGCTCTGTGTAAGCCTATAAATCTAAGAAAAAGGTCTATAGTTATACTCACTTTACAGAGAGGAAGAAACTGAGGTTCAGAGAGTTTAAATAATTTGCCCAGATTACATAAGTGGTGAGTTAAAATTTGGAACTTGGGGTTGTCTGATTTTGGAGTCCAGGCTCTTAGACTCATAAAACTAGGTACAGAGATTGACTCTAAAAAATACTTACTTGCATATATGAAATGATTACTATAATGAGGGTGTTTCTCCTGCAATTTTGAACAAATCAGACTCTTCCTTTCATCCTAAACTGCTTCTCAGTTTAATCTAAGTTATCAGATCAAAATGTGAAATGGGAAGCACTAGGGGTCATTATCTCTTTTCCTTGACTTCAACACCGGGCCTGCTTGACACTTTCTTGATGTGTTATAGAGCATATCACACTTTATGAATGTCACAGAATTACCAGCTTGTCACAGCGGAAGCACCTCCATGAAAATGGCTGATATAAGCATAGTGGACATGTTCTCTCATAGATGGGTGAGGTGATGAGAGCTGAGATATAAGTGACAATTAGGCATTAAAAAGCATGGCAAAAGCCCAGTATCTTAGATGGGATCTGCCTGTAGAATCTAAAAAGATCCTTATAGAACAAGAGCATTTTTATTTTCTTGGCTTTGATCATTTGGGTTATGAAGATACAAGGCGTTCTCAAACGACCAAAATATTCCTTTCATTGAGAAATGGTAAGACCACCAGCAAAAACTTCCAATTCAGATGCTACACCTTAAGACAAATTCTGGATGACATAGAAATAGCTTTGCAAATCACAGCCAGGTGATTTCTGGGAATGCCATCTAGGAGACAGCAACCCGCAAAGTTAAGGTGACATCAAAGGAAGCGGTATATGCCTTAAACGAGCAACCAGTATATGGTGCCATCTTCTTTTTTTTTTCTTTTTTTTTTTAATTTTTTTTTTATTTGTTTCTAGGAGAGAGAGACAGCGTGAGCAGGGGAGGGTCAGAGAGAGAGGGAGACACAGACTCAGAAACAGGCTTCAGGCTCTGAGCTGGCAGTCAGCACAGAGCCCGACGCGGGGCTCGAACCCACGAACCGCGAGATCATGACCTAAGCGAAAGTCGGACGCTTAACCGACTAAGCCACCCAGGCGCCCCAATGGTGCCATCTTCTTGATGGACAGAATCCAGAGCTCCAGAGTGGAAATGGGAGCTTTCTCAGATTTGTACTTCACAACTCACCCATAGAATTTTTGCTTTTTGGCCGTGCCTGGGTGGCTCAGTCAGTTAAGCCTCTGGCTTTGGCTCTGATCATGACCTGGTGACCTGTGGGTTTGAGCCCCACCTCAGGCTCTGCGCTGACAGCTCGGAGCCTGGAACCTGCTTTGGATTCTGTGCCTCCCTCTCTCTGCCCTTGCCTCACTTGTGCTCTTTCTCTCTCCGTCTCTCAAAAATAAATAAACATTTAAAAAAAGAATTTTTGCTTTTTGTTCTTGCATCTTGGGTTCACCGGGTTTGGAGGTCCTATTTCCCAAGAAATGCTTCTGTCAGGGAACAGACATTAGTCTGGTTTCATTACATTGGAAGCTGAGACCTCCCCCTGCTAATTTTGGATTCTTCATGCTATTCAGCCAATGGCAGAAAAGGGGTTTACAATATTGGTTAAGGTGATTATCTATTGGAGTTAGGTTGCTGCTACCAACAGAGGCAAGGAGAACTCTGTCCATTCCCAGTGGATTCACCGGGGTACCTCTTAGTACTCCTACACCCAATAACCGTCAATGTAAAATGATAGCAAAGCAGTAAAGACAGAAACACTAAGGGCTTGAATCCTGTGTCAGTGAAGGTTTACGTCATCCCATCAAGCAGAGAATCTCCTCCAGCCAACATGCTTACAGAAGTAAGGAACATGAAATAGATGATGGAAGAAGGCAGCCGTGGGTACCGTTTAGCCCTCCTGGCCACCTGCTGAGGCAGGGTCTGTACCTACTGTGGATATCTTACATTCATTGATTGTTTCTCCTTTGCCCCTACTTCCTTACTATCTGGCATGAAAAACATTGGTGGTGGCTAACTTTACAGTTTAGGTTCTAGACGGAGAAATAACCAAGGTGATATCTCTTGGCTACTAGGTGGTTGGTATCTGATGGCCTTGGTGCCTCGCCTGTGTTGCCCACCCTGATTCATTCTCTGCCCTTGTTTGGTCTATGCCCTGGGAAGCTAAGCTCCATGGACTGTAACACCTGGACTCCTTGCTCTCTTGGGTTCTGCCAAGTGGAAGGCACTGGCAAGAGATTGGCGTGCAGGGGGAGAGAGAGTTCGAGGTTTCTCTCCACTCTGTGCTGTATTTTCTTATTTTCTGGCAGTGACTGCTTCCTTCCAAGACAACAGCTCCTGTCAGCAGTCCCTTTTCTGATGGCCCAGGGTCTCACTGGGTTCACAAAACTCCCATTCCTTTCCCCTTGTCTTTTCTTTATTTCCCCCTTGTCTTTTCAAGCAAGCATGATAATAGCTTGCTGCTGCTGCTGCCAGCTTCTGGTTACCTCAACCTCCCTCCTCATTTCCCCCAACTGTGTCCACATCTCATGAATAGTCCCTTCGTTGGAATTTCTTTTTTTTTTTTTAATAATTTTATTTATTTCTAGGAGAGAGAGAGACACACACACACAGCGTGAGCAGGGGAGGGTCAGAGAGAGAGAGGGAGATACAGACTCTGAAACAGGCTCCAGGCTCTGAGCTGGCAGTCAGCACAGAGTCCGACGCGGGGCTCGAACCCACGAGCCGCGAGATCATGACCTAAGCGAAAGTCGGACGCTTAACCGACTAAGCCACCCAGGCTCCCCATAAACATTTTTAAAAATTGGGGGAAAAAAACACAAAAATCTCAAGCCAAAAAACATAATTAGAAGAATGGGAGATGAAAGTTAAGTCATTCTTCACTAAACATTTATGGAGTTCTTATGATGTGCAAATTAGGTGTTGGGAATATCAAAATTGATGTCAGTTGCTGCCCCAGTGTACAAGCCAGCTGGGAGGCAGAGAGCACACAAGTACACACTATGGCATTGTGTGCAAGGTGATTTGTAATAAGGTGGTTGAAGTGCTGTGTTGAAACAAAGGAGAAGTTTACTGATTTATTTCGCAACTTGCATTTATTTTAACACCAGCCCATAAAATGGCCATCTGGGGGGCATGTAAAATCGTAGAGAAACACAATTATCTTTAAAAGATTATTTTCATATTCTGTCTTAGGCTAGGATATTAATTCTCAGTGCAATGGGAAAAAAGATCTGAAAAGAACCCAACAGAGTTATCCCAGTTGTTACCTCTGGGAAATGTAGACTAGGAGAAAAAAAATTTCATCGTCACTTTATACCTTTCTATATCATTTACATGTTTTTCAATTAAACATTAGATTAAAAAATTGGTGGGGCGCCTGGGTGGCTTAGTCGGTTAAGCGTCCGACTTTCGCTTGGGTCATGATCTCACGGTTCGTGGGTTCGAGCCCCGCGTTGGGCTCTGTGCTGACTGCCAGCTCAGAGCCTGGAGCCTATTTCGGAGTCTGTGTCTCCCTCTCTCTCTGGCCCTCCCCTGCTCATGCTGTCTTTCTCTCTCTCTCCTAGAAATAAATAAAAATATATTTTAAAAATTGGTAAAAACTCTATTAACCTCAATTAGATATGTAATTAGACCTCAATGAAATATGTAGTGAGTGAATATAAGTGAAAGAATATAATAAGTATAAGTGAAAGAAAGGAAATAATGCTTGTGGCAGATCTCAGAAAAGAGGATATTGATTTGGGCCTCAAGGAATGAGTAGGAGGAATTCACGGAGTAGAGAAAGGGGAGAGAGAGAATAAAACATAATCACAGAATATCTCATCCTTGTTTCGGATTGTTGTAGTACTTCCTACCTGCGCCTGCAAATTAACTCACTGATAGTATCTTGTCAGAAAACAAATATATATTGAATCCCTGCTCTTTGCCAGTGTAATAGATATCAAGATGGCATGAGAGAGTTCCTGTTCTCTGAGCATTTACAGTCCCGAAGGGGAGTAAGACATTCTCGGAACAGTTAGAGACGGCCCGTGGCTGGGTGCCAGCGGGTTTGGCCCATGAAAGTGCGGGAAAAGCTGAGTCCACTGCCAACATTTGAGCCTGGGAGACTTGGGAAGAGTGGAACCATTTATAAAAATGGAAAGTTAGAAAAAGGGAGCTGTTTTGAAAGCAGATATACCTATAGTAAAATATCACAGTCTCTGGAAATTTCTGTTCGGTATGCTAATGAGCAGGGCTGCCTAAGTAATGTTGGGACTGCAGGGTGCCAGGGACTATAATAATCTTTACCTTTTATTGAATGTAGACTGGGTGCCAGGCAGTGTGCAAAGCCATGTGCACACATCCTCGTTTAATCTCCCCGATGACTCCCTGAGGCCATGGGGACTTCTGTTTTTCAGATGAGGGAGGTGAGACTTGAAGAGGCTGGGTCATCTGCTAAGGCTTTGCAACCAGTGGGAAAGTGGCAGATTAGGATTTGGACACAAGCCTGTCCAACTCCAAATCACTGTGACACAGTGACACTATGCTGTGTCATTCAGGAGGATGTAGAAGATACCAAATCTGCCCTCAGGTGCAAGGTGAAGAAGGTATAGGGAGGAGCGTGGCAGGCATTGACCAACTCCTCCCCCATGCGGCTCTCCATGCTCGCCACCACATCATTATCCAAGGAAATTTGGAGGAAGCAATAACTGTGGACTGGAGTGGACAGGGATGGCCTCAGGAATGAGTTGTGTTTTGGGCCAGACTGTAAAGGGTGGATTGAATCTGAATAGAGGAGGGAATGGAGGAAATGGCATTCTACGGGGAGGCAGCAGAAAAGGCAAAGAAGAGGAGATGGGCGTGGGTGAGGCTTGCACGGAATGGAAAGTCAAATCTAGAAAATGAGATATGGAAGGCCTAGAATGTCCTCACATCTACCAACGAACAGGCCTTAAAGGGATTTTGAAGGAGATGGGAGGCGGTGGAAGGAGCATATCTGGCACCCTTAAAAAGTGATCTTTTTGCATGGGCTGCAGTATTCACAATGGGATTGGAATTAGTCATTAAACCTGGATCAGACCTGGTCTAGAGTGACAAGAGGAAAAATGAGAAGAAAGGAGGCGGAAGTGAGAAATGTTTTGAGGAAAAAAATAGAGATGCTTGGCAATTGATTGGATTCAGAAAGAGAGGGAAAGAAATAGACCAGAATCTAGAATTTGATGTGTGGGTGGCTGGGAGCTTTGAGATCGGGAGCAAGAACAGACTGAATTTGCTTTTAGTGACTGTGATGGAGCCTTTCTTCGGGAAGAGCAGGTAGAATGTGGAGAATAAAGGACAGAGGAATATTCTGAGGAGGATGAAAAGCCTGGGAAAGAGAGGGAGGGAGGGAGGGATGAGGGGGGGAGAGAGAGGAAGCGAGAGCTATCAATCAGGGGATCAAAGAGTCAAGAAAACCATTGGGGAGAGGGAGGAGGTCTCAGAAAAGGCAGAGGTGATGTCCAGGGTCAAATAGTACAGAGATGGCAATAAGAATCACAACAGAAAAGAGACCACTGGCTTTGAGAAAATCAATACGCCCTCCCATAGTAAATCACTTTGAGCAGACTTTCATCTCAGTAAAAACTACCAAACAAGGTGAAGGATGCTGGAAGATGGCGCTGAGTCTATATCAATGCAGCTAATATTTCCTGAGCACCTTCTACGTGCTCAGGCTCGGGTGATGGCCTGATTCTATCCTGTTGATAAAGCCAGTATTATGAATGTCTTCTTAGAGCGGGAGACAGAAGCTCAAGGAAGTTAATTAACTCTCCCAAGGCCACATAATGGAAGTAACAGAACTAGGATATCAAAACCAGGTCTGCATGGTCCTAAAGGCCCCACTGTTCCCGTCTCACCACTGTGTCTGTGCTGAAGTGTGCACTGATGGCTCCATAATTATAATAGTATGATCATCTACCATCAAATGAACACTTTCTGGGCACTAAGTACGGGGCCAAGTAGTTTATATATATTTATTTTATTTGATGACACCCTTTGAAGTAGGTATCCTTAATTCTATTTTGCAGATGGGCAAAGCGAAGCTCAGAGAGGTGAAGTGAATGACCAAAGTTACGCAGCTAGAAAGTAGTTGAAGTGGGCTGTGAATGAAGCTGTGGACTTCTATTGCCTTTCCAGAATTTCTTTTTTTTCTTTAATTTTTAATGTTTATTTATTTATTTTTATATTTTATTTATTTCTAGGAGAGAGAGAGAGAGA
>JAESUZ010004424.1:0-69915 GCA_017311185.1 Proteles cristata cristata | reverse complement strand
AATTTAAATGAAAACTTAAAAAAAAAGAAAGACATAAGTGTTTCTTCACATACATGTAGAAGCATGTGGAAAAATTAAGGGGTGTCTGGCTGGCTCTGTCAGAAGAGCATGTGACTCTTGATCTCAGGGTCATGAGTTCAAGCACCACATTGGGCATGGAGTCTACTAAAAAAAAAAATGTTAGAGCCCCCTCCCGAAAAAGTACTATGGTCATTTCATTCAGACAAGGAAAAAAAGATACTGGGATATAATATGAAACTATATGAATTCTTTTTGAAATTCTATGATTATTCTATGAAAGTATATGTTGGAGATTCTGATCAACGTAAGAAGGTCAAATAAACAAACAAATACAATGTATAATTACTAATCACCATTAGCTGCAGATAATATGACTGCATACAAGGAAAACAATAAAATACAAAAGAATATTTAAATTAATATATTTAAGTACTTTATGTTAATTAAATCTGAAAAATAAGCTTTCCTGTACATCGGGAATAAACATTTATAAAATAAAATAAATAAATGAAATCTTCACATTGAACAAAGAAAAATACCTAGATATAAACGCAATTCAGGAATGTCTGAGACTCATGATGAACACCTAACAATTTTATTGAAAGGCCTGAAGTACTTAAAATAGTTAAGTATTTGAAATTAAATATGACAAAAGAGTCAGGAAATATTTTTAAGAATAACAAAAATTAGTGACCAACATTCAAAATATGCTATAAAACGGGGTGGGGGGGAACCTTAAAACAAAATCTTAATGCTGTAAGAACATAATTCTAGGTACAGTAAAATGGCCAGTAACAGAGTCAAGTACATGTAAGATTTTAGTATGTGCTAAAAGTAGCTTAACATCAGTGAGGAAAGGATGGCTCATTTAGTAGATGGTGCTGGAAAAACTAGTTAATAATTTGACAAAAAGTTAAGTCTCTCCTCATATAATATATCCGAATAAAATTCAGATAAAATAAATTGTAAGGAACCAAAAAATGTTGAAGAATATATATGTAAAGAGAAGGACAATGGTCCTTCTAAGAATGGAATTAAAGGCAGAGCCCATTAAGAAAAAGATGACAGCATACATTATATGAACATGTTAAGCTGCTATATACTGTATGCCTCAAAATGAAAACAGGCAGGATTTAAATGCAAATGACTGAAAAATATTTGCATATGACAAAGCTGTTACATATTGTGTACGTAAAAATCTACTATACTATTATAAACCCAAGACAGAAAAATGCTCAGTAGGAAAATGTGCAAAGGACATGTACAGAAAGTTGTAAAAAATAAGAAAAAATGCAACTGACAAAAAAGGTATACCTTTGTTTCATTTCACCACTAATCAAATAAATATGAATTAAGCCAGATGAGTTATCATTGTTCATTGCTGATTAGGGCATAAATTGGTTATCTTGCTGTAGAACATGTTGGCAATATTTTGTAATCTTCGTACAAAATTATATGTACTCATTGACTGAACAATTCTACTTCTAGGAATTTACTATAAATAGGTAATTCCATTAAAAGGACAATTTCAAAAGTGTGCAAAGATGCATGTTCAAGGATATCCAAATATAGTATTGCTTATAATATAAAAATAGGTAATCACTCTAAATCATTCATCAGTGTAGTCCAATTAAGGAAACATATACAGAGGCGCCTGGGTGGCTCAGTCAGTTAAGCGTTGGACTCTTGCTTTCGACTCAGGTCATGATCTCACGGTCTTAGGATTGAGCCCTGCATTGGGCTCTACACTAACAGCACCGAGCTTGCTTGGGATTCTCTCTGTCTCTCTGTCTCTGTCTCTCTCTCTCTCTGCCCCCCCAAAATAAATGAATAAACATTAAAACATAATTAACTAGAGGGTATCAACTTAGGATTTGAGCTGGCAGAATAAATAAGCTTTAAACTTGAAGATAGGTCCATAAAGATTATCTAGCCTAAGGAACACAAAGAAAAAATAATGTAGAAAATAAACAGAGACTCCAATATTTGTGGCAAACCAAGCATGTCGACACACACATAATTAGATTCTCAGGAAAAGCAAGAGAGAGGCAGAAAGAATATTTGAAGAATTAATGGTGAAAAAATATCCCAGTCATGGTGAATAACATTTACCTGTACATCTAGGAAACTCAACATACTCCAAGTAGGATAAACTCAAAGTGTCCCCCAAATAAACACATTATAATTAAACTGTTGAAAGACAAAAAGAAAATCCTAAAAACAGCAGGAACAAAGTGACTTATCTCAGAAAAAGCATCTTCAATAAAATGAACATCTAATTGTTCATCTGAAATGTAAATTCCTTTTATGATTTGAAATGCACTCAGAAGCTATGAATAGAACTGGACAAAGTGCATCTACAGAAAATCTACAGCTAGCATCACACATAATTATGAAAGAGTGAAAACATGGCCACTAATATCAGGAACAAGACAGGGATATCTTTTCTTGCTACTTTTATTCAACATTGGATTGAGGTTTTAGCCAAAGCTAAAAACAATTTCAGCAAGGTTGAAGGATCCACAACCGATATACAAAAATTATTTGGATTTCTGTATGAAATATCAAGAATAAAAATTAAAATTAAAAAAAGACAAAAATAGCTTCAAAAAATAAAAATACTTAGGAAAAGTTTAACAAAAGAAGTGTATGGCTTGTACCTTGAAAACAATGAAGTTTTTTTGAAAGAAAAATAGGAAAATCTAAATAGCTGGAAAAATATCCTGTGTTCATGGTTTGTAAGATTTAATTTTGTTAAGATGCCAATATTCACTAAAATGATCTACGTATTCAATGAAGTGGCTATTAGTATCCCTGTTGACTTCTTTGTTCTTTGTAAAAATTGACAAAATTATCTTAAAATTGATACAAAAACTCAAAGGACTCAGAATAGCCAAAACATTCTTGGAAAAGAGTATGGTTGTAATATTTACAATTCCTAATTTCAAAACTCCCTGTAAAGTTACAGTAATCAAGGCAGTGTAGCATTGCCATGGAAATGGACGTATAGATTAAAGGAACATAATTAAGGGCACAGAAGCAAGCCCTTATATTGTGGTCAGTGGATTTTGACAGAAAGTGACAAGAAAATATAATGGTGACAACACACTTGGAAAAACGGTGCTTGGACAATGGGATATCCACATGCAAATGGATGAATTTGGATATCTACTTCATACCACATATAAATATTAACTCAAAATTGACCTAAATGTAGGAAGTTAAGTATACAGCTCTTCAGGGGGAAAAAAAGCATAGGCAAGAAACTTCATGACCTTGAATAAGACAGAAGTTTCTTAGCCCTAGGACATAAAATTTTATGTTCCCACAATAAACCTGTGCACAAATGTTCACTGCAGTTTTATTTGTAATAGCCAAAAGCTGCAAACAGCCCGGATGTCTTTCAGTGGGAGAATGGACAAATTGAAGTTCACTTTTACTATAGAATACTACTCATAAATCAAAGGAATGAACTACTGATACACATAACAGCTTGAATGAACTTCACGGATAAGTGAAAAAAAAAAAGCCAGTCTCAAAAGGTGATATTCTATATGAGTTCACTTATATAACATTCTTGAAATAGCAAAACTATAGAGATGGAGAACAGATTAGTGGTTGTCATGGATTAGGGATGGGAGTCTGTAGGGAAGTTGTCATCATTATGAAAGGGCAACACAAGGGGCCTTTGTGATGATACAACTGTTCTGTATCTTTTAAAAATTTTTTCAAATTATTTTGACGGAGAGAGAGAGAGAGAAAGAGAGAGAGAGAGCAGGAGAGGGGCAGAGAGAGAGGGAGAGAGAGGGAATCCCAAGCAGGCTCCACACTGTCAGTGCAGAACTTGATGTGAGGCTCAGTCCCACGAACCATGAGATCATGACCTGAGCCAAAAATCAAGAGTCAGATGCTTAACAGACTGAGCCGCCCAGGCGCCTCAACTGTTCTGTATTTTGACTGTGATGGTGGATACACAAACCCACACATGTGATAAAATTGCATGGCTCTAAGTACACACGTGCAAACACCCAAATGAATGCAAGTAAGACAGGGGTCATCTGAATAAAAAAGTAACGTATACAGGGGAGCATAGGATAGTTCCCCACAGGTGTATTTAACAGTTTTCACTGTAGGAAATAAAAATGTTCTAGGATTTCATTCATTTTACCTAAACAGAGAATTGGGCCTCTAATATAAATAAGTATTTGTATAGTAGATGTATGACTTTCAAGATCTAAAGGAAATCAAACAGTACTATTTATTGATGTAAAAATGGAGGATGAATTACATAAAATAACATGTAATTAGATGATTCTAAAGTTTGAGATTGTTATAACTTAATGTTATATACACTGCCATGTTGTGAAGTTGCTGCATCAACTCAGTTAAATATGTTATCACAAATATTTAGTGAACAGAATATAAATAGGTAGAGTTTTAATATAAAGGGCAACTTTACTTGATATTTTCTTTTTCAGAATATTTTGAAAAAGGACACCCAGGTGACAATTACATGCATAATAAGACCAGAGATGTTGTATTTAATTTTAAAGTTTGTTTTATAGTAATTGAATAAATTACCTTTACTTTCACATTTTGAAATTTTGTGTCCTAATTAAGAGTAATTAAAAGTCAATTTTTAAGTAGAAGAAAAAACACAAGATTCATCATCATTTCTCAAATTAGAAGACAAAGAGATGCAAAATATTCATAAGATTGGATCCAGAATGCATATAGAATTTGTATTAATCAGAAAGAGAAGGACAGACAATATTCAAATGTCCAATAAGTATATGGAAAGCTTAATGCTTATCATATTAATTCATAAATGCTTAATCTAATTAGTTCTTAGGCAAATATAAATTAAAATTGTGATGAAATAATACTACACAGTATCCAAAATGACTGTAATTTTCAACACTGACCTTATCAAGTGTTATAATATATAGAGTGTTATAATATATAGAGTGACAAGAATCCTATACACTTCTGGTGAGTGAGGAAATTGAAAAAACTACTTTTAGCAATAAAGCTAAATAAAGCTGAATACATACCCTATGACCTGCAAATTTACTCTGAAGTATATACCCAACAGAAATGTATATGTCTACCGAAAGAAATAAATATCTATAGTCCTATTCGTGGTAATAGACTAAAACTTGAATTCGGGACAATATCTCATCAATAGTAAAATTGCAGATATTTATATAAGTGAATACTATATAGCAATGAAAAATAATTAATCGCAAGGAGAAATCTATTATCACTATATGAATTAAAGAAGTAATATGTGTGACAACTTTGTATAGAACAAAACACACAAATATACCCATAAATAAGTACAAGTAAAACTGGGAAAGCTGAATAAGATAGGTGGATTATATCAATGTCAATATCTTGATTGTGATATTGTATTATAGTTTTACAAGATGTTATGATGAGGGAAACTGAATAAATGTACATGGGATCTCTCTGTTGTGTTTTGTTTTGTTTTGTTTTTTTTTTTTACAAATTCATGTGAATCTATAATAAACAAAATAAAAGGATTATTTTTAAAATAGGCCATACTATATGAAGCTAATGCTTTTAAAGGTAATTATGTGGAGCACCTGGGTGGCTCAGTTGGTTAAGCTTCCGACTTCAGCTCAAGTCATGATCTGGGTCCATGAATTCAAGCACTGCATCAGGCTCTGTGCTGACAGCTCACAGCCTGGAGCCTGCTTTGGATTCTGTGTCTCCCCTCCCCTGCTAGCTCTTTGTCTCTCTCTGTCTCTCAAAAGTGAATAGATGTTAAAAAAAATTAAGGTAATTATGAGCCTAGAGAAAACTATTTTCAGTGAAATAAATATTTTAGCGTATTTGGCTTCCATCGTCCACAGTATCAGTATCATTGATAGATTCGATTTCTTTGCTAAGATATTACTCAAATACTTTAGAAGTGAACAGGGATGGCTAAGAATTTCTATTCATAACATAACTAGTAATCATTATTCTTTTGGATTGTATGATATTCTCAAAATGAGTATCTATTTGAGATCATTTAAATGGTCCCTGGCTTAGTTATTCCTGGACACATACTACCCACATTTTTGCTCCCCAAACAGAATTCCTATAGGGCCACAGTGCTCACATTGAGTGTCTATGTTTTTTTTTTCAAAACATTTAAAATGTGAGATCATCTATAGTAAAAGAGATTAAGAAGAAGAGGTCTGAGATTAATAATAGCAAAGCATTATATTGCCCTAAAATGTCTGTATTTCTTCCTAAAAGACATAGTTTAAAATCATCTAAGAAGAAAAAAAACCATGCTATTTAGTTGGGGGCTCTTGAATTCTGTTTCTACCATGTAAGAAAATATAAACAGAATTCTATTTTTAAAATATCTAAGGACTTATTTATCTGGATATCTCATTCATACCATATTCATAGCAGGTGGTTTTCAGTTATTGAATGAATGAGTATTTGAATGAAATTGAATTGGTTATATAAGACCATCCAGTATTATAAGCAAAAGGAAAATATTGTAGGCAAAATATTATATATATACAAGATATATATATAGAGAGATATATACAGTTTGAGGTAAGCCTACCATAGTGAAGCTTCCAGCCAAATGGAAAAAAAAAACGGTTCATGTACGAGAAAAGAGGAAGGTGAGGCTAAAGAAGTGGGGGTCCTAGGTTGTGTATGGACATTGAAAATCATGTTGCAGGGGCACCTGGGTGGCTTAGTCAGTTAAGCGTCCAACTTCCGCTTAGGTCATGATCTCGCGGTTCGTGGGTTCGAGCCCCGCGTCGGGCTCTGTGCTGACTGCCAGCTCAGAGCCTGGAGCCTGTTTCGGTCTGTGACTTCCTCTCTCTCTGACCTCCCCTGCTCACGCTGTCTCTCTCTCTCTCTCTCTCTCTCTCTCTCTCTCTCTCTCTCTCTCTCCTAGAAATAAATAAAACATTAAAAAAAAAAAAAGAAAGAAAATCATGTTGCAAAGGCTTAATATTATCTGACGGGCACTGGAGGGTCCTGATTACGTAAAAATGGAATACTTTCTTATTAGGTAAAGTAAGTGATGTATAGCATTCTCCTCGGATGCGAATCCAATAGCAGATGGATGAATCAGTTAATTTTCACACATACTGCTTCTCCATTTGTACCATTAACTTTCAATAACATTATACAAATATGGGACACATTCAGGGAGAATTTCAGTTCCTGAAAATAGTGGCAGTTTGGTAGAAAGGCTTCCATCTGTCTTATACTGTATATAGCTCAACCCCACCCAAAGTCAGTGATATTTATTATAGCGATCATGGATCTTGATCTTTAGAACACGTTATACTTCGGGGCGCCTGGCTGGCCAAATCAGTTAGGCATCCAACTCTTGATTTCAGCTCAGGTCATGATCTCATGGTTGTGAGACTGAGCCCCATGTTGAGCTCCATGCTGGACATGGAGCCTGCTTCAGATTCTCTCTCTAGCTCTCCCTCTGTCCCTCCCCTGCTCATGCTCTCTCTCTCAAAAAAAAGTTATAATCAAATTCTCAAGCAGTCACGAATTTTCAAATGAACTAAGGCCTTTCTCAGCATTCATACCCACTTATATCCATAATATATATGTGTGTATATGCTTTTGAAAAATCAAGGATCATAAAATGCCACAGATCACAGGAGCACATGATATTGAGAGGCAGATTTTTAATGAGTAGATAAAAGGACAACCTACAGCAATCTCTAGTACTGTAAATGGCACAAAAAATGTTATTTTACTTTGTAAGAAAAAAAACAGCGCATAACAGTGTGCAATATCCTCTTATAAAAATATATTAAGAAAGCAAACCACAGACCTGACTTCTCCTATATATTAAATGGTAATCACTGATAATATGTGATTCTGTAAAGAGAGACCCAGAAATGTAGAAAACATGTGACATCTCCACATGCCTATAGTCTCTTTTAACATCCAATTTCTAGAATCAAGTTGGAAATAATCATGTCCTCCTTTACCCTACCCATTGATCATTGATGCTCAGATCTGAAAATTATGTGGTAAATGTGATGTCCTTTTTGCCACAAAATATAAAATCCTGCTTGACATTGGTAGTATTCAAAAGGCAAGTAGATAGACACATCCATGATGTTTTGTAGTTACCAAGGGTTCAACATAAAACTCTTAAATATCTGGATGAGGCAATTGATGTCCTTCAACTGATGTCAAGCCTTATGATCCATAGTATGTTTCTTTTTTATATTGGATCTTCTTGGGGTAAAGAATGAAATTCCGATTAATTAAACTAACCACACTTGGCTTTATGCAGCCGAACTTGGGAAAAACAAATTAGTAAAAGCTTCATCGTCAAAAACATGCGCAAGAAGAACCAACTTCACAGTGGCCACAAAACGAATACCTGGCTGAGTTATAACTGCAAACAAACTAAGGATATCACGATGGTCTATCTGCACCATATATGTCACTTTGCACACTTCCTTCCTCATATGCAAGACATTATCAAGTCCCATCCATTTTACCTGTATATTGAAAAAATATTTTTATTTTTTTAATGTTTATTTATAGTTAGAGAGAGAGCGTGCATGCAAGGGAGGGGCAGAGAGAGAGGGAGACACAGAATCCGAAGCAGGCTCCAAGCTCTGAGCTGTCAGCACGGAGCCCGATGTGGGGCTCAAACTCACAAGCGGGGAGATTATGACTTGAGCCAAAGACGGATGCCTAACTGACCGAGCCACCCAGGTGCCCCGAATAAATATTTTTAAAAGATATATTTTTAATCCATCCCAGTTTCTCATTCCACCAGGACCCAAGCCACTGTCATGTTTTCCTTGCACTACGTCACAGCTTCCTAATAATTTCCCCACTTTGCCTTTTGTTCTCTTTCAAGCAGTGGCCCCACCAATTCAACCAAAATTATTTTTATAACATGTAAATCTCAACATGTAAGCTTCCTGCTTAAACCCTTCGCTTGGGGTACCTGGGTGGTTCAGTCGGCTGTGCGCTCAACTATTGATTTCTGCTCAGGTCATGATCCCTGGGTCGTGGGATCAAGCCTGTTTTGGGTTCCATGGTAATGTGGAGCCTGCATAAAATTCTCAATCTCTCTCTCTCTCTCTCTCTCTCCTTTTGTCCCTCTTCCCCACTTTCTCTTTCTAAAATAATAATTAAAAATAAAACCTTCTATTGCTTCCCACCACATTTACTGAGGGATAACAAACTCTGGTTCTTGGGCCAGGACACTTGAGCTTCAATCCGGACTATACTGCAAACTAGTGACCATGGGCCAGTGAGGTCACTTAACCTCTGTGTTTTTCATTTATTATTAAAATGAGAGTATTAACAGCACCTACCTCATAAGGTCTTGGTGAGGATTCAGTGTGATGACACAAAGGACTTAAAAATTTCTGATCCTCTTATAATCTTATTACTCTGAACACTAAACACTTAGATACCATCTTGTATGACTTCACAGTTGTCTGTCTCTCTAACCTCATCTTGTGCCACTCTTCCCCTCACTATGCTCCAGTCATACTGGCCTTCTTATCGTTTTTGTGCAAATTCATACAGCACGTTCCTACTTCAAGAAGTTTGTACACACTCCTCCATCTGCCGATTCTTCTTTCACTTGGTTGGTGCCTACTCATTTTTTTTTGGTTTCAGCTTGACAGTTATTACCCACTGGGGCACTTGGTTAAGTGTCCGACTCCAGTTCAGGTCATGATCTCACAGTTGGTGAGTTCAAGCTCCGTATCGGGCTTTGTGCTGACAGCTCAGAGCCTGGAGCCTGCTTCGGATTCTGTGTCTCCCTCTTTCTCTGCCCTTCCCCTGCTCATGCTTTGCCTCTCTCTATATATTCAAAATTAATAAAAGTTAAAAAAAAATTTAGGGTCAGCTGGGTGGCTCAGTCGGTTAAGTGTCCTACTTCAGCTCAGGTCATGATATCTTGGTTCGTGGGTTTGAGCCCCACATCAGGTTCTGTGCTGACAGCTCAGAGCCTGGAGCCTGTTTCAGATTTTGTGTCTTCCTTTTTCTCTGCCCCTCCCCTGCTCGCACTCTGTCTCTCTCTGTCTCAAAACTAAATAAACATTAAAAACATTTCTTTAAAAAATTTTTTAAAGGGGCACCTGAGTGGCTGAGTTGGTTAAGCATCTGACTATTGGATTTTAGCTCAGTCATGATCTCACAGTTTGTGAGTTCAAGCCCCATGTCGGGCTCTGCACTGACAGTGTGGAACCTGTTTGGGATTCTGTCTCCCTCTCTCTCTGCCCCTCCCCTGCTCACTTTTTATCTCTCCCTCTTTCTCAAAAATAAACATTTAAAAAACTTTTTAAAAGTTATTTTCCACAAGGGAGTTTTTCCTAACCATTTAACGTAAAGTATCTCACACTATATTCTATTACACCTACTTTTATTTTCTTTCCTAGAACATATTTACATTTTTATTTGCATGCTTATTTTTGTTTAATATCCGTGTCCCTCGCTAGACTGGTAGGAAACCTTTATGGCAGGAAACACCTTTTTCTCAAAGTATCTGCAGACCTTTAAAAATTATCTGGTATAAAGTAGGTTCCCAATAATTTGCTGAAAGGGAAAGAAATATTTAAACGAAATGAATGTACCATTGTTTATATAAACCAGTAGGAAATGAAACAGATTATAATGGGAGGGACAAATCTTAGACTCAAAGTATCTAATGTTAAGAACAAAATGTGAACAAAAGCATTGTTAGGATGATAAGTAATATTCTAAAATATATAGTAGTTGACTAGTTTGTCAGGAACAGGGTGAATAGTAAAAACAGGTATAATAATGGATAAAATTAGAGAGTCAGCTTGAGGCCAGATCAATGTTTTGTCCCTAGATTTTATATATTTTTGTATCACATGAAACACATATAATCTTTGACACACAGTATGACATACTACATATTATGCCAAAACAAAATGGTTATTCGTCCTTTCAACAATAAATGTTCAGTCACTAATTTGTATTATCTGATGTTCATTCCACTTGCCCACTTCTCTATTTAACTAAGCTTTTAGTTGGTTTTGAAACTATCTATAGCAAGTTGTCCACTCTTGAAAATTTCACACTATAATGTTTTCACTCCTGAAAGCTCCATAAGAGAGAAAACATGACAATTTCGTGCTTTGTAAATGCCCTTGGTTATAAATGGACAGTGAGCTTTCTTCACAGCAGATTTATATGAATGGACCTCCTGGCATCTACAGATTTCCAGGGTTGATTCTTTGAAGATGGTGGAGGCCTGAGTAATCATACTTTAGGGATTTCTGTTTTGAAGGCAAGCATGGGCCATCTTAGCAGTTTTATGTAAAGGAATGTTATCTTTCAATTAAAATAATGTAGAAAAAGATTCCAAGTGTTTTCTGCTGACGTTTCCAGGTGCATAATGTTTGTCTCCCAGGAGTAAAACATATTAAAGAATCCTGCTGCTGGCAGTGAACTAGAGAGTTCAAGTAGTACAGCTACCTGCTCCTAGGTAAGACAGCCCCAAACCAGAGTTACCGATTCCATTATTAAACACTACAGGGGAAGAGGATACTTGCAATATGCTTATTTTTGGAGTCTAGAAATAATGATGCAGATTACTCTTACTATTTCTGGAAAAGCAGTATATGGTTCCCTTTTTAGTTATGTTTTAAAAAATTTTAAATGTTAATTTTGAGAGAGAGAGAGAAGAGTAAGGGAGGAGCAGAGACAGAGGGAGACACAGATTCCGGAGCAGGCTCCAGGCTCTGAGCTGTCAGCACAGAGCCCGACGCGAGGCCCAAACCCACTAACCATGAGATCATGACCCAAGCCGAACTCAGAGGCTTAACCGACTGAGCCATCCAGGAGCCCCATTTTTAGGTATTTGTTTCAAATGAGGTTCTTCTAGGGGCACCTGGGTGGCTCAGTCGGTTAAACGCCGACTTCAGCTCAGGTCATAATCTCGCAGTTCGTGCGTTCGAGCCCCACGTCGGGCTCTGTGCTGACAGCCAGCTCAGAGACTGGAGCCTGCTCCAGATTCTGTGTCTCCCTCTCTCTCTCACCCTCCCCTGTTCATGCTGTCTCTCTCTCTCTCACAAATAAATAAAAAACATTTAGAAAAATAAATGAGGTTCTTTGAGTCAGCAGTTTGGGAATCATATCTCTTTTCAGGATACTTCTTTATACTTTATCCCAATTGTTTCCTCCCTATATAACCAACCCATTACACAGTAAACTTCTAACTCAATTTGATGTCTTATGCTCTCAAACTCTTTTTCCTTGGGTATTTTCTCATCCAGCACCCCTTTCTTCTACAGATCTGTTGTCCAGTGACATTAAGATGGATGATAATGAGGTGACCAGGCAAATGACTCTTAGCTCGTGTGATGATTAGCTAATGTATTGCCTTTAATGTTTTCACCCTCTTAATTAAAGTCCTTAAAGAGTGATGAACACTGAGAATAATATAAAGAACTGTTGTGTAAAACTTTGCATAATAAGACCTCTGATTGCCTTTCAAATCATTCTGTTTACTATTTTTTTTAATGTATGTATGTTTGTTTATTTTTATTTAGAGGGCATGAGCATGGGAAGGGCAGAGAGGGGGGGGGAGAGAGAGAGAATCCCAAGTAGGCTCTGCACTGTCAGCACAGAGTCTGATGCAGGGCTTGATCCCACGAACCATGATATCAGGACCTGAGCTGAAATCAAGAGTCAGACTCTTAACTGTCTGAGTCACCCAGGTGCCCCTCATCCTACTTACTTTAAGTTGAAAAACTTAGAGGTTGAGACCATAAAGGGAATATTTTCATACTAAAGTGTATAATAAACATAAGGCAATCCTGTTATCAGAGAAACTGCTCCATTGACTATATCAAAAAGGACTTCTCTGTAAATACCCAGTCAGTTGCATTGACTTAAAGAATGTTAAATTTTCCTTTTTCGAAATAATATAAAATCTATCTTTTCTAAAAAATGGTTAATAGCATCACTCATCATCAGGGAAATACAAATCAAAATCATGAGGGGTCCGCCTCACACATGTCAGAGTGCCTAAAATTAACAACTAAAGAAAAACCAGATGTTGGGGAGGATGCAGAGAAAGGGGAACCTTCTTGCACTGTTGGTGGGAATGCAAACTGGTGCAGCCACTCTGGAGAACAGTATGGAGGTTCCTCAAAAATTTAAAAATAGAACTACCTTACAATCCAGCAATTGCACTATTAGGCACTTACCCAAAGAATAGAAAAATAAAGATTCGAAGGGGTACGTGCACCCTGATGTTTATAGCAACACTATCAACAATAGCCAAGCTATGGAGAGAGCCCAAATGTCCATCAACTTATGAATGGATAAAGAATATGTAATACACACACACACACACACACACACACACACACACACACACACAGTGGAATAATACTCAGCTATCAACAAAAATGAAATCTTGCCATTTATAATGACATGGATGGAGCTAGAATGTATAATGCTAAGCGAAATAAGTGAATCAGGGAAAGACAAATACCATATGATTTCACATATATGTGAAATTCATAAGACAAACAGATGATCAAATGGGAAGAGGAAAGAGGGAAGAAGACCACAAGAGACTCTTAATGACAGAAAACAAACCAAGCGTTGATGGAAGGAGGTAGAGATGGGTCTTAAGGAGGGCACTTATGATGAACACTGGGTGTTGTATTTATAAATCACCAAATTCTACTCCTGAAACGAATATTGCTGTGTATATTACCTAATACTTAAATTTGAAAAGTGGGAAATATCAGTATTTGTTTTTAAGAAATCCTAATCATCTCCATGTCCCTGCAATTTTTTTGGAATAATGGCATGGACTGATATTCAATAATAATTGTACAGTATTATCTGTTTTGGGTTTTATCAGTTGTTTTTTAATTTTGTAATCATATTTGCTACATATGATTTTAAACAATTTTTAAAATGATGAAAAACTTGGAAATACTTCTCTGCTGGCACCATCAGTTGAAATTTACCTGGGAAGGGGCGCCTGGTTGGCTTAGTCGGTTGAGCGTCCGACTTTCGCCTAGGTCATGATCTCACGGTTCGAGGGTTCGAGCCCTGCGTTGGGCTCTGTGCTGACTGCCAACTCAGAGGCTGGAGCCTACTTCAGAGTCTGTGTCTCCCTCTCTCTCTGACCCTCCCCTGCTCACGCTCTCTTCCTCTCTCCTAGAAATAAATAAAAATATTTTTAAAAAAAGACATTTACCTGGGAAATATTTTATTATACCAAATAAATGTTTGAAATACAACCTTAAATAATAGTTGATGTATTGGCTTTTTTAAAAAATCCTATTATTGTTGATACCACTGGGAAAGACTTTAAGTATCATCTAGTTCAGATATTTCTCTTTTTTAAAAAATTTTTTACCTTTATTTATTTTTGGGAGACAGAGTGTGAGCAGAGGAGGGCAGAGAGAGAAGGAGACACAGAATACGAGGCAGGCTCCAGGCTCCAAGCTGTCAGCACAGAACCTGACATGGGGCTCGAACCCACAAACCGTGAGATTGTGACCTGAGCCAAAGTTGGCCGCTTAACCAACTGAGCCACCCAGGCACCCTTGCACCATCTTTAAATTGCTAAATCAATTCTTCCTTTCCTTCCTTTGGTGATTCCAAGGAAAACTTTGCTCAGTTTGTCAACCCTATTTTGCAAGGAGCTTTCCTTTTCAATTTTCTACCAACTTACTGTTTTCAAGGTCAGCATATTATATATATAATTATTTCGTTCATTGTGAACTTTTACTGGTTTAATGTGGCATGCTATCTTTCACAGAAATTGTATTACCAAGTCACTGATTAGTAAGCAAAGACTTAGTCCAAAGGTTTCTAACTAGTAGAAGTTTTTATGAATCTTCAGGCAAGTTTTTTCTCCTTAACTTACCTTTGTAACTTTAAAGCTTTTGAATGTTGGGGAAAAAAGCTTAAGTGACTCTGCAGAGTTATGTCCTAGCTTATGGTGTGGTATTTACTAAATGCTTTTTCTAGAAACTCTTAAAACTCATTTTCTTTCACAATATCAATTTCATCACAAAGCTTGCATTTAATTATCTCATCCAAATATTCCCTGGTTGGAACTACAGTTGAAATTGTCTTTTCTGGTGCTGAAGATAATAAACGTTGCCTAGGTGCCTTGAAATTTCATAGGTAGTCTGATCTGATTAAAAATGGATAATGCTTTTACCTTCTATATGATCATAATGGAAACATTCTGAAAATCAGAAAAGATATAATTAAAATTGATGATTTAAGATATAATTGGATTCAAGTAACACTAGGAGAGCCCACCTATCGTTAGTATAACATCATGAAATTCCCCCAGCTGCTAAGGAATCATTTTATGTCCTTGGAGCTAAAGTGATTTGCTACATAGTTGGAAAGCAATATTTGGTTGTGTTTATGTTTTAACCAATATTCTGTTATCCTAATTTGCATTCATACCATTAGATGAGTCATGTCACAATTTACTTATGCCAACCAAGAACAGGGATAGAATTTATGGGGTATCTGAAGGCCATAAACTTAAGAGAATGAATATACATTCTTTACATTTTGGGGATCTGGACCAATAAAAAAATCTCAACCACTAACAAAAAAGAACCCTATAAGGATGAAGAAGATGAAAAGGTCAAGCAAAGGAGGAAATCTGAAATTACGATGGGATTTTAAAAAATAAATTTTGATCAATTGCTTAGAAATCTTTTCAAGTTTATTCATTTCTTTTTCTCCTATGTCAAGGGTAGTTAACTGCTTATGAGAAACTGCACTGAGACAAAATAAGTTGGGGATGGAAATAGTTGGAGCGAACTTGAACACCCTGGATGGCATTTAAATCAGCAGGTCCTAATGATCGACGACTAAGGATTCTAAAAGCAATGGCGCATGTTATTGCAAAGCAACTTGGCTGCTATTTTGAGGAAGCTGCTCAGGGCAGAAGTGCCAGAAGTCTGAAATAGAGTTCAATGCCCAATTTTACTAAAAGGATGATACTGGAAAATTGTAGACCTGTGAGCTTAACTTCAGTACCTGGGATGATAGTGGGAAAAGTCATTACACTATCAATTTGAAAATGCCTCCAGGGGCACAAAATGCTAAATAATGAGCAACATGGCTTCACAAAGAACAAGTAACATCAGGCATATTTTATTCCCCTCTCTACCAAATTGATATCATTTATAGAAAGGGAGAAAAGAATCATTATGTGGTTGCAAACGCCATTTTAATATTTCCATATTACAAAGTCAATCTTTTCCATATTCTTCTCGAGGGCTAATCTTCAGAGTAGGTAGTTGGGGTGTTATTTCAGAGACTCCAGGAAGATTTCGCTGCCCTCCAAAGCAAGATATTAATATTTAATACTTTATTTCTTTGGCTTAAGCCTCCGTGACACTACTAATGAGCTGTGTCACTTTGAGAAAACGAATAAACGTTTCTGAGTTGGCTTCCATATCTGTGAAAATTGAAGCTCTCTTCCAGCTGTCTTGATCTGTTCCTGAAAAATGAGTTACAAATTCAAGATAACACTTCAAACTGATTCATTAAATACAAGAAGTTTCTGAAACTAGAGTCTAAAGTCATGCAAATGATGTGACACAAACATAAATAAATGGAAGTAAAAATTACATTAGAAAATGGCTTGTAAGGAAGACAATGATACAGACAAATAATAATCAGTAACATGATATGGTGCACCTGTGTGATAGGAATTTATCAGATTTTTTACATTTTAGCATTAAAAGAGATAAAATGCAAAAGAAAACAACTTAAGAATATGGAATGTACAACTTACAGCCATTAAGGATATAATGACAGAACTCGACGACAAAGGAAGCAATATGTAAAACCCAGTAAGTGATATTCTGTCTATGCTTGGGATTGACTAAGTCCTTACCATGGAACAAGGAATCACATTTAGCTTGGGATTCTGTATTTGGAAAAGAATGTAGGCGCTGACCATTGTTTAGGAGACTGCAAATAGGGGCGCCTGGGTGGCTCCGTTGGTTAAGTGTCTGACTCTTGATGTTGGCTCAGGTCATGGTCCCGCGGTTAGTGAGCTCAAGCCTCACCTTGGGCTCTGCACTGACAGCACGGAGCCTGCTTGGGATTCTCTGTCTCTCTGTCTCTCTCTCTCTCTCTCTCTGACCCTCCCCTGCTTGTACACTCTCTCAAAAATAAATAAATAAATAAATAAATAAATAAATAAATAACAATTAAAAAAAGAAGAGTGCAAATAAAAATGATGAAAGAACCGAAGAGACTGGAATATTTAAAGCACTTGTTTTTCTTTGGGGCAGTGTGCACACACACACACAACAAAGAGAGAGAGGGATGTGTATAGTTGCTTTAAAAAAAATACTCTGGGGCTGACTAAATAAGAGGGAGAATGTTGACCCATTAATTGAGTAAAATTAATGCAGTAAATATTTATTTCCTACCAACTCTGTTTACTATCGTCAGAGGGAAAACCACGTGGCATTACCTCCGGTTTTATTGTCGCTAAGAAGACAAAATTCACACAGTCGATCTAAACAAAATAAGGCTGTAACAGATGCATTGTAACCCAAGCCCAAAACGAGTAGCTCGGGCAATAAATAAGGTCAGTGTCTTAGCAAAAAGAGAGTTAAAAATGAGCCACACACGTTTTTCTCAGAGCTGGGACTTCCCTCACTCTCCCTGCTCTTCGCACCTGGCAAAGTTCAGGTCTCTGCATTTGTTAGAACCTCTGGAAAGCTGTTTCTGAACTCTGCTCTCTCCCGTCTCTATAACAATGCACTTCTGCAACTGGGTTAGGCACCCATTTGGTGCTCCCCAGCATCTTGCCCTTGCCTGTGATTTGGTTCTTGCTCTGTGTTATCATTGCCTGTTTCCTTGTCTGTGTGCCCCAATAAAATGTGAGTTCCTTGAAAGCAAAGACCAGGCCTTATTTATTACCCTGTCTGGTATCTGCTACATGACTTAATATATACTAGGAAGTTAATCATACTTGAGGAAAATGAGGAAGACATGAATGCCATATCAATGCCAAGGGCATTTCTTCCATTATAACAACTGGATAACAAAAAGTGGCCAACAGATATCTCTCAAAATGCTCCAGTTGATAAGTAGGGCCAAAGGTGATGTAATGACAAGTGTTTGAGATCATTTGTGATCATTTATGTACATTCCCTTCCAGTTTACATCTTATGTCTCTTTTCTGTCCACTATATTCCATAGTCGCAAAGAACTACAGTGGACCCTTAAACAACATGGGTTTGAACTGCAGAGGTCCATTTATAAGCAAATATTTTGGTAAATACAGTCCAGTACTGTAAATATATTTTCTCTTCCTTATGATTTTCTCAATAACATTGTCTTTTCTCTAGCTTCCTTTGTAAAAATAGAGTATATAATATGTATTGCATACAAAATATGTGTTTATCAACTGTTCTGTCACCAGTAAGGCTTCCAGTCAACAGTAGGCTATTGGTAGCTAAGTTTTTATTTTTTAATTTATATTTTATGATGTTTATTTATTTTTGAGAGAGACACAAGTGCAAGCGATACAGGGCAGAAAGAGAGAGGGAGACACAGAATCTGAAGCAGGCTTGAGGCTCTGAGCTGTCAGCACAGAGCCTGACATGGGGCTCGAACTCACAAACCATGAGATCATGCCCTGACCCAACGTTGGATGCTTAACTGACTGAGCCATCTAGGCAATGCAACAGTTAGGTATTTGAAGAGACAAAAGTTATACAAGAAGTTCTGACTGTGTGGAGGGTGGGTGCCCCTAGCCCTCACACTGTTCAAGGGTCAACTGCACTTGTAGTTCTTTTCTTTAGCAGTTCTTTTAAACACTAAGTCTTTTCTTAACCACTGACTTGCCAACCCTTCCTCTGGATTGACATTCCTGCCCTTGCTTTGTGGTCCGGAGCACCCTGTGCTGAATTCTTAATGAATTCTTTCAAGAGTTCCTTAAGGTAAGAGATAGGGTCTTATTCATTGCTTTATGAACAGTGCTTTGGGAAGGTTTTGGCACAAAACAAGCTCACCATAAATGTTGGGATACTGAATACATGCAAGGATTTGGAAGATCTTATTGAGTAGTTAAATATACCTAAAGAAAATTGATGTCTTACTATACATCGGGCCCCATTCCATGTACTTTTATGGTAATTCGTGAAATTTTTTCAAAGACATTATAAGTAACTAACATCTGAATTTTACAAATAAAGAAATTGAGGCGCAGAAACCTCAGTAATTTGTTCAAGGTTATATACACCTGGCAAGTGTCAGAGAAAATATTATTAAGTACTATATCATACTGTGTTTGTACTTAGGATCTATGCTGTCCACAAATGATGGATTGATTGAGAATGAAGGAATCAAGGCAGAAAAGCCTCCTTACAGAATCCTTACTATGTGGCATGACATGAGCTGAAGAACAGAACATGATGTACAAAAAGGTGTTTTTAAAAATACAAGGCAATAATACAGTTGATATTGTTTTTGAATGTTTATATTGAGAAGTAGTAGAAGACAGACTGGAATAGGTAAAGAGGAAGATTGCAGATAGGATTGATCTCAACGTGTGGAGCTCAGACTAAACAAGAAAGGGTAGGAACACAGTAGCTTCTTGAGTAGGTAAGTGACATGATAAAATAGCTACTGGGAAACTGAATATAAGGGGATTTGCATAGTCATGAATGAGGAGAACTGCCAACCAGTTGGGGTTTTTAAGCCAACATTACTTTGGTAATTTACCAATGCCCAAGGCCTAGCTCTTAAACCAAAAGGTTTAGAAAATCTTTGGGCTTCATAGTGTAAGATTCTTGTATGACTGACCCAAGCAAAATGATCAGTTAGCAAATATTTTTGAGCATCTACTCTACATCAGGAATCATATTAGTTAGACATTGAAGAATGGTCATGGGAATGGACAAGATTATCTCCATGGAGTACAGTAAATATAATCTGAAAGAGAGGATGTGTCTTACAAAAGTGGAAGAAGTGATGGAAATAAGTAAAAGAAGTGGGGGTCCCTTGCTGGTCTAAAAGGCCAAGAAATAATCCCGAAAGTGGTTACAAATACGCAGAGAATTGAAGGATGACTAGACTAAAGGGTAAAATGAAGAAGGACTCCAAGAAGAAAAAACATAACATGTAAAAAAGGCTTGAGATGAGAGAGATGATGTCATGTTCAAAGAACTGAAAGATGTTCTCTATGAGTGGATCAGAGAGGGAAAATTACTCAAGATGGTGTCAGAGAGGAACACTAAAGCTGAAAACCACAAGATCTTACAAAACTTTAAAAATAAGTTATTTTTATCTGTAATGCTATGAGAAATTATAGGAGGGCTTTAGGAGTTCGGGATCAATTCATATAGTTTGGTTTATTATTTAACAACACTCACTCAGACTTCTTCCAATAAACTGGGAGACTAGATAAGTTGACTGGCTCTTATAATCATACCAATTGAAAGTTCTGGATAACATTTTTTTCTACATGCATTGGTAAGGAAGTAAGAAATACACAGTAAAAAAAACCCAATACATCAAAAATCTAAGGAAAGGAAGAAACTGAAAAAGCTGATTAAAGTACTAAAATAAATTTATACATGAGGGGGAATCTTCAACATATGATGAACTTTAACTTCCGGTTTTGTGGCCTCATGGAGTTTAAGAGACAGGTCATAAATCTCAGATTCCAGTCAAGCTAGAGAATAATGCAAGATCCCCACATAAATCCCGAGCCCCAAAAGAATAAAGCCATTCTTATGGGTTTATTTTTTTAATTTGCATATTAAAATGTAAGCTCCAGGTTGTACTTCTGAGAATGGCTGAATAGAATATATTAGGCTAATCATCCTGAAAGTAAAAATTATAAGCTCTGGAAAATATATATTTTGAAAAAACAACTACTTGGAGACATTGGCAAATGAACAAAGAATGAAGATGAGAGAAGGAGTTCATAGCTGGATGGAGAAAATACTAATGAGTGAGTTTCCCATTTTGTATGGGCTTTAGCCTGATGATATGTCCCAATTATTAGTACTGGGAAGCCCAAATGCAGATAGAAACCTGACTGTTTTACTTGTTTGAAGAACCAGAGAAAAAGTCTGGGTCACTCACAGTAGATGAAAACTGTAGGAGGAAACATCATGAAGAATAAAGCCATAGACAGGGAACTCCAATTATGTATACAAGGTCACCCTAAATCTCTGGCTGACTTTTGAATCATGTTTACATAGGACAGAGTCCAAGCAGCCAGGCTAGAGCTAGAAAAAATGAACTAATATTTCTAAGTTTGGGGTTTGAATTTAGGCAATCAACCATTTGCCTAAAGCAAAACAAGGTTGGAATTTAGACAAATCAGCTATTTGCCTAAGACAGAATCAGTCTTAGAACAAGACTGAATCAAGTAACAAGACAAACAAGACAAAATCAGTATGCTTCAAGGAAAGAAAACAAATCCAGAGTCTCTATAATATATCAACCATAAAGTACAGGATGCAGCAAAAACCTACTCGGGCATATGAATAAACAGGTGAATATAACCCTTATTAAAAATAAGTTAAAATGCCAACACTGACAACCAAAAATTTAGAGTATCAGAGAAATATTTTAAAGCAGTTATTATACTTGTACTCAAGGACATAAATAAAAACATGTTCATAAGGTATGAAATACAGGAAATCTCAACCAAGAAGGGAAACTTTTGTTTTTCAAGAAAGGAAGCTATTAAAAAGAGTCAAATGGAAAATCTAAGCCATAAAAATAAATGCCATAGCTGAAATAAAAGTTCACCAGAGAGGCTTAAGAGCAAGATGGAGATAATATATTAAGGAGTCAGTAAATTTGATAGTAGAGTAAAAATAATCCAGTCTGGGGGAGAGAGAGGAAGGGTTGAAAAAATAAATAAGCCAGTTTACTCATTGATCTTCAAAGAAACGTGCATTGAGTGAAGATGGAAAAAAAATTCTTAGAATTTATAAACATAAGCTTGCCATATATGAGTTTTTAAGAAGATGTGGTTTATATAAACAGTGGAATTCTATTTGGCAATGAGAAAGAATGAAATCCTGCCATTTGCAGCAATGTGGCAGGAACTGGAGGGTATATGCTACGTGAAATAAATCAGGCAGAGAAAGACATATTTCAAATGTTCTCAATCATATGTGGAACTTGAGAATCTTAACAGAAGACCATGAGGGAAGAAAGGGGGAAAAATAGTTACAAACAGAGAGGGAGAAAGGCAAATCATAAGAGACTCTTAAATACAGTGAACAAACTGAGGGTTGATGGAGGGAAGGTAGAGAGAGGGGGGGAAATGGGTGATGGGCATTGAGGGGGGTGCGATGAGCACTGGGTGTTGTATGTAAGTGATGAATCCTGGGAATCTACCCCCAAAATCAAGAGCACACTGTATACACTGTATGTTAGCCAACTTGACAATAAATTATATTTTTTTTTAAAAAAGAAGAATTTGCATTACCTGGCTGGTCCAAGAATAATTCATTCCTAGAATTAATTTAAAGATCTCTAGGACCAGATGTACTCACAGATAACCCCATCAGAGGCAACCATAAATGTCAACTCTGTAAGAATCCAGGTTCATGCAAGCCCCAAGAAATGACAATGGATACACTTCTAAGGAAAGATCACCAATGCCACAAAACATGTAAAACAAAACAAAAATTTAAAAAAAAGTAAGAACAAGAGACTGAACAGCAGTCAGAAAATCAGTCCCGCAATGTGTTCACATAGTGGAATTCTCGGGGTACCTGGGTGGCTCAGTCGGTTAGGCCCCCGACTTCGGCTCAGGTCATGATCTTACAGTTATGGGTTCAAGCCCCACATCGGGTTCTGTGCTGACAGCTCAAAGCTGGAGCCTGTTTCAGATTCTGTGTCTCCCTCTCTCTCTGCCCCTTCCCCACTCGTGCTCTATCTCTCTCTGTCTTAAAAATAAATTAAAAAAAACAATATTGGAATTCTCAGGCTCAAATCACAAATGTTGTATTGGATATTTTTAAAGAAATTTCTTTGGAAAGTATTGAAAATGTGTTTATTGAGTAAAAGACTACAAAAATCAGCCAACAGGTGGGAAAAAATAAAAACAGAATCTATCATTAAATATAATGTTACAAAATAATAACTCAGTAGACAGGCTAAAAACAAATTTGGCCTAGGAGAGAATCAGTAAACTGGAATGTAGATATCAAGAGATTATTCAGTTGCAGCACTAAAAAGCAACAGGGAACAAGAGATATGCAGGACATAATTTTTACTTCTTTAGAGTAGAAAAGGAAGCCAGATTACAGTGGAATCGAAAATTCAGTGTGCTTAAAAGAAGATGCAAGTTAACCTAGGATTCCACAACTGGAAAAAAAAAAAAAAGCATCTTAATAAAAATATTTTCAAAAAATCAAAACAGAAAACTTGCTACTGACTGACCTTAACTAAAGGGACTTCTTCAAGATATATTTTGGTAAAAGGGTGATGTGTGAGAGATGTAAAATTTTCGACTAAAGCAAATTATTTTCTATGTGAATGAATCTAAAAAGATGTAATGGTGTTCAATTATGCATAAAAATCACCCCAAGCACGGTGACAGAATGTGGTGACATCTTGTCACGCTCATGGATTCAGCAGGACAATAATTCAGACAAAGTACTTCGAGGATGGCTTGTCTCTCTTCTAAGACAGCTGGAGCTTCAACTTGAAAGACTTAAATGGCTACGGTAACTTGAATAACTGGGGACTGGAATCATCTGTAGTCACCTTCACTCACATGTCTGTTGCCAGAACGGTATGACTCAAAGGCTGGGCTCATCTGGGACTGTCTTTCAAAGAGAATGCATATAGCTTCTCCATGTGTCATGGACTTTTCACAGGATGACACCTGGATTCTGAGAAGTGTCCCAAGAGGGAACAGCAGGAGAACGAGTATACCTGGAGACCAAGGGCAAGGCTGAAGACATTTCAAAGCTAAGCGGATTTGTCATAGAATCTTATGTTTACTACATACTGGTCAAGCAAGTTAGGAACGCTAGCCCATAATCAAAGGGGTGGTGAATAAGCACAATAAACACCACATCTTGATGGCAGAGTGAGAAGATTACAATGTGCAATGAACAATAAAAATGTCTTGTGAGGGTAAAAACAAGATAGAATTGTAGTATATTGTAACAAATATTGTAACAAAAGCATATATGTCAGATCAAAGGTCGATTGGCAGCAAGATGGAAAATCCTTGTTATTTTAGAAGAAGATCACTTAAACTGAGAGCCTGATAATTTATGCATATACATGGTAAAATCGCTAGTGTGACCAGTAGGGGAAAAGAAACAGAGTGAATAGATTCCAAAATACGATTGGGGAAATGAAAAAAAAAAAAGGAAAAGAAGGCAGAATAGGGAGAACAAAGATACGGAAAGAGGAGATAAGTGGCAGGCACAAAGTAGGTGAAAGTAACATCATGCTAGTAATCATAATAAGTAAAAAAGGACAAAAAGTAGAAAAAAGTATAATAAAACAAAACCCAGCTACGTATTGTCTACAGGATATGTACTGAAAATATCAGGATACAGAAAGTTTGAAAGTAAAAGAATGAAAAGGGTTACCAAGCAAATAAAAGAAACCTTGGGAAGGCTATATTAATGTCAGACAAAGTAAATTTTAATTTAAAAGGTTTTATAAGAGTTAAAAATGATCATGGCATAAAGATAAAATATTCACATAAAGACAAACTTATAACAATTCCAACCTTCTAAAAAGTAAATAGAATTGATAACTGATAAAATTGATAGAGGGGAAAAAAAGAGAAGATACTAATAAGTAACTTCAGAAATAAGGGCATAAGTAGAGATGTAGCTGATATTATGAGGATAAAATAGAACTATTCTAAACTTTATTCAAATAAATAAAAGCCTGGAAGAAATATAAACAATCCCAGAATATATGATTTACCAATGCTGACTGAAGAAAAAATAAAGAGCTGAATCTTATAAAAAGTAATGAGCACCTGGGTAGCTCAGTTGGTTAAGCTCCAGCTTTAGCTCAGGTCATGATCTTGTAGTCTGTGGGTTTGAGCCCCGCGTCAGGCTCTGTGCTGATGGCTCAGAGCCTGAAGCCTGCTTCAGATTCTCTCTCTCTCTCTTGCTCTTTGCCCATCTGCCATTCACGCTCTGTCTCTCTCTCAAAAGTAAATAAACATTTTTTTAAAAGTAAAAAAATTTGAACCAATACTTCAAAATATTCCTATAAAATGTTTCCGATCCTAAAAGTTTTGGCTAATTAAGTTCTAATAAACATTCACAGATACGTAATTACCATCTTACACCAAATTTTCCTAGCAAATGGCCCACTTACTCACCAAAATCATTCTCTTTTTCTAAGCAGTAGGAAACTACATTTTCCTACCAGTTCGGATCTAGGTGGGTCTATATAATGTGTCATCTTTGTTCCAAATAAGTTAGGAGCAGATTTGTCTTCTCCATACCATCCACACTTTCTTTTCCTCATCTTTCTCTCTTTTTTTAAATGTTTTATTTATTTCTAGGAGAGAGAGAGACAGAGAGACAGCGTGAGCAGGGGAGGGTCAGAGAGAGAGAGGGAGTCACAGACTGAAACAGGCTCCAGGCTCTGAGCTGGCAGTCAGCACAGAGCCCGACACGGGGCTCGAACCCACGAACCGCGAGATCATGCCCTAAGCGAAAGTCGGACGCTTAACCGACTAAGCCACCCAGGCGCCCTTCTTTTCCTCATCTCTTAATCATGTTTTGAAGATCAAAGCCATGTCGTGGAAGAAGGCTTAGTCGTTGAATCAACACATACAAGATTGTTGGATAAATACCCAAATAGAATGTTACCTGAAGAAGTCATGAACCTTTACTGTGTTCATCCATTGAGTTTCACAAGCTAATTCTAAACGTATGTTTGATGAGCAAAGGGCCATAGAAATTATTGACCAATAGAATTTACAGAGTTGTTGAAATCCCAACAAAAAAGAACAAATCGAGGTATCGCTGAGCAAAAATGTTGACACACTAAGACGATGTAGGGTTTAACCTAGTATGTCTTTCAGTTACCTATTTCGGGGCAAAATTCTACTCCAAAACTTAGTGGCTGAACACGACAAATATTTATTATTTTTGTTTATATGTTTAGAGGTTCACTAGGTGATTTTTCTGATCTGAACCCAGTTTAGTGGGTCTCAGCTGAACTCCTACATGTATCTGTGGATGGCATGTCTGTTTGGAGTTGGAAGGCATCGGATGGTCTCAGCTGAGACAACTTGTCTCTGCTCCAGGAGGAATCTCATTCCTCAGCAGACTAGTCTGGGTTTGTTTTCATGGTGGAGACTAATGTCCAACAGTGAGAAAGCCCAGTAATGACAGAGTGAGTGGAGGCACACAAAGTCTATTTGAGTCTTAGGTTTAGAACTGATGCCCTGTAACTTCTGCTACATCCATTGAACAAAGTAAGTAACAAGGCCAGTTCCGAATTAGAGTGGTTAGAAACAGGGAAAACAGAGGCCAAAGTATAGGGATAGAGGAAGAGCATTAATTGGGGATGTCAAGGCTATCAATCATATCATTTAGTATGACTGACCACCTTAACAAGTCAAAGGAGAAAAATTTAATGATCAGCTCAAGAGATTGGGGGGGGGGAGATTTCATTAAGTTAAGTATCTATTTGTAAAAACAGCAACTCTTTGGAGACTAATAACACATAGGAATTGTTTATTTGATTAAGGGTATCTACCAAAAACCTACAGCAAACATTGTATCTCATGGTTCAACGTGAGAAAATTGGAAAATTTCCTTCTGAGATAGGAACAAGATGGGAGTCTTCAATATTACCATCTCTATCTAATATTGTACAGGGGGTCTTAGCTAGTATGGGGTAAATAGACCCCTTTCCCAATAGAAGATGCAAGAATTGAATAGGAAAAAATTAAACTGTCACTGTTCCCAGATGATATAATTACCCACTTTAAAAGCCAAAAACAATTCCACTAAAAATTAATAAAATGAAAAAATATATTAAAATGAACAAAAGTTGAGCAAGTCTTCTAGATCTAAAAATTTATTATATAAGGACACCAGGTTGGCTCAGTCAGTTATGTATCTGACTCTTGATATCAGCTCAGGTACTGATTTCATGGTCACGAGATCAAACCCTGCATTGCGCTCTGCACTGAGCAGAGCCGGGTTGGGATTCCCTCTCTCCCTCTCTCTCTCCCCCTTCCCCATTCACACACATTCTCTCTCTCTCTGTCTCAAAATAAATAACTAAACTTAAAAAAATTGTATATAAAAAGTTGAATTTCTATATACTGGCAACAATAAATATATATATATATATATATATATAGTTTTAAAACATTATAAGTAGTATAAAATATAGATTTTCAAGGTATAAGTCTTATAAAAGATGTACAAAATCTTATAGAGAAAAGTACAAAGCTTTATTTTAAAGAATTAATAAGGGCCCAAATAAAACGGTAAATATCCTTTGTTCTTAGACTAGAAAACTTAATAATTTGTTTTATAGATTTAATGCAATAACGGTATATGTCCCCAAGTTGTTGTTGTTGTTGCTTGGATGCTAATACTGACGAGCTAATTCTAAATATATGTGGATGAGCAAAGAGCTAGTTAAAGAACAGTCAAGACATTGCTGAAAAGGAGCAACATATCTATTATTGTCATAAAAATAATATAAGGATTTTGGGTCTTAAAGCTGGAATGGATAATTTAGCCAAAATAATAGAACTGAGATCCTTTCCAAAGAAGACATATAGATGATTAACAGACTTATTAACAGATGCTCAACATCACTCATCATCAGAGAAATGCAAATCAAAATCATAATGAGATATCACCTCACAGCTGTCAGCATGGCTAAAATCAAAAACACAAGAAATAAGTGTTGGAATGGAGGTGGAGAACAAGGAACCTTGATGCACTGGTGAGAATCCAAAACGGTGCAGCCACTGTGGAAAACAGTATGGAGACTGATCAAAAATTAACAATGGAATTATCATACGATTCTGTAATTTACCCAAAGAATATGAAAGCAGTCTTTTGAAAAGATATATGCACCCCTGTGCTTGCAGCGTTATGTACAATAGCCAAACTATGGAAGCAACATAAGTGTCCATCCATAGATGGGTGAATAAAGAAGTTGTGATATGTATATACGTATATACATATGCGTATATATGTATATACATACATCACATCTTATTTATCTTCTTTACATATATATGTATATATACATATATATATATACACACACAATAAAATATTCCTATATTCCTCACCCATAAAAAAGAATGAAATCTTGCCATTTGCAGCAACATGGATGGATCTAGAGGGTATCAGATTAAGTGAAATAAGTCAATCAGAGAAAGACAGATACCATATGATTTTACTCATATGTGGAATTTAGGAACCAAAACAAAGAAAAAAGGGACAAGTAAAAAAACCAGATTCTTAACTATAAAAAACAAACTGGTGGTTATCCGAGGGGAGGTGAATAGGGCAATGGATGAAATAATTGAAGGAACTAAAAGAAAAAGAACTGAGATCCTAGAACCAAACCCACGCATTAATGGGAATATCCTAACACACTCCTGTCATTAAGATCAGCGAGAAAGAAGATGATATTTCACCAAGAGTAGAGGGACCCCTGATCAAGCATATGGACAACATGAATCGGAATTCTACCTCGCATGGCATGCCAAAATTAGTTCTAAAGTATAAACTGCCCATAATTGGAAACTCCAAAACAGTTTGGAACAATGCAGAAGATATCTTTTTGACAATGTGGGAAATAAGCATATTTGGGGAATGACACAAAATTTGCAAATCTAGTTAAAAATTGATAAATTTAGCCACATTAAAACTTAGGACATGGGTGTGCTCAAAATATGACATTAAGAAAATAGGAAAAGGCAGAGAGTGGAACAAGAGATTTGTAGCATCTGTAACCAACCAAGGATTAATGTGCAAAACATATATATGAAGAAACTCATCTAGTCAAGAAAAACACAAACCTAGATGAAAAATATACACCAGACTTTAATAGGCATCTTATGGAGGAAGAAACCCAAATGACCAATAAATATATGAAAATATACTTAATCTCAACAGCAATCTAAAGATTGCTAAGTATAACTATAATGATGTAGTATTTCATACTATCTAGATCAGCGAAATTAAGAAATACCAAAGGCTGACAAAAAATATAGATCAATGGAAATCCAAACACTGGTGGTAGGGGTATAAATTGGCAGAATAGCATGGAAAATCAATTTAAGATCCCTGTACCCTACTATAAAACAATTCCTGTCCTAACACTATACCCTAGAATAGGGTTTTCCTATCCTGAGATTCATGGATAGAATTTAAAGGTCATGTGAATTGGGATAGAAAAAATTATTTTTTAAAAATTTTCAGTAGTCCCCAATGAAATGTAGCATTTCCTTTGTTTATGAATGTAGACAACTAATCCGGATAGTATGTGCAGTACCCATGACTTTGTCACCAAAGAAACAAAGATATTTTCATATCGCATTACAGTTATGGCAGATAACTGGGTATAAATATCCTTTATGCTCATCCCTACCTCAACATCAGATAAGTAATTAGACCTACCCCCAGATCTTGTTATTTAATGCATTAGTAAACAAACTTAATACTGTATAAGAGATTTAACATTTTCATAACTGTTTCAATATAATTGGCTTCTTTTGTGCATTTAAAAATTTATTCTGAGAAGAATTCCAGTGAGCTTCATCAGACTTCAAAAAAGGCTCACCGCACAGTTAAAAACTCTCCTCTATGGGGCGCCTGGGTTGCTCATTTGCTTAAGCGTCTGACTCTTGATCACGTCATGACCTCACAGTTCATGAGTTTGGTCCCCACATTGGGCTCCACGGAGCCTACTTAGGATTCTCTCTCTTTCCCTCCCTCTCTAGCACTCCCCCTTTTCAAAACAAATAACTAAACTTTAAAAATGTTCTTTTAGGGGCGCCTGGGTGGCTTAGTCGGTTAAGCGCCCGACTTTCGCTTAGGTCATGATCTCACGGTTCGTGGGTTCAAGCCCCGCGTTGGGCTCTGTGCTGACTGCCAGCTCGGAGCCTGGAGCCTGTTTCAGTCTGTGACTCCCTCTCTCTCTGACCCTCCCCTGCTCACACTCTCTTTCTATCTCTCCTAGAAATAAAAAAAAAATTGTTCTTTTAGAAACCTCTATTCTAAAAAACTCCTTAAGTTCCATATATGAATAAATCATATGATATTTGTCTTTCTCTGACTGACTTTTTTCGTTTAGCATAATACACTCTAGCTCCACCCACATTGCTACAAATGTCAAGATATCATTCTTTCTTGTGGCTAAGTAATATTCCATTATATATTATATGCCATATATTCTTTATCTACTCATCAGTCGAGGACACGTATTGTGATGTAAGTGATCAGTAAATTCTACTCCTGAAACCAATATTGCACCATATGCTAGCTAACTAGAATTTAAATTTAAACTTTAAACAAACAAACCAAAACTCTTACGCATACAAGGAAGAGTGTACATGTCAGGAGTATTTTAAAAAGGAAAAAAATGTTGACGACCCAAATATACATCAACAATAGGATAAATAAATGTACTGTGGCATAATCATACCACATATGAATATTTTGCTACAGTGAAAATGATTTATACACAAAAACATGGATAAGACCCGAGTGAAAATGGAAAATGTAAAAATGGAAAATGGAAGTTGTAGAAGAATGTGTACTTTGTGATTCTATATGTAAAAAGTAGAAAAGCATGTAAAAGATTGTTTAGGGATATAAATATGCAGTGAGGCTCTAAATACACGAGAGGAAATGATAATCAACAAAACACAGCATAGTGAGTTTCCTCAGAGTTAGGAAGAAAAAGTATGGAATCAGAGAAGAAACCGTAGAAGTAATGGTCTTTTTCTTAACCTGGGTAGGAGGTACATAGGTGGTAATCATAGTCTAAATCTTTATAATTTACATATATTTCTTATCCTTTTATCTGCTCAATATTTACTGAAAGCAATCTTAAACTGTATATGACTCTTCCTGCTTTGTGAAGAATGGAATGAAGGAGGTCATTAGTAGAAAGGGACAGTGTTCTAAAAAATATGTGACAGTAGTCAAGGTGAAAGATGTGGCTTGGGCAAAGGTTTTCATAGTGAGTAGACATAAAGAGAAATGCTCATTTTCAAGATTTGTTTTAAAAATGGAAACAAGAGGGGTATCTGGGTGGCTCGTCTGCTATGAGACTCACAATTAATTTCAGCTGGGGTAATTGTCCCAGGGTTGTGGGATCAGGTCTCCCATGGGGCTAAGCATGGAGTCTGCTTAGGATTCTCTCTCTCCCTCTGCTCCTCATTACTCACTCCCTTGCTTGCTTGTTCTCTCTCTGTCTCTCTCTCTTCTTCTCTAAAATAAAAAAAAAAAAAATAGAAGCAAGAGATTCTGTTGAAGGAAGGAGGAAAACAAAGAAGTTCTCAGATTTTGCTTGAGTAACTGATTGGAGGTAGAGTTACTTAAGGGATGTTGGGGAGGGGGTGCAGTGGAAGAAATATGTTTAAAAGAGAAATGAAGATTTTAGGAGCATCTGAGTGGCTCAGTCTGCTAAGCATCGGACTTTGAGGTCATGATCTCACGTCGTGATCTCGCGGCTAGTGGGTTGAAGCCCCACATTGGGTTCTATGCTGACAGCTCAGTGCCTGGAGCCTGTTTCAGATTCTGTGTCTCCCTCTCTCTCTGCCCCTCCCCTGCTCGTGCTCTGTCTCCCTGTCTCAAAAGTAAACATTTAATTTTTTTTTTTAAAAAGTGAAATATAGGCTTTCAAAATAACCCATTAAGAGAAGTATCATGTACTGGGGGTGGGGCTAAGAGTGGGGTGATATAAGTCACACTTGGAATAATCTCCACTTTCAGAATCGATGAAGCTTATCATATAGTACACCTTTCGTCCTCTGTGCAGCAAGCCCACATCTTCTATCTTCAGGTAGTGATTCTGAATATTATGTAGCTTGAAAACTTGAAGTGAATTTTCTGAGTTGCTTATAAGCTGTCTGTAGGGGTATTAATTAATACTTAACTTACCCTGGGGAAAAAAAAAGAAGATGAAGAGTTCTGTTTGAGGACTTAAATTTTGAAAAGTCTCTCCAGTAGCAATGTCACTGGGCAGTTGCTCTTTTCATATCTGCTATATAAAAAGAAACATACGAACTATAACATCATCGAGCCAAGAGAAAATCCTGGATCCATTATTTGCTTTTTTTTTTTCCAGTTTATTTATTTATTTATTTATTTATTTCTGAGAGAAAGAGAGTGTGCAAAAGAAAGAGCAGGTTTTCACCCTCTTAATTAAAGTCCTTAAAGAGTGATGAACACTGAGAATAATATAAAGAACTGTCGTGTAAAACTTTGCATAATAAGACCTCTGATTGCCTTTCAAATCATTCTGTTTATTTTTTTAAATATATGTATGTTTGTTTGTTTTTATTTAGAGGGCGTGAGCATGGGAAGGGTGGGGGGGGTGGGCGAGAGAGAGAATCCCGAGCAGGCTCTGCGCAGTCAGTACGGAGGCAATGCGGGGCTCAAACTCACAAACCGTGAGATCATGACCTGAGCCAAAATCAAGAGTAGGGCGCTTAACTAACAGAACCACCCAGGTGTCCTTCCATTTTCCACTTTAAATCTGGGGGAAAAAATTTCAGTTGGTTTCTCAATCAATGTCCATGATTCTTCAATAGTCATTGGTGAGTTTGGGAATTTCCAGCCACAATTTATTCTTTCAGGTAAGTCTCTATGTTTTTTTCTTACTAGTTAGTTTGTTTTTGAGAGAGAGAGACAGAGTGCAAGCAGGGGAGCCGCAGAGAGAGAGGGAGACACAGGATCCAAAACAGGCTCACAGCCCAACGTGGGGCTCAAACTCCGTGGGGCTCGAACTCACAGACCATGAGGTCATGACCTGATCTGAGGTTGGAAGCTTAACTGACTAAGCCACCCAGACACGCCTCTACTTTTTCAACTAAAATGACAAACCAGGTTTTTCCACTAAACTGCCAAAAGATTTCTTCCAATGAAATATTCTCACCTGAGTGAATTTATTTTCTGCTCTTATTCAGAAATACCCTTCTCCCTTTCTTTGACTTCAGTAGTGATTTACATTCTAGTCAGGTTACATTCTAGTCACTGATTTTAATACCTTATATTGAGATTGTATTTTAGACGTCACACTGAGCTTTCACATACATTACTAAATTTACACCTTCTAGTACTTCTCTGAGGTAGTTTGGAAGGGGGTTATTATCCTCATTTTTTATTTTTTACTTTTTTAAAGTTTATTTATTTTGAGAGAGAGAGAGAGAGAGAGCAGGGGAGGGGCAGAGAGAGGGAGAGGGAAAATCTCAGGCAGGCTCTGCACTGACAACACAGAGCCCAATGAGGGGCTCCAACTCACCAACTGTAAGATGGTAACCTGGGCTGAAATCAATAACCAGAAGATGAACCGACCGAGCCACCCAGGTACCCCCCCATCCTCATTTTTAAAGGTGAGGCAATCAAGGCCCCTGTTGGTAATGTGACTTGCTCAAGGTCTTGTAATTATTAACTGACAGAGTATAAATTCAAGAGAGCATCTGCTGATTCCTTGAGGTATTGAGTTTATTCAGTATCTTGCAGTGGTTTACATGTTGAAAGAAAGTACAAGCTCTTGTCTATTGGGTAATTGTACTCTAAGGACATTTACTGTAACTCTTTAGATTTGCATAATGAGATCAGCAATTAGAATGCTTGCTCCAGGTAGCTAAAGTAACATCACCAATGTTGCAATTAAAGAAGGACTTGTGGTTGTTGAAATTCTTGCTCTTAAAATCATTTCAAAACACTTTCCTATCTCCCGCTCATTTGCCACTTAAATTGTAAATTGGCAGAGGCAGATTAACAATTTCATCAGTTTGGAAATGAAGAAATGGAGCCAGAGAAAGGTAAATTAAAGCTAGCTGCTAAACTATAAATAGAGCTCCATGAGTCTCAAGATTTAGACATTTTGCTAAATTCTACTGTCATATATCATTGAAATTACCCTTAGAAAATCCCTACATTATTGCAAAAATTACACCACAACAAAAGTGTTTTCTAGGTGTTATATTATGCACAATGGTAATGCTTAAAGAGAGTGCTATGTTAAAGATTTTCAATATTGTTATGTTTAGAACACAAGGAGAATTGTCAAATGTAGAAACTCCTCAAATAACAGGATTTATTTTAATGTGTTATCTAAATAACAAATTTTGAGTTTGATTTGTTCAAGAAACTTTTGTTTCCCTGTGCTATAGCTGTTTTAAAGGCAGTCCCACCAAGAAAGTTTTAATTTAAAAAAATTCCCTGCTTAACCTCTGCTTGGTTACCTCCATTGGCCAGAGTTTGAAATACTATTTCAGCTGGTTATTTGGGATGGAAAATACAGATCACGTTCATTTTTTTGCCTTATATATTTATCATTTCAAGTTACCTTTTCATAATCAATGTATCACTTTTGGAATCCCAAAAAAGTAGACAAAAATGATCACTTAAAATGTTTTAAACAGGGATCTTTTCTCTAGAATTTTGTAGAGAATATCATCTTATTTTGTTATAATAACCAAATGTAAGATAATGTACCGTAAGTTACTTGATTTAAAGTAATGTAATTGCTATAACTGTATGTAAGTATTATGACTCATTGAATATGTACTTTTTATGCTAATATAATCATATCGTTTAAAGAAAAAGTCAGGACCAGGAACCCTTAATGATATATTTTGAACCAAATGTAGTCTTTGAAATATGCAAAAGTAGATATCATAAAGATTTTATGGGAACAATTTCTGCCAGCAATTTGGTTATTACTTAATTTACTCTTACATTTAATAATCATAAGGCGTATACCCATGCTTAAAATATACCCTGGCACATATATGCTAGAAAATGCAATTAGACACATTCCTAGTTCTACAATATTGAATCTGGACTTCAGCTCTAAAGCTCTGAGTCAACATCTTTACATTGAGCCCCTTGAATCAATGTTTGAGTCAAGTTATTTCAAGTCTTCCAGAAATGTATGGACTAAAGTCTAGTCTCCAATGCTCTTAAAGAGAACAGTGATTTGGAGAATCACTTTAGTGTGTGTAGCAAAGTCTGGAATAGAGAATGAACACTATTATAGAAGAAAAATGCCTTAGAGAAGCAGTAGTAATTTCCTTGATTCGGAACGTGTGTTTAGATCCCTTTTTATATGTGTGTTCTTTTTTTTTTCTTCCTAAGAGTCACAAAATCTCATTGCTCTTCTATTCTACTTGGGTTAGACAAAATTATTTATGACACTTCTTAAAGACAGCTAAGGAGGACTTTATTCAAAGGAGAATATGATAAGTGTAGGGCCCGCTGAAATGGGATCTTACAGTGGGAGAGAGAGATTGGGCTCACTTCCCAATACAAGGAAAGGTGGGAATTTATAGCCAAGGAGCAGAGTGTGGTAAGTGGATGGAAAATTGTTGAGAAGAAACATCATGTATAAGGGGTGGATTCTAGATAAACTGACCTAGCTGGATTCTTACCAAAGGCAGGTCGGGGTAATTAGGCATCACCTAGGGGATGGTGGCAGGTAAGGAACCCAATTAGATATCAAGAGTGATCAAATATAAAGGATGAAGGACTCTGGTTAAACTGATTTAGCAAGATTCTTGCCAAATTTGGACAACGCACAGACAAACACAGACGTCCACAAGTTGAAGTCTAGTTGAAACAGATCAGAAGAGCCTGAGTAGTGTTTGATTGAGGAGAGAATCTTTGTCATTGAACTCATTTTTTAATTTGATTGGGAGCTCTGGGGGTTTTATGGTTGATAAGGAAACATTGTGGCCATTCTCTCTTGGTAGTGTTGGTAAGGGATTATAAAGCAAATAAAACTTGTAAGTTTTTCAAGCCTTATGACATCTAAGTTATCCAGTAATATAATTGTTTGAAGCTCATGTCTTTTCACTGCTGATAGTACTTTGCTTCCCTTTACCCAGAAAAGTCTGCCCACCTAGGTCTTACCTATTGGGCAGTGAATCCCAAAGTTAAAAGGTAATTCTTGTACACAGTGAGGTACCACAGGTTTATATGTGGTAACACATGTATAATTTGAACAGCAACACACCAGTAAAGCTGACATATGGTATGTTATTCTAGATTAGCCCATTTGTATGGATAATGTAAGATGGAGCTGAGCAAAAACCACAAACAAGAAACTAGTGTCTGACAAATCTTTCATCCAACCAAAGAAATCCAAATCTAGAGCAGCGACCCTAGAAAAGGTTTATCTCTGTCAAGAAAAAGAACTCAGAATCAAAAGAAGGCACTGACAACTCTTAGCTTTGAAAAGTCAAAGTTAGTAAATGACAGCCTCTAAAAGATGGTAATTTAACTCCAATTGTTTAAAATCATTGTTACTTTGCACTTCTATCTGATAGAGGAAATTCATCTATCAAGACCAGCAAAATAGAGGCCACTCCAGTGGCCTGGCCCCCGTCACAAATCTAAAGCTAAGTCAGCCCATGGGCATGGGAGACCCATGTCAGACAAACATAACATACACCAATCACAATCCTCCAAATCTGCCTTAGCTAATTGACCTTACCCTAGAAAATAGAACCTGCTAGCCTCACCAGGAAATCCCTGACCTACTAGCCAGTTATTCCCTGTTTCCACGTTGCTGCTTCTACGACTCCATAAAACTCTCTTGCACAAAATTCTAGGGAAGAGAGTTCCACCTTTTGTGAGGCACTGTACACCCCAATGCATGGATTTTTGCCCTTAAATAAAGGCCATCCAGGCTAACCACTAAATTCTTTTATTTTTGTCACTTAACATATCTGTCACACTTTCCCTCCTACTGGAACGACTCCATGTAATTTTAGGATCCAATTAAAGAGCGGTAACACATAAGGCGACACATTTAGTTTGGTTTTAGCACCCTACATTTGTGTGATTGTCAATCATTCTGGTGAATGGTTACATCATTGCTAGCTGTCACAGTCTAGGAAGGCTTTAATGAATTCCCCCTTTCATCCTGCCACATAACTATCATGGCATGAATGAAGGTGAGGAACTGAGATTATTTTGCCCAGTGCAGGAGATAAATAGACAATGGAGTTACAACAAACACTAGTATACAGAAAATCCTCCCTGCTAACTCTTATAGGAAAGAAATTATACAGGTTTTACAAATCTGACAAGAATTACCATTTAATATGAATTTTATTTTTATTTTAGAGAGTGCGTGAGTGGGGGAGAGGAGCAGATGGAGAGAGACAGAGAATCTCAAGCAGGCTCCATGCTCGGTGAAGAACCTGACCCACAAGACTCAATCCCATGAAAGATGAGATCATGACCTGAGTCTGAATCAAGAGTCAGAGGCTCAACCAACTGAGCCATCCAGGAGCCCCTAATATGAAATATTAAATAAAAACTTTTGAAGCTTAAAGAACATTTTCTATTAATAACAGAAACAAATTTCGAACAACTATTCTAAAGGAAAGAAAAACCAGAAGGAGGGAATAGTAAATATAAATAAATATATATTAGACAACATTAAAAGAAACTTATTTTATTTTTCAAATCATGTCAGATGATGAGAAGTGACATTTGTGATTGTAGTGTCTACCAAAAAAATGTACTGTCTTTATTCCCTTATGGAGCTGAAATAGAAATAAAGTGTTAATAAGTGAGTTTACAAGGGGTGCCTGGGTGGCTCAGTCAGTTAAGCATCTGACTTCAGCTCAGGTCATGATCTCACCACACATGAGTTCGAGCCCCAGGTTGGGCTCTTTGCTGACAGCTCAAAGCCTGGAACCGGCTTTCAATTCTGTGGCTTCCTCTCTCTCTACCCTTCTCATACTCGTGCTCTGTCCCTTTCTCTCAATAATAAATCAACATTAATTTTTTTAATAAAACAAGTGAGTTTTCAAATACTTTAAAGTCTATAATCACAGGTATCAGATTCTGCAGATTCTGCTGCACCCTAAAAATACTCTAACAAAAACATTATTGCTAAAGATAATTAGCATTGTATCATTTTTATACCTAATGTTGGGGGGGTCCTTTGTTTTGGCAGGGGAAACAAAGGGTTACAGATAAAGTATTTGGTATAAGTCTCTTGAATCCCAGTACAAGAACCTAATGTTGAAATTTAATGCCTTTATGTATCAAGAAACTTCATCTGGGGGCACCTGGGTGACTCTGTCAGTTAAACTTCTGACTCTTGGTTTCCGCCCAGGTCATGAGTTCGAGCCCTGGGTTGGGCTCTGTGCTGACAGCATGGAGCCTCCTTGTGATTCTCTGTCTACCGCTCTCTCTGCCCCTCTCCTGCTTGTACCCTCTCTCTCTCTCAAAATAAATAAAGAAACTTAAAAAAAAAAAGAAAGAAACATTGGCTGTACTCTGATGCTGTAAGATTACATTAGAACAAATTTATTCTGAACGGGAGATTCGAGAATGGGAATACGCTGTGTATACCTTTGGAAATCTTTTGAAGTTTACTTTTGGAGAGTTAAAGTTTTCTCATGAATGATATTTTTCCTGGGCCAGACCAGTTGTCTTCTCCTGGCATTTGTGACACTCATATCCCTTAGAACTACCTGGTACTTTTAATAATGGAACTGAACAAGATTTATTTTTCAATATAGTACTTTTTGTTGCTTTGCTTTTTTGATGCGATGCAAACTTCAAACTATTTAACATACTCCAAGTGCTGCTAGAAAAAGCTGTCATTAGCATTTTGAATGTCTTTAAAAATCCTATCCAGTCTGATGGCATATGTACGGGATGATAATGAGTAAAAGAAATGATTTAAGGAATGAATAATGTTTTTTTATTCATAGGTACCATATCTACCATGACAGCTGAGTAAATGGTCATGGAATTATATGATTCGGGCAGGCAGAAAATCTTGGTGTGGCTTTGAAGAACAAATAATAACTTGAACTCATCCAATGCTGTCCCATTTGTGTGAAGTGTCACTATAGGGTAAGAGCCTTGTGGGGAATTCCAATTTTTACTGACGTGTGCAAAATGAATTTTTCCTTACCGGTTACAAACAGAGGTTTGAGACATCATATTGTTTAAAAATAGAGAGGCGAGAGGGGGGTGCCTGGGTGGCTCAGTCGGTTGAGCATTCGGCTTCTGCTCAGGTCATGATCTTGCGGTTCTTGAGTTCAAGTCCCACATCGAGCTTGCTGCTGTCAGCACGTAGACTGCTTAGGATCCTCTGTCCCCCTCTCTCTCTGCTCCTGCCTTGCTTGGGCTCTCTCAAAAATAAATAAACATTTAAATAAATAAATAAATAGAGGCGGCAAAGGGTGAAAACTTCAACTTTAAAGGTAAATTCAAAGTGTCATACTCAAACTATATAAATCTAAGTAGGAGGATAGAGACTTCAATATTATCTTGCTATTGAATCCACGTAGGTCTCTCACCAAGCTAAAAAACAATATTGTCAAAATGAAGTGGTGGCATTTAGTCAATCAGGAAATATAGGACAATTCTGTTACAATGAGCGTGGAGTATGTGGGCAGAAATTTACACTGTGGGAAAAATCTAAATGTGAGGAAATAAGGAAGTACGGTCCTGGGGTACTTGCCTTCAGGAATAATATCATTGCTGTCATCTTTCTTGGCAAGGGGCTATATCCTCAGCTAATTTGGGTTATTTTTAAATGAGAGAATGGGCTGAAATGAATGGCTGTAACCATTTCAGTTATTTGCTGCTCATTTCCTGTCTCCTGTCATTTTATTGGTAGTTTCAATTAAATGTTGCAGTGCTCAAAAGCATAATATCACCAAGTTCATTTTAATGACAGATACTGGAGGCTGTATAGGTGGATATCACAATCAGGGGGTTATAAGACTTCTTATTTCAATGACCTACTTAATTCTGATTATACAAGTCGCAATGGCTATATTATTTTGCATAATATAGTTGGAAAAGACATGGCATCATATTTATCTATTGTGGTACCATAGTTTCCCCTCAACTTCACAAATACTGAGTGAATGTCAGTGATTTTTCTTTTCAGTTTGGACTGCTTTCTGATTTTGTAAGTGTAAGTGTCTACCTCACTTGCCAAATACATAAAATGTATCAGTACAGAGTTATTTTTATTAATGTAAGGCTTTTATCCCACCGTCAGGCAGTTGACTTTTTTAAAATAGAAAAGTGGTTCATCTTGAAAAATAGAATAGTTTACGGTACATATTAATGTACCAACCTGCTAGCTTCTGGTATAACAGACTTGGTGTCACCTTATTACTTTGAACAAAAGTATGACAATTATAACATTGGCTAGATAATTTCTATTTTCTAAGACCAATTTATTATATACTTTTTAGGCAATAGCGTTTTTCTATTTTTTTATTTTGTTTTGCTTTGCTTTTTCTATACTAGAAACAAAGTTGGTGCCCCACCCTCGCTACCATGAGGAAATCTAAGAACATTCATAAGGTATCGGCATTCTAAAATGTTTATTTATTTATTCTGAGAAGAAGAAGGAGCAAAGGGAGGGAGAGAGAATTCCAAGTAGTCTCCATGCTGTCAGTGTGGACCTGGATATGGAGCTTGATCCCACGAACCATGAGACCATAACCTGAGCCAAGATCAAGAGTCAGATGCTTAACCAACTGACCCAGGTGCCAGGTGCCCCTACAAAGTATCAGCATTCTAAAACATTTCTTATGTTTTTCTTATCATTGCGAGTCTCATTTTCATGTTATCATAATACTGAATGTGGTTACCTTTGCATTTGCTTTTTTAAAAATTATTTAAATGTTTATTTAGTTAGTTATTTTTTAATTTACTTTTTAAATTTACATCCAAGTTGGTTAGCCTATAGTGCAACAATGATACAGTGCAAGGAGTAGATGCCTTAATGCCCCTTGCCCATTTAGCGCATTCTTCCTCCCACAACCCCTCCATTAACCGTCTGTTTGTTCTCCATATTTAAGAGTCTCTTATGTTTTGTCCTCCTCCCTGCTTTTATATTATTTTTGCTTCCCTTCCTTTATGTTCATCTGTTCTCTGTCTTAAAGTGCTCGTATGAGTGAGGTCATATGATATTTGTCTTTTTCTGACTTATTTCGCTTAGCATGATACCCTCTAGTTCTATCCACGTAGTTGCAAATGGCAAGGTTTTATTCTTTTTTGATTGCCGAGTAATATTCCACTGTGCATATATATATATATACCACTTCTTCTTTATCCATTCATCAGTCGATGGACATTTGGGCTCTTGCAAAACTTCGGCTATTGTCGATAGTGCCGCATAAACATTGGGGTGCATTTGCCCCTTTGAAACAACACACCTGTACCCCTTGGATAAAAACCTGGCAATTGTTGGGTAATAGGGTAGTTCTATTTTTAATTTTTTGAGGAACTTCCATACTCTTTTCCAGAGTGGCTGCACCAGGTTGCATTCCCACCAACAGTGCAAAACAGATCCTCTTTCTCTGCAACCTCGCCAACCTCTGTTGTTGCCTGAGTTGTTAGTGTTAGTCATTCTGACTGGTGTGAGGTGGTAGCTCATTGTTGTCAGAGATCGGCTCTGGTTGGTGTCCAGGGGTCCCTGAAGGATGGACGGTGTCAGCGAGGGAGGGGTGAGAGAGGCCTGAGAGTCTTTCTGGTCACCAGGCAGGCATCTCCCCTCTGACTGGGGCTCAACTTTATTTTATAAGTGTTTGTAGGGGGGGGACGGCACAGAAGTGGCATTTGCTTTAGACAATGGTTTCTGATAACAAACTTGTTTGATATGTAAGAATTTCCCAGAACATAGATTTGTAGCAGACTTCTGCATAACCTTTATCAATAGTGATTGAGGTAGGGGATTTAGATGCTTAGCCTATGGGGAAGAAGGTATCTTTAGCATACCAGACAAAGTTTTTAGCATTAAAAAGGTGAACTTACTTCTTTGTGGGCAGAGGTCAATAGCTTGTTTAAGGTGGAAGTATCAAGCAAAACAGGTCTTTCAGGAAGCACCCTTGCTTCCATAATCACAAAAGAAGTTCCTCAATAGGTTCCTTCACAGGGAGTAATCAGCATATTCAAGGCCAGAAAATGCTCCAAGCAGAAACAATTGGGTGGGGGTGGATATCTGCCCTTAACTCTAAATTAGGCTCCTTGTCTCAGGGCCAGACTCAATTGTAACTTGTGTTCTTAGCCCCCTTTATTATGTAAGTCTTGGATCTGCGAGGCCCATAGGAAGAGCCTTTTGACCATCATCCACAGTGCTTTCATCTGAAGTCTCTTTTGAAAAGGCAGGAATATGCTTTTCCTTAGGAGCAATCTGTGTGGGGAATATCGGTCTGATCTGGAATATTGTGAGGCCGGGTCAATACCAGCAGCCTCACTTCCAACATGAGCCAGTAGTAGCAAAAGGAGATACCAGTTTTCATTTCTCATGGCAGGAGCTGTGCAAGCGCTACCATTTCCTCACTGTGACTGTCCTCCAGTGAGTCCAGTGTGGCTCCCAGCACATTGTGGTTTTGATTTATATTTACCTGATGATGAGTGATGTTGAGCATTTTTTCATATGTCAGCTGGCCATCTGGATGTCTTCTTTGGAGAAGTGTCTATTCATGTCTTCTGCCCATTTCTTCACTGGATTATTTGTTTTTTGGGGGTTTGAAGTTTGATAAGTTCTTTATAGATTTCAGATACTAACCCTTTATCAGATATGTCATTTGTGAAATATCTTCTCCCATTCCGTCGGTTGCCTTTTAGTTTTGCTGATTGTTTCCTTCGCTGTGCAGAAGCTTTTTATTTTAATGAGGTCCCAATAGTTCATCTTTGTTTTTGTTTACCTATTTATTTTTGAGAGAGAGACAGAGACAAAGACCAAGCAGGGGAGGGGCAGAGAGAAAGGGAGACATAGAATCCGAAGCAGGCTCTAGGCTCTGAGCTGTCAGCACAGAGCCCGACATGGGTCTTGAACCCACCAACTGAAAGATCATGACCTGAGCTGAAGCTGGAGGAGTAACCGACTGAGCCACCCAGGTGCCCCTACCTTTGCATTTTATTGCTTGTGTTTTCATTAAAAAATTGAAGCATTAAATTCCTTTACAGCTATTTCATAATATCACTGGTTGGAACTTAGATCTGATGATGCCACTCTCTCTAAACTTAACACCTACAAAATAGAAAAGTTTGGTATAATATCATTCACCTCTGAGACAAATGTAATTCACTTTTATTGACATCAGCATGGCAATGAGGACCTATTTTTTTCTGATGTGTTTCTGCATAATACATCTGTTTTACTTACAGCTCAGCATGCAGGCCAGGAGTCAAATTAAATTTCACTTCTTCAGACATGAATATGCAGTTTTGACAGTGCCCACATTCTAGAGCAAATAAAGCTCTTGAACAAAATAATTTTACAGGGATGTTCTTTAAACAATGAGGTTTCTTTCTCCCTTCAATTTTAGGACAAAGTAGAACTTTCAAGAAGTTGAAAACATAATTCATACAAATGTAAATTCAATACATGTCAAAGGTTTATTCAAATTATTTATTGATGTGGGAACAGTAAGATGGCAAACTAGTTCTAAATCTAGTTTAGAACTAAATCTAAACTAGTTCTAAAGTCTGGAGAGCTAGATATTTATAAGCAAGTTGTTAAGGTTGAGAGTACACAATCCCCCAAGTATGGCACCTTGGCATGGTGAATATTTTAATCTAGAGGAGTTTGAAAAAAACAGCAGAAGTGAGAAAACCATGCTGACCTGAACCCTACCCCTCACCTGCCTCATCTGGCCCATCTCCTCAGAAGTAGGTCCTAAAATTCTCATGTAAGAGGTGTCTTCCTTCTACCTGGAGGAAAGGAACATCCTTGTCTTCAAAGACAGGAAGAATCCTAACAAACAGGTCTTGCTAAATCCCCTCATGAAGTACACATACTTCATACTTCTTCATCTATCATATTCCTCCACAACTCTCTACTCTTCATCAAGCCTAGCATTAAAGTACTTTCACTTCCGGGGGTGCCTGAGTGGCTCAGTTGGTTAGGTGTCTGACTTCAGCTTAGGTCATGATCTCATGGTTTGTGAGTTCGAGCCCCACATTGCGCTCTTCACTGATGGTGCAGAACCTGCTTGGGATTCTCTGTCTCCCTCTCTCTGCCCCTCTCCTGCTTGTGTTGTGTCCAAATCACGAGTCCCCTGAGACCTCCAAGGAGCCGACACCGATGCAAGTACATAGGGTCTTTATTACAAGCTCGAGCAGGGGCTCACCAGTCTACCGGCCCAGCGGCAGCAAAGTGAAGCCCCGAACAATAGTGAGCAGGGTTTTTATGGGGTAAGGGACAGGGGTGTTACGGTGCACACGTAGTACTATAGCATCATCACATAAGCACCAATCATAATTGTACATCGCTCATGACCATTCAGTGTCTGTGAGGCATCTGTTACTTTTGGTGGGACCCAATCAGGACCTTTGAGAATCCTTTGAAAATGACCAATTATGAGGTGAGTTCAAAGGGCCCACGTGGGGTTTTAGGCAAGAATCCTCAGTCCCTGACTCAGACCACAGGAATGTTACAAATTTCTTTTGATTGGCTGATCCAAGGGTGGTCCTGAGGGGGGCTTCAGCTGAAGCTTTTCCTGGAACTGGGGCTAGGTGCAGCCAGAGGTTGCTCTTAATGGAGGACTTAATTTCAGGCTCCTCACTTGCTCTCTGTCTTTCAAAAATAAACATTAAAAAAAGTACTCAGGTCTGTTTTGGAGAAACTTCATTTCTTTATGAAAGCTTCTATGCCACATAAAACTTAAATATTTATGGGTTTATTTTTTCTCTGTTAATCTGTCTTTGTTCATTTAATTTTCAGACCCAGCCAGGGACCCTAAGAAGGTTGAAGGAAACTTTTTCCTCCCCTGTAAAGTTAATAAAAGAAGGCTAGGGTACAATTGTTAGGTTAAAAACTAAAATATTTTTAAGGAGTTAATAAAGAATAACTTTGGGGATCTTATTTTCTATTGAAGAGAAATTATTTATATATCTATCAGACAAAAATTTATACGTAACTTTACTAACTCTAGCAACTTGAACCAATAGTAAGCAGTGGATCTAAGTTTATAACCTTAAATAATCCTTGGGTGAGCCGGAAAAACATTGCTTCTATGTGATTATTGAAAAGACAGTATAGAGGTTGCTCAACAAAATTGAAAATAAAACCATGCTATGATCAAGGTATTGCCCTACTGGGTATTTATACAAAGAATATAAAAACACTGATTTGAAGGGATATATGTACTCCTATGTTGATTGCAATAGTATTTATAATAGCCAAATTATGGATGCAGCACAAGCTTGTCCATCAATAGATAAATGGGTAAAGAAGATGTGATATATATATATATATATATACATATACAATGTATATGTGTGTATATATATTTATATATAAAATGGAATATTATTCATCCATAAAAAAGAATGGAATCTTGTCATTTCCAACCACATGGGTAGAGTTAGAGAGTATTATACTAAGAGAATTAAGTCAGTCAGAGAAAGACAAATATGATGTGATTTCACTTATATGTGGAATTTAAGAAACAAAGCAAATGAACAAAGGAAAAAAGAAAGAGAGACAAACCACAAAGTAGACTCTTAACTCTAGAGAACAAAATGATGGTTACCAGAGGGGAAGTGGGTGGGGGAATGGGGGAAATACTAAGAGGGGTTTAAGATTACACTTATCTTGATGAACACAAAGTAATGTATACTGTACACCTAAAACTTATATAATCCGGTTAACTACACTGGAACTAAACTAAAGTAAACTATACTAAACTAAACTAAAATAAAATAAAGTACTGAAATAAAATAATGAAATAAAATAAAAAGACATTCTGCCCTTTCCTTTTGTTTTACTTCCAAGTAGTAAGTAAACATTCTTAACGATTCTTTTCATATGCAAAGCTTGAATAAAAATATCAAGACACAGTCCTCACATTTAAAATACATTTGATTTTCTAAATGTTTAAAAGTCGGTCATTCTAACTATGGTTTCCCAAACACCCCACCATTTGATCCAATAAATGACATAGGTACAGCCTCTGTAAAAGAAACATACATTAAAAGGATAGCGGAATATGGGACCTAATAATCTGAGCAAAAAGGCCAAGGCAATAAAATTGTGTCTGCCTTTTAAATTTCAGTATAATGGGTGGGTTTTGTTGTTGTATGACACTTGGGGTTCAGATATTCTTTCAATATCCAAAAAACTTTGGTAAAACCTAGTTAAAATTGAATAGTATGACCTTTTACTAGAAAGTCATTAGAAAGGTTTATTCTTCCCTCACAGGATTAAAGAAAGCTTCCCCATAGTCTTAAATTCTTCCCCAACATTCTGATCACATGCTTCTTTACCCTTACACATGCCTCTTCTCTTCCATTTTCTAATTTCAAAAACAAGAAAGTTCATACAGGCAAGAATTTTGCCTTCATTTAGGTGTTTCCAGGACCTACTGCAATGTTTGATTCATAATAGGTACTGAGAAATGTATACAAATTGGTGGATGGATGGATGGCTACACCGACAGATGAATGGATATGAGTGAAAGACATGGATGGCTCTGTCCCAACCTGAAGCCAACCTTCCCTTCTCTGAGTTCATAGCAGCAAAAGCCCTGTCCTCTTTTTTTTTTTTTTTTTAACCATATATAGTTACATTAAGCATAAAGAGTATGCTGGCTAATCTTCACACATTCATGATTGTATTTCTTACCATCCCTTTTTTCTTCTTCTTTCTCTCTCTTCTTCCTGCCTTCCTTCTCTATCATTATTTAATCATTTTCAGTGCTAGATCTTTGTTTTTAAGAAATAGTCAATCTGACCCAAAATAATAACTCTCATAACAACAGAATACCTGACTTTTTAGTTTAGCTATCTAAAATGTAGGGAGAGGAAGGATTCCTCTAGTTGTTTTGAGGACTGAAAAGAACATGAAGGTGGGAAGCTTTGATAATAAGCCAACTGTACACAATTTGTCAAAGGTTGACTTTGTCGATATCAAGCTGATTTTACAAGGAAACCCCATTTCAAGTTGTAATTGCTGGTGCATGGTACGCAGAATATGTAGCCACTATTTTACTTGAGAATCTTCCAGGTCACAGAACTTTTAATCCCGTCTTAAGAATCCTAATGTCAGGGACTGCAGAAACAGAAAATAAAAGAACTAAAGAAAAAGATTCTTTTTTTAAGTTTGTACTTAAATTTCAGTTAGTTAATATACAGTGTAATATTAGTTTCAGATGTACAATATTGTGATTCAACACTTCCGTACAACATCCAATGCTCATCACGACAAGTGCCTTCAATCTCTATCGTGTATTTCACCCATCCCCTCACCCACCTCCCTTCTGGTAACCATGAGTTTGTTCTCTATAGCTAAGAGTCCGTTTCTTGGTTTGCCTCTCTCTTTTTTTCCCCTTTACTCATTTGTTTTGTTTCTTAAATTCCACATATGAGTGAACTCATGTGGTATTTGTCTTTCTCTGACTTATTTCACTTAGCATAATACTCTGGAGCTCCCTCCGTGTCATTGCAATGAAAGATTTTATTCTTTTTTTATGGCTGAATAATATTCCATAATGTATATATACCACTTCCTCTTTATTTATTTATTTATTTTTTAATGTTTATTTATTTCTAGGAGAGAGAGAGAGACAGCGTGAGCAGGGGAGGGTCAGAGAGAGAAGGAGTCACAGACAGAAACAGGCTCCAGGCTCTGAGCTGGCAGTCAGCACAGAGCCCAACGCGGGGCTCGAACCCACGAACCGCGAGATCATGACCTAAGCGAAAGTCAGATGCTTAACCGACTAAGCCACCCAGGCGCCCCTACCACTTCCTCTTTAAATCTATTCATCAGTCAATGGATCCTGGGGCTGTTTCTATAATTTGACTATCGTAGACAATGCTGCTATAAACATTGGGGTGCATGCAACCCTTTGAATTAGTATTTTTTGTATCCTTTGGGTAAATACCTAGTAGTTCAGTCGCTGGATCATGGGATAGTTTTATTTTTAACTTTTGAGGAACCTCCATACTGTTTTCCAGAGTGGCTGCACCAGTTTGCAGTCACACCCACAGTACAGGAGGGTTCCTCTTTCTCCACATCTTTACCAGCACCTGCTGTTAAAGAAAAAGATTGTCACTGAATCTAGGCTGTTTCCTTGTTTGGGCCTTCATTCAGTTGCTATAGCTCTTTGGCTGATTTCCAGAGCTAATTAAGGTTAATTTAGTCATTTTCTGATTGTTTATTTAGCATTTCTGTGCTGAAGCAAAGGCCTAGAGCTTGCTAGTTGGCCATTCTACAGATGTCCCTCCCATCTCACATATACTGCCTTTTGTAATTACATCATTTTCCTTTACAATTTTCTTAGTTTTCTCATACGGATTTTGATTAATGCCTGCTTTCAGCCTGGAGAACTTACTTAGTCTTTCTTGTAAGGCAGGTGAGCTGGCAATGAATTCTCTGTTCTTGTAGATCTAAGATTGCCTTCATTTCACCTTTTTTGAAAAGCAGTTTTGCAGGGCACCAGGGTGACTCACTTGATTAAGCATCTGACTTCAGCTCAAGTCATGATCTCACAGCTCGTGAGTTCCACCCCCGCACTGGGCTCTGTGCTGACAGCTCAGAGCCTGGAGCCTGCTTCGGATTCTGTGTCTCCCTCTCTCTGCCCCTCCCCTGCTCGTGCTCTGTTTCTCTGTCCCTCAAAAATAAATAAGTGTTAAAAAATTTTAAAAAATGGAAAATAGTTTTGCTTGATATGGGATTCTGGCTAAGAGGTTTTTATTTTGACTACTTTAAATATGTTGCCCTGCTGTCTTCTGGATTCCATTGTTTCTCATGAGAGGTAAACTGTTAATCTTAATGTGGTTTTTCTTATGTATGATTATTCTCTCCTTTTCATTTTTTTCAAATGTCCAATTTATTTTGCTGATTGATAAGCATTGTTACCCATTTTTGAGGTGCCTTTGTTTCATGGACCTGACAGCTTAATGAAATCTAGGTAAATTCTTTTTATCTCTTGCTGCATTTGAGTTTTTCATTACCTTTGGTATTCATCATTTTTTTTACTCTGAGGTATCTGTTTTTGAATTTCCTTGCATTTATGCTACCTGGAGTTCACTGAGCTTTTTGAATGTGTAAAGTTTTACTCTAAGTTTGGAAAATTTTAGGCATTAATTTGTTGGATAGTTCTTTTTCCTGTCTCTTTCGCCTCTTCTTCTAACACACCTATTACACATAGGTTGCTGTACTTAATGGTATTGTAAATTTCTCTGAGACTCTGCAATTTTCTTGAGTCATTTTTCGCTGTTTCTCAGAATGAGTAATTTCAATTGATCTATTCTCAATTCCCTTGATTCAAATCCCATTCAGGTCTACTGTTGAGCCCCTCTAATGAATTTTCATTTCAATTACTGTTCTTTTTGAGCTCCAGAATTTCCATTTGGTTCTTTTTCATAATTTCTATATCATGATTGATATTCTCTATTTGATGAGACTTAATCATCGGGCTTTTCTTACTTTCAAGCATACTTACCATTCATTCTTTGAATATAGTTATAGTGGCTACTTGAATGTTTTTATTTGTTGTTAACTCTGAATCTGTTCAGTTTCACAGGCAGTTTCTGATGTCTGCTTTTTTATCCCTGGGCATAAGTCAGAATCTCTTGGGTTCTATTGCTACTTACATGTCTTGTGATTTTTTGTTGGACACTGGACACTTTAGAGAATAGCATTGTAGCTACTCTGAGTTCTGGTCTCAGCATTTCTGGGGCTTCTTGTTGTCATTTGTTTGTTTATTTGTGTGTTGACTGGTCGGATTATTTTAGTGAAGCTTATCTGCACCCCCTGCCCTTCCAGTGTGAAGCCTTTGATTTTGCTCATTGGAGGGTGCCATCTTGGGCATATGAGTAGGCATTATGAAAATAATAGAGTTTTCACTGGGCTGCCTCTTATTATCTTTTTCTCTTACTCATACTTAGCTGTTAAGCTCCAGTGATTGCTGGCTGATTGCTTTGTTGTTTTTAACAATTTCTAGGACCTAAACTGTTCAGGAACTGACCCAATTAAATTCTGGTGCCTTTACAAGTATAGTTTTTGAAGTCAGTGTTTGTGATTCGTTCTGAACTTAGGAAGGCTCTTCTTAGCTGGGCCCTTCCGTGTTTCTCTGGTGAACTAGCTGGCTTCTGGTTGATTTTCTATTTCTAATAAGTCTACCTGTTTCCTCTTCAATTGTTTTTCACCATAAATTCCATTGTTTTTGAGGGGATCCTTAGGCTAGACACATTTGCTCTGTGGCAAATAGAAATAGTTCCTCTGGGGAAAGCTTCAGCCTGCCTCCATCCATAGACAAAACCTCAGAGACCTCACCCTTGAAGCTATGGGTAAAGACCCTGGCAGACTCCTTTCTGAGTATACCTGCTTTAGTTGATGAGCACTCAGCCAAGGACGTAGGACCACTGTAGTCTCTGGCATTCTCAATTCAGCTCTCTCAGAGGGGACTTTGCTTTATAAAGGAAACATAGTAAAGATGACCAATCAGGGTCTCTGTATTCTCACTGCACTGTACCCAAGGAGAGACTATGCCCTACAGTTGGAGGAGGTTAATGGAAAAAAAGAGAATCCCTACCTCTTGGCAACAGGTGGCCACTGCAAATTGCGGCTGGGGCACGATGAGAAAGTCTGAAGTCCTGTCCCGCCTGGGAGGTGCTATAATTGTGCAACTTTAAGCTCACAGAGTGAATGAGAGAGCCCTGTGTTTTGGGCTACAACCATTTGGCTGGCTAGTATTAGTCATTCTGAGGCTGAACCTAGTCTGTCACTCTGAACTAGGAGGGGAAAGAAAAGGAAATGGTTTTGCTTTCTTTGCCACAGATTCCCACTCTTCTTACTGAGTTTTAGTTCATTTTTTCTTTTTCCAAAAATGTATTGCGATTATAATTGACATATAACACTGAGCAAGTTGAAAGTAAACAACGTATCAGTTTGATAGGTTTATATATTGCAACATGATTACTACCAAAACATTAGGTATCACCTTTATCATGTCCTGTAATTCTCATTTCTTCTTTGTGGTAAGAACACTTAAGATCTAGTCTAGTCTCTTAACAACTTTGAGGTTTATAATATAGCATTGTTGACTGTACTAAATCTGCTGTACCTTCCGTCTCCTACTAGTCACAAGTTTGTACCCTTATAAATTACCTAGTTTGTACCTAATAAAATTGCCCCAATTCCCCGTTCCCCCAGCTCCTGGTAACCACCATTCTATCCTCTGTTTTTATGAGTTTGGCTTTTTTAGATTACACATATAAGTGATATGCAAAACTTGTCTTTCTCTGTCTGACTTATTTCGGTGTCATACACTCACTATCAATGTTGTCACAAATGGCAGAATTACCTTCTTTCTCAGAAGTAATTAATATCCTTGTGTGAGAGAAAGAGAGAGAGAGAGAGAGAGAAAGGGAGAGAGAGACATCATTATTCATTCATCCATTGAGGGACACCTAAGGTGTTTTTCTATTTTGGCTATTGTGAATAATGCTGGTTTGAACAGCGATCTGCAAATACCTCCTTGACATCGTGTTCTCATTTTCTTTGAATATATATAACCAGGAGTGAGATTGCTAGGTCATATGATGGTTCCAATGTTTAATTTTTGAAAATCTGCTATACTGCTTTCCGTAAGGGATGTTTCATTTTCCTAATCAATGTTTCTTCATTTGCTGTGTGACCCTAGTTCTGATCATTTCTAGAGACTTCATTTTAATTTTTTTATGTTTATTTATTTATTTATTTATTTATTTTGAGAGAATGAGAGAGAGAGAGAGAGAGACGCAGAGCAGAGAGAAGGGAAAAAGAATCCCAAGCAGGCTCCGTGCTGTCAGTGCAGAGCCCAAAGCGGGGCTCGAACTCACCAACTGTGAGATCATGACATGAGCTGACACCAAGAGTCAGACGCTTAACTGAGCTACTCAAGCACCCCCATTTCTAGAGACTTTACGGCTGTTAATAATTTTCACCAGTTTACCTAGGGAGCAGTTTTGAGGAAAGTCTCATGTTGTCACGTCACAAAAATTTTCCCCATTTTTATGTTGGATTATTTAATTTTTATGATTTATACATTTTTTCAAAAAATATGTATTTATATACATACATGTGTATGCATGTGTATATTATATATATTATATATTAAAACATATAAAATACCACTCCTTTGTCATATAATTGTTTTGCAGATATTTTTCTCCAAGTCTATGCTTCATGTTATTTTCCTTGGCAGGGACTTTTGAAGAGCAAGGGATTTTAATTTTGATGAAGTCCAAGTTATCATTTTTTAATGGTTTCTTGTTTTTGTTTCCTATCAAAGGAAACTTTGTATAACCAAAGGTCACAAAGATTTCATCATGTGTTCATTTAGGAATTCTTTTACTTTTTAGTTTTAAATTATGTGTACGGCCCATTTAAGTTAATTTTTTGAAAGATATGGGTTGAGGTTTATTTTTTTTGGTGCTATTGTACATGGTACTTTTTGTTCTTCCTTTCTAATTTCCTGTTGCTTATTTCTAACATATGAAAATAAAAATATATTTTTATTTATTTACTTTGTATACTGTCACCTTACTAAACATACTTACTAGTTCTAGTAGCTGTAGCAGATTATTTAGGGGATTTCTACAAAGACCATAGTCATCTGCAAATACAGACTTTTATTTCTTTCTTTACAATCTGTATGAATTTATATATTTTTACTGTGTCTTTTGACTGGCTAGAACCTCCATTATGATGTTGAATAGGAATAGTGAGAGCTGATGTTCTTTTTATTATTTCTAATCTTGGAAAAAGACCCTTCAGTCTTTTACTACTTAGTATGATATTGGCTAGAAATACCCTATGTCCAGGTGAGGAAACTATCTTTTATTCCTTCTAGCAGAGTTTTTATCATGAATGGATATTTAATTTTGTCAACTTCTCTTTTTTCAGCAGTTTCAAATATTTTATTTTAGTTTGGTTTAATTTAGTTTTTATTTAAACTCCAGGTAGTTAACATCCAGTGTAATATTAGTTTCAGGCGTATAAGATAGTGATTCATCTTGTCAAGTACTTTTCTATACCTGTTAAGATAATCATACTCCAATTCTTTATTAGTTAATAGTGAATTTAAAATAGATTTTCTCATGTTAAAACAACCATTTTGTTTCTGAGAAAAGCTACACTTGGTCATAATATAATATATATTATATCATGTATATAATATATAATGACCAGTGTCATATATATTTTTCCTGGATCCAAATAGCTATTTGTGAAGAAGTTTAGTGTCTATGTTCCAGACAAATACTTTTACTTCAGTCGTCTTGTCTGATTTGAATTCATGCTTCAGTAACCTTAAATGATGAGGTTAGAAGTATTTGATTGTCTCATATTTTCTAGAAAGCTTTGTATATACCTGACAGTATTTCTTTCATAAATATCAGTTTATTACCAGGAGTACCATCTTTGGTTGGAGTCTTATTCTTGGAAAGCTTACAATTTCAATTTATTTAATATATTAAAATCTTATATATAGTTGCATTTTTTAGTAACTTTCAGTAGTTGGTGTCTTTTAAGGGACTGATCCATATCATCCAACTTATTGGTACAAAATTATTCATAATATCCATGCATTATCATTTTAAGGATGATGGGATCTACAGATACTTCTTTCACTCTTGATATCTGTTGTTGTTATTGTTGTTTTGGTTAGTCTGCATGAAAACATATGAGATTTATTGACCTTTTCAAAGAATCAGACTTTAATTGATTTTCTCTCGTTTCTGTTTTCGATTGAATTGATACCTGCTGCCATCTACGTTACTCCCCTCCCCCCCTTGATTGAGTTATTTTTCTCTTCCTTTCCTGGTTTCTTAAGTTGGAATGTCAGAGTGTTGATGAGACACTGTTTCCTTTCCACTATACACATCTAAAGCTCTGAGTTTCCCTGTAAGTGTTACTTTAGCTGCATCCCACAAATTTTGGTATGCTATAGTTTCCTTTTTATTCAATTCAAAACAGGTATCTAATTATCCTTGCGATTCCCTGTTTAATTCATGGGTTACTTAAAACAAGTTGTTTAATTCCCAAATACATCAGGCTTTCCAAATAACTTTGTATTATTACTTTCTAGTTTATTCCTGTTGTAGTCAGGAAAAGAATTTTCATGGTCCCAATTATTTTAAATATGGGCACATCTGTTTTATGGCCTAGAATATGGTCCATCTTCATGAATGTTACAAGTGCACTTTAAAAGATTATATACAGAGGCGCCTGGGTGGCTCTGTCCATTAAGTGACCAACTTTGGCTCAGGTCATCACCTCACAGTTCTTGAGTTCGAGCCACGCATCAGGTTCTGGGCTGACAACTCAGAATCTGGGGCCTGCTTTGGATTCTGTGTCTCCCTCTCCCTTTCCCACTCCCCTGCTTGTGCTCTGTCTCTGTCTTTCAAAAATAAGTGTTAAAAAAATAAAAAATATTCTTTCCATGGCCATGTCCAGCCTGCTGCGGAGTCCACTGATGACATTCATTCTTCCTCATTGCTACTGTCTCTTTTATGTCTAACATTTCCATTTGACATTTTTCCTTAAAGTTTTATCTCTCTGCTAAAGTTCTGCATCTGTTCGTGAAATTGTTCACTTTTCCTACTAGATCCCTTAATGTGTAAATTATAATTATTTTAAAGTTTTGACCTCAACATTCTGATATTTATTACTTCTCTGTATCTATATTGATTGATTTGCCTCTCATGATATTTTTCTTGCTTTTTTGTGTATTTTATTTTTTTAAATTTAATACCTGATACTATGCATAGAACATTAAGGACTTAGATAATTGTTATTTTTGCCTAAAAAGATGTTTCTTTTCTTTCCTCTGGTTGTTAAGTGTAGGAGGTTGAAAGTATCCATTAGGAATTTATCTGTGTTTGGGTTTTGCTGCTATTGTTAATCTGTTCTTAGTATTTTTCTCTCTTTGTTCTCAACCTTATTTCAACCTTGTCTGTAAACCCGATAGAGAGTGATCCGTTCTTCTGATCTTTTCCACTCCCTACCAGCAGACCACTGTAGCTTGTAATTAGGTGCTAGATTCATGGCAGAGGCCACAGAGAAGACTGTCTGCTGTCCTGATCTAGCTTCAGTTTCAAGCAGATGTTGTCTGCCTGGGCCTCAGAGGTGAAGCTTTCTCAGTCTTCCTACTTCTCATCACAGTGGCAAGAAGCCAAACTCTACTTTTTCTCTGATAATCTCCTGCCCCTCACCCAGGCAAAGGTGGGATCTAAGGGGCTGCTCCAGGATCCTGGGCCAAGAAGTGTTTCATGCTCTAGGAAGCCAGTTTGATTTCCTCTACACGTCCCTTAGCCACAGCAGAGAAGGTTTTCTGCCCTTTGCCTCGCAGTTTAATGCTCTGTAATTAAGAAAAGTGCTGGGAGTGATTTCAGTGAAAATGGCTGCCTAAGGACCTCTGAAAAGTCTTTCCTTCACAATCAAAAAATGATAAAAGCAACGTTTGCAGAACTCTGGAAATGAAGCAAAGCCTTGCAGCAATCTGGCGAGCATTTACTTGAGAGACATAGGTTGATCTCAGTAAGAAAGAAGAGTGAAGTGAGCAATAAATATAATGTAAATTTTTTAGTGAAGTCACAAAATTCCCAATGTCAAAGCTCCATTTTCCAACTTTAAAAACTCTAGTGTTTGCACTAGACTCTCTGGTCTTTTACAAGAACATTCGATAACCAGTGATTCCACTTTTAATAAAAAGAATTACAGTCCTGACCTTCCAGAAAGATAACTCCTGTCTATACCATTAATGTCATGATATAGGCAATCACCTTGTCTATTAATTTTTAAGTGAATTCTCTAATTCACCAGGAAACATATTCAAAGTTAAAATTACAGAATTATTAAGTTTCCATAAGCTAAAATTTGTAATTAGTTTTCTTAATTCTCTATATACAATTTTATCTCAAGAAGAAGGAATTCAATCAAAATTTTGTAGCATACTACAAACAGACTCACAGATATTAAATACTTTCTTTTTTATTTTTTAATTTTTTAAATGTTTTATTTATTTCTGAGAGAGAGACAGCATGAACAGGGGAGAGTCAAAGAGAGTGAGAAACACAAAATCTGAAACTGGCTCTAGGCTCTGAGCTGTCAGCACAGAGCTCGACGTGGGGCTGGAACCCACGAACCTTGAGATCATGACCTGAGCCAAAGTTGGACGCTCAACCGACTGAGCCACCCAGGTGCCCCTAAATACTTTCTTCCTAAACCAATATTGAGACATTAGACAAGCAGCATAGACAAAAATTTGCAAATACAATTTGTGGCATAATATGTATACTTTAATTGCAGGAATAGAAATTCATGTAGGCAATTTTGCCCTTGCGAAACCCAAGTACCAACAAACGGGCCTCTCCTTACTGTTACCTCTTCCCTTCCTCTCTTATGCTCATTATTTCAGGAAGGAATCCAAGTCACAACTGAGTAGTCAAATGGAGAGCCCAAGGTTGCTATTTCTCCTCAAATATCCCAGCTGATTGATACTCATTTAAGAATCCATATACGGGAAGCCTGGGTGGCTCAGTTGGTTGAGCGTCGTACCTTGGCTCAGGTCATGATCTCGCGATTCGTGGGTTTGAGCCCTGCATCAGGCTCTGTACTGACAGCTTGGAGTCTGGAACCTGGAGCCTGCTTTGGATTCTGTGTCTCTCTCCCTTTCTGCCCTTCCCATGCTCATGCTCTGTCTCTCTCTCAAAAATAAATAAACATTTAGGGGCACCTGGGTGGCTTAGTCGGTTGAGCGTCCGACTTTCACTTAGGTCATGATCTCGCGGTTCGTGGGTTCGAGCCCCGCGTTGGGCTCTGTGCTGACTGCCAGCTCAGAGCCTGGAGCCTGTTTCAGTCTGTGACTCCCTCTCTCTCTGACCCTCCCCCCGCTCACGCTGTCTCTCTCTCTCTCCTAGAAATAAATAAAAAATATTTAAAAAATAAATAAATAAACATTTAAAAATTTTTTTAAAAAGGATCTATGTACAAACTTCTGTGGTGACTAACTTTAAAACTAGTTTAGTAATCCCTATAAAATTAATATGGAAATTCAAAAGTTCACTGCATAATAATCACAAAGAAAAGTAATCACAGAGGAAAGAAATAGGAAAGCATCTAACATTACAAAATAATAAATTAAGAAAACAAATTACTCACTTAAGATCATCTTAGTTCTTAAGCAAACACTGTAGTAGAAACCACCCCCTGATATGAATATAAGCTATGTAATAAGTTACACATACACTCACATATGTATATATTTGTGTAATGTATGTGTGTGTGTGTGTGTGTGTGTGTGTGTGTGTGTGTGTGTGTGCATACTAAATTTATTACAGTTTGGGTCCAACTAAAAATCATAAATATTTTTTCTTTCCCCAGTTACTAAATGTTTTAAATCTATATATAGGAAAGGAACCCTAAACCATGCATATTCTAAGAGAGGCTCAATTTCTACCATTGGGTCCAGAGAGCTCTTATTTCAGGAAAAGAAATTCAAAAAGAAGGGAGCCACATGCAGAAGAATAAAAAGCAAAGAAGCTCATGAACGAAACAGCTAGACTTATTTGAAAAAATGCACATGTAGATTAAAAAAGGAAAGGAATAGTTTTTAGCCTTTGAAAGGACCTACATAGGGTTTCCAGATAAAATCTGGGTTCTCATTAGTTTAAATTTCAGACAAAAAATTTAAAAATATATAGTATAAATAAATCCTATGCAATGTTTGGGACATATACTGAAATTTTGTTTATTCTGAAATTGTAATTTAACTGGTCTGGGGCTCCTGGGTGGCTCAATTGGTTAAGTGTCAGACTCTTGATTTTGGCTCAGGTTAGGATCTCAGAGTTTATGAGGTTGAACCCCATGTCAGGCTCTACACTGACAGTGTGGAGCCTGCTTGGGATTCTCTCTCTCCCTCTCTCTGCCTTTCATCCCTTCTCTCTTTCAAAAATAAATTAAAAAAAAAATAAATTTAACTGGTCCTCCTATATTTCTACTTGACAAATCCAACAACCCTGGACTACTCCAAATGTATAAATAATTTAATCACTGTACTCTTATTTGGACTTACTAAAATATTTGCCCCTAATATAAAGTAGTGCAGCTCTCCTTCCCAATTACAACAGATTCTATCAATGAGACCTTATTTTTGAGAGAAATATAGGGGAGACCCAGCACCAGATTTCCTAAAGATTGTCATCCCTTAATTTTTCATAAAATGGATAATCTATGCAGGACAAATCAGCCACTGTTTTGTGGAATTCCTGGTAAATTTAGTGGAAATATTCTAGTTTCTTAGAGAACAATTACACAAATGGTGTCCTTAGGTGACCACGTGAATTAAATACTTTAATATACAAGTTGTGGGTTGCTTTTTTTTTCTTTTGCTTCTTTCCTATGGCAATTAAGCTGATTTGCAAAATGAAAAAAATCCCACTTAAAGAGTTTAATACAAGTATCTTAGTCGTTGCTAAGCTGTTCCAAATCCTGTCACATATTTCTATAGATCTACACTGTAGGAGACTTGTTTTAATGGTTGTTTTAAATAATGCCAAACTTTCTCAATTTCAATTTTAAAGTACTTGTTATTTCATTCTTTTTCAGCAGTAGATCAGAAGCAGATCTTTCACTTCCAAACATCTTCAAAGTTAATTTTAATTTTTGTCTCTCTTAAAATGCTGAGAGATTGATAAGATCATAACGCAGAGAGAACAGAGATTTTAGTTTATATGCTGACCACCCTAAAAGGTGATGGGTCTTGTCAAGTTTTGAAAAATCTCTGCTTTTTGGAAAATGAGAATGTTCACTGAGTCCCTTTTTCGAATGAAATACCAGGAATTTCAAAGGAGCAGGAATAGAGGACATTATGGGCTGTGAAGGGCAGGTACAAGGCTATGCAGTCAGGTTACCATGAGGCGAACTTGAAATTTGGGACTAGCTGATATCGAGGCAGGTAGGTTTCAGAAAAAAACTTAGAGGTAAAGAAGCTTTTGGTCCAGCAAGAGAAAGGAAGAGTCCCCAGAAGGTTGAAGTCCTGGGAGATCTGATTGATGATGACAAGGACTGTCTTTTTTTCTGTCTTTCTTCTCATCTTTTCTTCGCTTTTTTGTTTTTCTTGCTACCCTCTTCTTGCTTTCTATTTGATGCCCTCACTTACCTTTTTCTACTGCTTGGCCATAGGTTTAAGTTAATCACTCCCCCAGAAAACTTTTCTATTTCTTTCTATTCTTATTTGGGAGAGAGAGAGACAGAGAGAGAGAGCGGGGGGAGGGGGGGACGAAGCAGGTTCCACAGTCAGTGTAGAGCCCCATATGGGGCTCAATCCCAGACTCTTGGATCCTGACCTGAGCAGAAACCAAGAGTCAGACACTCAACCAGTTGAGACACCAGGTGCCCCAAGGAATCTTTTTTCTATCAGTCATTATGAAAAAACAGAAGAGACAGAACTACATTACATTTGATAGACAATGCCTCATTGCATTTTGAACAGAATCTTGATAACAGTACTTTTTAAATTTTACTCTTGATGTACCTACAATGAAAGTTTGCTCAGCTGCCTTGAAGTTAGTTTACCAAATCATTAAAATATTCTTTAATATTTACTTATTTTTGAGGGAGAGAGAGAGAGAGAAGGAGAGCAGGGGAGGAGCACAGAGAGAGGGAGACACAGAATCCAAAGCAGACTCCAGGCTCCATGCTGTCAGCACAGAGCCCAACACCGTGCTCAAACCCAGGAACCACAAGATAATGATCCTATCTGAAGGCAGGCGCTCAACTGACTGAGCCACCCAGGCACCCCATAGATCATTAAAACTTTTTTAAAAATGTAATTGTGTCCCCATAATTTGGGAATTAATTAGGGGAAGATAAGAGTTACAAATGGGAATTCCATGAATGAATTCCTTTAATGTGTTATCATATATTTTGCCTAATATAACTTTTGAGTATAAAATACTTCATTCCCCTGTTTACAGAGCCAAACTTCCTCCAGACCATACTTGGAGAGCTGGTTCTTTTATGATGTCGATCTACCTTTTGTTCCATTTTCTAGAGCTTTAGTGCCTTCATCAGGTAGAATGAAATTAAAATCTGCATTAACTGTGTACATTTAAAATATGCATTCAATGTAACTATTGGGCAGATTGATTAAAATTTAAACTTACACAGGAAGATTATTAATGTGTGAACTACAAAATGGTGATTAGATTTTCACCACAAAGAACTGCTGCTTTTCCATTGTAAACCTTAATGCTCTTTTTTGTTTGTTTGTTTTATTTTATTTTATTTTATTTTTACAAATACTTTATTGTCAAGTTGGTTTCCATATAACACCCAGTGCTCATCCCCAGAAGTGCCCTCCTCCATGCCCATCTCCCCCCTCCCCCCCCACATCCATCAGTCCTCAGTTTGTTTCTCAGCATTCAAGAGTCTCTCATGGTTTGCCTCTCTCCCTTTTCCAAAATCTGTAAGGAACTCACCAAACTCCACACCCGAAAATCAAACAACTCAGTGAAGAAATGGGCAGAAGACATGAACAAACACTTCTCCAAAGAGGACATCCAGATGGCCAACAGACACATGAAACGATGCTCAGCATCCCTCCTCATCAGGGAAACACAAATCAAAACCACACTGAGATACCATCTTAATGGTCTTTCTCTTGACTAAACGCTAAGAAATAACTATGGCTAATTGGAGATTTACTTATATCTCTGGTTACTAGCCACACTGTCTTACTTCTTATCTGTTTTGAAAGCTTTCTGTCCCCCATGCCTTGGTGATGATTTTCATCTTTACCATCTTATTTGAGTTATGTGCATAAGTCTCACTTGTCCTTTTATTCCTTATGAACGAAGTGCACAAAATCTACCTCTCCATTTCTGCATAACACATGCTAGAAATTGCTAGGCACCTGCAAGTCTGTTTTGACCCTAGATACGACTTATGTGCCTTTGCCACTAAGCCTAAATCTGTCCCTTTATTCATCCCTTGTGCATGAACCCATTGAAACAATTGCCTGAAGTAGACACATTACCAGGGACAACTCAAACAATTACACATTGTCAGGCATTACTGCCTCCTTTCCAAGGGTGTCTTAGTTCACCAACTCAGTAAAGATTTAGGAGGAGAGAATGAAGGGAAGGAGAATGTGTCTCACTGGGGGAGAAAGGTTCCAGAAGGATACGGCAAAAAAAAAAAAAGTTGGGGGGGGATCTATGAAAATTCCTCACTCCATCAATCCCATCCTATGATTCCAGAGTTGGGCTAAGTGCTCTTTCTGCCATTACAACTTTTAAAACATTGAATATGGGTGTGTCAATGACAATCTCCTACCTCCTGCACATGTATGGGTACCAACCTCTTTCCCTGTTTGCTCGTTTTTTTGTTTTTTTTTTACTATTTTTTATTTATTTCTAGGAGAGAGAGAGAGAGAGAGAGAGACAGCGTGAGCAGGGGAGGGTCAGAGAGGGAGTCACAGACTGAAACAGGCTCCAGGCTCTGAGCTGGCAGTCAGCACAGAGCCCGACGCGGGGCTTGAACCCACGAACCGCGAGATCATGACCTAAGCGAAAGTCAGACGCTTAACCGACTAAGCCACCCAGGCGCCCCCTCTTTCCCTGTTTTTATTCCTCATTAGGTTGCCATATACCTTCATTTACTCTGAGTTTAAAAAAACTATATAAAATGAACAAAACAGCACCAACTTGAATGTGCACCAAAATTCAAAGGCACTTAAAGAAATGATCTGCAAATTGCTGCTAAAATCTTACTGGGGGCCACCTGGGTAGATTATTTGGTTAAGAATTTGACTTCAGTTCAAGTCATGATCTTGCAGGTCCTGAGTTCAAGCCCCATATCCGGCTCACTGACGTCAGCCTGTCAGTGCAGAGCCTGCGTCGGATCCTCTGTCCGCCTCTCTCTCTGCCCTTCCCCTCTTACTGTCTCTCAAAAAATAAATTAAAAATTTTTTAATTAAAAAATCTTAATCGGAGGAAAATATAGTAAGTGTCATGCACATTATCTAGTTTCTTACTGGCTCATCTTGAAGTCGCAGATGAAAACCTTAACCCTCCACAAAGAATGAATACAAATATTTGTGAGTTGATTTCTGCCATTAGTAAACTGCTTGTGATGATTGTGGATGACTTTGTTCTTTGCTTCTTGTGTTTCTCAGTTTCCCTTTATGCACATGTTAACTTTAAAAAAAATAAAAATTTTTAAAACCTAAAAAAAAAAAAGAAGAAGAAGAACAGAGGAGATGGCTTTAGAGAGATACACAGGAAGAATGGAACTCGATCAACACTAAGATGAGACTCATGGAAAACAAGCGATCACTGGGCCATAGAGAGCAAGTGAATATTCTTCAGTTTCAAGAAGGAACCAAACCCAGGGGGCGCCTGGGTGGCTTAGTTGGTTAAGCGTCCGACTTTCGCTTGGGTCATGATCTCGCAGTTCATGGGTTCGAGCCCCGCGTCGGGCTCTGTGCTGACTGCCAGCTCAGAGCCTGGAGCCTGTTTCAGTTTGTGACTCCCTCTCTCTCTGACCCTCCCCTGCTCATGCTGTCTCTCTCTCTCCTAGAAATAAATTAAAAAAAAAAAAAAAAAAGAAAGAACCAAACCTAGAAGAGAAAGATGGAGATAGAAACCACAGAAATCATATAAAATTTTTTTTTGCAGTTATAGACACTCACATAAAATAGTTGATTCAGTGTAAAGAGCAATAGATGAAAAAGAACTTGGCAGCATTGAAGAAAATTGTGTATTAAAATGTTCATTTCTGAACTCTCATTTAATTCTGCATGAGCATGCTTTTTAAGAAAAGCCTTTTGGGGGTGCCTGGGTGACTCAGTCAGTTTGGTATCCAACTTTGGCTCAGGTCATGATCTCACAGTTCGTGGGTTGGAGCCCTGTGTTGGGTTCTGTGCTGACAGCCAGCTCAGAGCCTGGAGCCTGTTTCAGTCTGTGACTACCTCTCTCTCTGACCCTCCCCTGCTCACGCTGTCTCTCTCTCTCTCTCTCTCTCTCTCTCAATCTCTCTCTCTCTCTCTCTCAGAAATAAATAAAACATTAAAAGTAAAAAAAAAAAAAAGAAAAGCCTTTTGCACCTTGGATACATCCTTTAATGCTCTGGTACATAGTGTGAAAAGGAATAAAAAGATCAATCTGTTTTTATCGCTGGGAAAAACAGTGTTTATCAGTAGCCATAGGATTTCATAATTGCTGGTATTTATCAGAGGTAATTTATGTCTCGTAGGTTTCAGAACCAAGTGTACAAAGGAACACTAGAAGACAAAGGAGGAAAGGTCTATTTCGTGGTTGACAGTCAAACTGATAACAGCGAGAAAATGGTTCAGCAAAAAGGCTTAACACATTTAAAAGTAAAACCACTCTGATATGAAGAGAAAATATAGGACAGGAAAGTTACATCACGCCATGCCCCTCCTAAAACCTTTCAGTGGCGCCCTATTGAAGCTCCCCAACAAAGTACATGGTAAGGACATAGCTGATTCGAATGCTTTGGGTGTTTCCATCCTTAGAGAAGTAGCAGAAGAATATACGTAGTACAACTTCTTTCTTGGAAGGACACTTTTATGTGCCGAAAAGAAAAGATTCAGCAGTCCCCAGCACTGGTTGGGGAATAGTTTATTACATACTTAATGAGAACAGGCCATTTCAATCTCTTTACATAAAGCTGGTTCTGGAGGTTTCAACAACTTTCAATTCATCGCACATAGTGTAACAAAAATAGAAGTCTTTCTGGAACAAAATAAGAACCAGGCATTGTGTTAAAAGTTTTTCGAGGAAGGTATGACATAGTTGGGTAGATAGATATAGATATCCATATATCCCTTGTCAATTTAGTCCACCTTTTCTTTGTACTCCATATTATACAGTGGTACTCAATTGATATTTGCTAAATGGATGAATAAAGAGTGACTGATTGTCATTTTATCAAAATCAGAAACCTATGGATTTAAAAACTTGCCAAGGTCATTTAGCTAGTCAATGGTGGACTATAGTCCCATTTGATGCTCAGAATCTTCCAGATTTTTTCCAGAACACTTCACTATACACTGCCTCCTTATGATGTGGTCATTAGGTAACAAATAATAACAAACTGGCCTATTGTCTTAAATATAAAATCTCTTTCATTTATTTTCTGTATCTTACATTGATAAGATTTGTTTTACATGTTATTATTATTACTTCAGTGTAATTATTTCCTAGAAATTTTAGCCAGCTACCATGTGATATATAATTTACTGTTCATGGGGCACCTGGGTGGCTCAGTTGGTTAAGCAACAACTCTTGATTTCCAGTGAGGTGATGATCTCATGGTTCAGGGGATCAAGAACCGTGTTGGGCTCTGTGCTGACAAAGCAGAGACTGCTTGGGATTCTCTCTGTCTGTCTGTGCCCCTCTCCCACTCACACATGCGCATTCCTTCTCTATCTCAGAATAAATGAATGAATGAATGAATGAATGAATGAATAAAATCATTTACTCTTCAGAAAATAGGTCAAATGAGAACCAATATGAGCTTTTGTTTGTCTCCAAAAACACGTTTTATTGACACAGAAATAATTTGATGAGTTTATGATTGGAGTCGATGCCCTGTGTAAACAAAAACATGGCTGTCTGACTTCTCATATCCACAAGGGAATATAATCAAATGCACAATCATTCTCATGTATCTTTCACTATATCATATACTTAATTATTGTTTCACTTGAAGTAATTTTTAATGGTATGTAAATAAAGATTAAACAGCTACACTGACTACCATTGTTTGCAGCAACAGAATCAGATTCAACAAACAACTAATGAGCAATTTTTATGATTGTACCAGGCACTGACTCTAATTAGTACTTTGCATCCCTCAGGATTTAAAACAATTTTTAAATGCTTATTTATTTTTGAGAGAGAGAGAGAGAGAAAGAGAGAGAGAGAGAGAAAACATGAGTGGGGCAGTGGCAAAGAGAGAGGGAGACACAGAATCCAAAGCAGGCTCCAGGCTTTAAGCTGTCTGCACAGAGCCTGACACGGGGCTCAAACCCATGAACTGTGAGATCATGACCTGAGCCGAAGTCGGACGCTTAACAGACTGAGCCACCCAGGCTTAGTGAACTCTTTTGAGCATGTGAAAGTAGGGGCGCCTGGGTGGCTCAGTCTGTTAAGCATCTGACTTCGGCTCAGGTCATGATCTCACAGTTCATGGGTTCGAGCCCCACATCAGGCTCTATGCTGATGGCTCATAGCCTGAAACTTCTTCAGATTCTATGTCTCCTCTGTCTGACCCCCTCTTGCTTGCACTCTGTCCCTCTCTCTCAAAAATAAACATTAAAAATTAAAAACAGATGAACATGTGAAAATACATACATATATATGTATACACACACACACACACACACACATACACACATTAGAAATAGCCACTACTCACACAAGAAACTGAGTTCAGGGGCACCTGGGTGGCTCACTTAGTTGAGCATTCGACTCTTGGTTTCAACCCAGGTCATGATCACAGAGTCCTGGGATCAAGCCCCATGTCTGGCTCTGCACTGAGCATAGAGCCTGCTTGGAATTCTCTCTCTCTCTCTCTCTCTCCCTCTGCCCCTCTCTCCCGTTCACTCTCTCTTTCACTCAAATAAGAAAAATAAAAATAAATTAAATCAGAAAAAAAAGAAACTGAATTCAAGTTCAGAGATCAAAGAAAGTAAAAAGTTATCACCCTGGTTTTGATAACTTAATATTATTGGCTGATTTTTTAGACACAGGTACTTTTATTACTTAAATTTTGCAGTAATCAAGGACTTAAGAGTGAATTACTCCTTGATTTATTTGTTCTTGATCAGTGCAGCAGTGTTTTTGTTTCTTTGTTTCATTTTCTTTCCTAAGGTCAGGATAACCAGGGTAACTGAGAAATAGTTGATTTGTTCATGCTTAGCTGAAAGATAAAATACACAAGTATAGAAGTTCTAGATATGAAAATAGCATCATTAGCATATATTTATAAAATATAACAGAACAAATGTACTGAACTATCACATCTAAATTGAAATTGACCTATCATTTTATAGTAAAAAATAAGACCAGATTTGGGCACAGATTGATCAGGCTATTCTATTAACAACAGAATTCTGGGTTCCTCCTCAGTTTTTTCCTTAAGATTCAGCCTGGAAAGTAGGAAGTGTTTTAATCGGTGTGTTGTAACAGGATTTTTTCCATCAAGATGTTTGAAAATACTTTGCTTAAAGATACTTTGTAAAATGATACTGGAAAGAAATAATGATCACATTACATTGGAAAATGTTATTTGAATTTTTACATATCTGTAGGAAGTCCAAACATTTGGATGTGAAGAAACTTGGAGATAAATTGAGCTCTGATATTTCATGTATGTAAAACCTTGGCCAAGCTAGTTCTACTCAATAAGCTTATTTTCTCATATGAAAAACAAATAGATAATTTTAGATATCTACAATGCAGGAAAATTTCAAGGATTAGTGATTATGTATGGAGTTTGCTCATTGCTTCATGCATAGCAGTAGGCAATCAGTAAATTGCAGCTACTCTTACTAGTGTAGACACAAGGAATCAGGCAGTTCTGCGTACATTGTTTGGGTTTTCTCATCGTCTGTGGGTTAGCCAGCTGGTCTACTGTCTCAGCACAGGGGCATAGGGTGACGCAGCTCTGTTCCACATGTTTCTTTTCCTCCCTATAAAGATTAACAGGCCAGGGGCACCCGGGTGGCTCAGTCGGTTAAGCGTCCGACTTTGACTCAGGTCATGATCTCATGGTTCATGAGTTTGAGCCCTGCATCCGGCTCTGGACTGACAGCTCAGAGCCTTGATCCTGCTTCAGATTCTGTGTCTCCTTCTCTCTCTGCCCCTCCCCTGCTCACACATGTTGTTTCTCTCTCTAAAAAATAATAATATTATTATTAATATTATTTTAAAAACATTAAAAAAAGATTAACAGGCCAAATTCAGCCCACCGCTGCTTTTGTAAGTGAAGGGTTTTTTTTAATGTTTTGTTTATTTTTGAGAGAGAAAGAGAGACAGCATGAGCAAGGGAGGGTCAGAGAGAGAGGGAGACACAGAATCTAAAGCAGGCTCTAGGCTCTGAGCTGTCAGCACAGAGCCCGATGCGGGGCTCAAACCCATGAACCATGAGATCATGACCTGAGCCGAAGTCGGACGCTTAACCGACTGAGCCACCCAGGCACCCCGTAAGTGAAGTTTTATTGGAACACAGACTGGCCCATTGGTTTATTTGCTATATACGACTGCTTTTGCACAACAGCAGCTGTGTGATATAGTTGTAGCAAAACTATATGGCCTGCAAAACGTAAAATATTTACAGTCTGTACCTTTATAGAAAAAGGCTTGCCCTAACATGTTCTCCTGTTAATGGTAATGATAGAAAAGAGTAGGCTTCAAGTCATGGGCCAATTTTGAGCCTCTGTGTCACATCCAGTAATATCCAATTGGTCAAAGTAAGTCACATGCCTGAGCCCAGAGTCAAGGAGCAAGGCACTATGAAGTTCCATTGTAGAGAGTGTGAACGCAGGAAGGGGGAACCAATTGGTCCAATAATACAACTATTTTCTTTCTTTTTTTAAATGTTTATTTATTTATTTATTTATTTATTTTTAGAGAGAGAGAGCACGTGTGCACAAGGCAGGGGGAGGGGGACACAGAATCTGAAGACGGCTTCAGGCTCTGAGCTGTCAGCACAGAGCTCGACGCAGGGCTTGAACCCACAAACTGTGACAACATGACCTCAGCAGAAGTCAGACGCCTAACTGAGTAAGCCACCCAGGCGCCTCAGTATAACTATTTTCTTAATCTTTCTTTTTGAGAAATAGCAATGTGTGAACTTTTTAAGAACACGCTACTTTCACTTTCAGCAACACTTTTAATAAATGAAAGCACCAAACATCTATCCCTGGGGTCAGTAAAGTTTTTTCCACAAAAGGCTAGATATTAACTGTTTGAGACTTTGTACGTCATATGATCTCCATCACAACTACTCAAATCTTTGTTGTAGCATGGCAGAAGTCATAGACGATATGTAAACAAATAAGTGTGGCTGTGTTCCAATAAAACTTTATTTACAAAACAGGTCAGAGTTCTCCTGTCCCTAACCTCCCATACGCATAAAATAAGAAAATTGGGGCACAAAGAACTTAGATGACTATAAGGATAGCAAAACTCATTGATGATTCATCAGGATCCAGGGATGTAGTCCACATTGTGGCCAACCCAGAAGATGTGTTTTGTTAGGTTCCACATAAGGTCATAATAAGAATTGAATGGTTTTTCAATATGTAAAAATTGTGAGAATTCATAGAAAAATCTAGATGCCCAGGTTTTCTTAAATATTGGAACATACTGAAATACCGGACTGCGCTCACACACTGCAACAATTGGTTGGAGCCAAGTAACTCCCATTCCATCAGACAGACTGTCAGTTCCACCATTTACTGTGACCATGCATGTGACCCAGCCCGCTCATTTACATATTTTGCTGGCCTCTGCGGGCATATGAGTTTACTACCACCGACTTAGAACCCAGTCCTTCTAATGACTCCGTCTTAGGTCCTTTCCACTTGAGTACTTTATCTGGTCCAATCACTCTGATACGATAACTTTTGGGTTTTTAACTCAGTTTTAAATTTGAAGAACTGCTTTGTCTTTGAAGAAGTGTCTCCCTCCTCTATGAATCTGTGCTGATGGTGAGGCTGTCTGACTTAATTAGTTTAGAATCCATAAAAATGTGTTTCCGAGGAGTGATTTGTGACCAAATCTCTCCTTTATTACAGTTGAAAGTATAATTTGCGACACCTACGGAGGTGATTTGAAACCGTGGATGCTCTTTAATAAATACTTCTCAGTACCTGAGCTAGAAATATTGGACGAGAAAGTGAACCAAAAAAAGTGAATTAAGGGAAAGCGCTCCCACGCAGACTTCTGCACCTGTCTTATAAAAATTTTATGGTCATTAAATGAATTTTAGGATTGAGAATTAGTTGGTGCCACAACAGCGGATAGATTCACATTCACAGAGATTCTTTATCTTCATTTGAAAATAGGTGAAAACAATGACATTCCTCGAAAATTCCACCTCGTGCACTGAGGTGTGTATATATCTCCTATCTTTCTGGTGATTAGCTTCCCCTGCTCTCAGGTTCAAATCAGCTACCTGATTCTGATTAAAGATACTTCATCGTACAAATTTGCATCACACAATAAATATCTCCAAGCAGCACCCCCAAAGGCTTGTAGCTAATCACGTATCACAGACTGAAGGTGATGTCCCTTTTCTTTTTTGAAAATGGGAGGGAAAAAGGGGCGACTGGGTGGCTAAGTCAGTTAAGCGAAAATGGGAGGGAAAAAATTAACTTTAATTGGATTTCGCTACAATGCCAATCACTGTGCTGGGGGCTTTTTATAGACGTTTGCCCTCATTTAATCCACAAAACAACCCAGTGAAATAAGTGCTTTCATTATTTTCATCATACAGTAGGGGCAACTGAAGTTCTGAGAGCATAAGTAACCTACCCAGCGCCATCCACATAAGTGGCAGAAGCTGGAATTTTTATGAAGGTTTGTCAGATTCTTGTGTAGTCAGCTTTCCTTGTTAGCTAACTAGCTGGACTCGATC